>CM053788.1:76100226-76660226 GCA_028749045.1 Cupressus sempervirens | reverse complement strand
TATTAGGGAATACTTCCATATTCCTTTGAACAAAACTCAAGGATGGAGGGTTAGCCATGCTTGGAAAATATCCCATAGTTTGTTTTGAAGAGGGGTAAAGAAACTTAATTTTATGAGAACAAACATCCAACATTGATGGGAAAAAGGACAATGCACAAAAATATGATCACATGTTTCATATTCATCAGTACATAACATGCATTTGAAGGCCGGAGCAATATTTAACCTTTCTAATCTATCACTTGTTAGGATCCTATACTTGATTGCAAGCCATGCAAAGCATCTAGCTTTCAGTAGTACGACATTGCTCCAATAGAATGAAAATGTTCATGAAGGACTCTTTTCTAAAGAAATTCTTTAGAGAAGCTTATATCCCTCTTTAATTGAGTAGTTTCCATCTTTGGCTGGGGCCCACATCAAGTTTTCTTCATAATTTGAAAGGAAGGCTTATTTTTCTATCTAAGATGGATCAATAATAATCTTGGTCTTGTGTAGAAAGAGGAAGTTGATCCGATTCCTTCCATATGAATTTCCTTGAGAAAAAGCAAAACTACAAATATAAAGTGATTAACTTGAGTCCCCCATAAAGATTCTAAAATTAATAAAAGATCTTGTCTATTGGACAATGTGATCAAAGGAGGTTGACCATTCTAGAAGTCCCTCCAAAAGCTAACTTTGTCTCCACTTTTTACTTCCCAAGTTACATATATGAGAGCAATGTCTCTTGAAGATACCATAAAATCCCAAATCATAGACCCCTTTGGAGGATTGAGCATTGAGAGTATTCTTGATGGATCATTACTATCTAGATACTTTTGATGCATAATTTGACACTAGGTAGTATGAGACTTTTTGTACATTTACCAAACTAGCTTATTGCCAAATGCTACATTCCTTTTTGATAAGTCATGGACTCCCACTCCACCTATAGTAGAAGTATGTTCCATGTCTTGGAGAGATATACTTGAGGGGTTTTCTTATATTTCATCATATTACCCATCCAAAGGAAACCTCTAATCAATTTTTCAATTTGTAATAAGATAGCTTTAAGGATAGCTAGATAGTAATTTGGAATAGTTGCAAGTACTAATTTAATGAGTAGTATTCTGCCTGATAATGAGAGCCATCTAACTTTCCATGCGACTACTCTGCTTTCAATTATTTCAAGGATAGAAGTCCAATAACTCATCTTAATTGATCCCATGAAGAATGGTATTTCAAGATATTTTGAAAGTAAAAAGTTCTCTGAAAATCTTAGAATCCACACAATTCTGTCTGATATAACTTTGTTAGTATTGAAGAGAAAGATTTTTTATTTTTCAGCATTAATTCTCTGCCCTAAAATATCATAGTATAATTTCAAAATGTGCTTGATCTGTCTCACCTTTGAAACTTGTGATCTACCAAAAAGTAGTGTGTCATCAACAAATAAAGAGTGAGTAATGGATATAGAAGTTCCCTGAATGTTTGATTCCTTCTACTTGCCGAGCAAGTTGTGATGCTTAACAGTTCTGCTGAAAGCTTCAACCATAATGATGAATACAACTAGAGATAAGGGGTCTCCTTGTATAACACCTTGTGTAGAGGAGAAGAAGCTTGATTCTTTCCCATTGATGATAACTAAGAACTAAACTCCTAAAATACATGCTTTTATCCATTTGCACCAACTTTTTGAAAAATCCATTTTATGAAGAACTTGAAATAGGAAAGTCCAACATACTCTGCCATATGCCTTCATCATATCAAGTTTTATCAAAATTGGGAGACTGAGAAATGTTGATGGAGTGTAGAACTTCATGAGCAACCAAAACTCCCTCCATAGTTTCCCAACCCAAAATAAAACGTCTTTGCATAGGAGAGATATTGCTTGGGACAAATGTTACAATCACAAATAAATAGTTTTTATGACAATCTTATATGTCAAATTATACAATGATATGGGTCAGAAGTTAGCAAAGGTTTTAGGCTCCTTAGTTTTGGGGATTAATGCAATATTGGTAGTATTGAAATACTTGAGCATGGTTCTATTCTTTGTGGATTCCTCAACAACAGCTAATAAATCCCAACCAAGGGTGTCCCAACAACTTTGGAAGAAAAGAGGAGTGAATCCATCTAGACTCGGAGCTTTGTCTGGGGGGAATGAAAAAACTACCTTTCAAATTTCTTGAATGGAGAATGGAGCCATAAGCATAGAGTTCTCTAAGGGAGACACCATTGTAGGAATATCCTCAAGGAGATCATTCACTTGGGAGTCTAGAGGTGTTGGATATTTAGTTGGGGCGAGAATATTTTTGAAGAATTTAACTCCTTCCCAAATATGTTGTGCATTGGTTAATATGTTTCTTGATTGAACATCTTTAATTTGAAAAATTGTTTTAGCAACACTCTTTTGTTTGGCTAAAGCATGGAAATATTTAATATTCTTATCACCTTGTTGAAGCCATAGTTCCTTGGATTTTTGTCTCCAATATTCTTCTTCCCTGCTACACAACTCTTCCCATTCATGCTGAAGGCTCTTTTGATTAACATAAGTATCATTTTTCATACCATTTTGAATGATATCATTATATATATCATTAAATTATGTTTTGACATCCTCTTTATGTTTAAAGAAATTCTTGAAAACATGTTGATTCCAGTTCTTTATAAGTACCTTTACATGCTTCAATTTATTGGCAAATTGATACATCTTGGAGCCTTGGACAAAGGGTGTGTTGACCCACCACTATTTTATCAACTCAAGGAAATGAGGATGGTGAAGCCACATTATTTCAAACTTGAAAAATGAATTAGACTTATTTTTATCCCCATTAACTATCTAAGTGAGAGAGAGAGAGAGAGAGATTGGAAAATGATTTGAACCTGAAAATGACATAATCTCTGACTAGATATGAAAGTTGTGAAGTTTCCATTCTTGAGAAAGGAGAAAGTTGTCCAAGAGAACAACTATTTGTGTAAATTGAGCTCTCTTATTTGTCTAAGTAAATGACCCTTGTATAGGATGGATATCCATTAAATTGTTGTTGTCCACAAAATGAGAATTGTCATGAATAGTTTTGACTAGTGGACAAATCCCTCTAGATTTCTCTAACTAGTTCAAGATTCCATTGGAATCACCCCCTAGAATGAAATTCTAGGAATCTTGAAGTTGGATCAAATGAGTAATGCTATTCTAGACTTTTAATTTGTCTTGTGTTGAGGAAGGCCCATAAACATTTATCAGAATAAAAGAAATGACAAAATCTGACATCTTGAGTATTTGCCAATTTCAATTTTGTTGAATAAGCTAACCCTGAATTTTTTGAGGATTCCAAAGAACAACAAGGCCTCTCGAGGTTCCTATTCCAGGAGAATGCAAAGAAGACCACTTTGGCCATTTAACAAGTGTCTTAACAAAAGTGTCTTGTGATAACTTAGTTTCCTATATCATGATAATATATGCTTTCATAGAATCAATCAATTGCTTGATACTACATCTTTTGTCAAAGGCATTGATGCCTCTAACATTCCAAGAGTTAATCTTCATTGTCAACAAGGAGAACCTTTTGTTCTCGTTTTCACACACTCGGTAACAACAAACCTATCATCCAAAGTAGTTTGGATACCTACTGCTATTTCAATTTTAGTCTTGGAACCTTTAGGTCTACCTCTAGATTTGGTCTTTTTTTGGGACCCATTGACATTGGAATGGAGATTGAGCAATTGAGATGATTTGATGATGATCAAAGAGACCTAAAGAAGAAAATCTCTTAGAATCCTTAGAAAGTTGAGCATTGTTAATCTTAGTCTCACTAATATTAACATCCAAACATTGAAAATTTGTATTAACTGTCAAATTTTTAAACTATTGATAAATAAATTCTTCTAATCCTAATGAATCCTCATTAATGAAAGAAGTAGCCATTGATTGTTCTCCTTGTGAAGTGTCATGGACAACTTCCACAATCTCTGAGATCTAACAAGTATTTAGTATTTTTAAAGAAACCTGATTGTTCCAATATTGAAATTCTTTGAAGAAACCATTGAGTGTATTGGTCTGATGTTGACCTAATATAAGTACTTCTTCCTCTACTATTTCAAAAATAAAAGAAGATGCAATCTCTGATAGAATTTGATCACTATTCTGGTGAGCCTTGGACAATCTACAAATTGAGTAATAATGAACAAGCTTTGCGGAATAAGAAAGGAAGAAAGACATCCCAAGTTGATAGACTTATGCCTTAGGGCCTTTGAAATCGACGAGACAGAGACAATTGAAGATGTAGGTTGAGGTTCAAATCCTTTCATGTGAATTAGGAAATTTTGAATGGTAGGCAAGACTGATTTCAATATTAGGGAGAATATTAGATTTGACAACCTACTAATATTTAGAAACTAAGGATCTCCTAGTGAAGTGTCAAGATGCAGGGCGACATTATGAACTTTGTGAAAATTTGAAGTAAATTTATGAGTACATAATGCTAGATCAAAATTTTGATCTGGACATACTTCAGTGGAGCCTTGCATTGAATCTTGACATTGGGAGTTAAAATGGCCCAGTCTATATTGAGACTTTTGCACTGTGGCCTCATCCTAGATCTTGATGGACCGATTCCATAAACCCCATTGCGAGTTTATCACAAACTAAGCAGGAAAGGTTTTTTGTATATCTAAAAGAAGGCAAACTCTAACATCCAAATGTAGATGATCAAATGGGATAAGATCATGCTTTGGAAAAATCCCTAGTTTGTTAGCAAAAATTTCAATAATTTGTGGGTCTTTGTATTCAAGTAGTAAAAGAGGAAATAGAACCCAAAAGGGAAAGAATTAAATATCTATAGGTTGAGGCTTAAAATTAGGGACCCAAATCATGGTGAAAAGTCCTAACACTTGACAAAACTAGCCTTTTTGCTTGTGAATGGAATCCCTAAACTCTTTGGATTTAAAAATGGCAACAAAATATTGGGAATCCAGATCTATATAAAAGATATCTTGTAACCCTACCCATGAAGAAAACACCCAATCCTTAATAGTAGAAAATGATAGTGTGGAGCAAGAAAACTTACCTATAAGTGTAGATTGACGAAGAAGTCCAATTGATTGCTGCAACAAATAACTCAAAAGTGTGATTTTTAGCTATTTTGGGACATGGTCATTTGCCTCCTTTGAGACTGTTGTATCTATTTCTTTTGCCAAACTTGATGAGTTTTTTTTGGATTGAAGGGAGCCCTGGGTGGATAGGAATTTTTACTTCAAAAGAAGGATCAATGACCACTTGCTTAAATTTTGATCCATTAGATCCACATAAATCATGAGAAGGTCTATTAAAATATTTGGAGGATTAGAATAAATTTGGACTAGGGGCCTAGGAGGGGTACTCTCACAAATATTTAAGACAAGCTACTTATGGGAACACCGCTGATTTCCCTTTACTCTAAGCTTCATATTTTTGTGAGATTGGAGAGCACCCTTGCTCCTCCAATCCAGTGGATAAGGTGGATGATTAAGATATTTTAAATTTTTAACTTCTTGCGCAAAGCCATTTTAAAAATGTGGAGCATGCGGAGGATGAAGTAAAGTTTGTTTTGATGATTCCCTTATTTTGAATGTAGAAGAACCTAGCGAGGGCTTGTATTTGTCTACATTCCCTTTCAAAGAGCCTGAGTTAATGTTGAAATCAACCAGCCTACAATCTAATAGGTTCCTTGATTGTGAACCTGGTTTGCGATGAACATGAAATTGAGGATTCACAAAGAAGGGTTTGGTCAGTTGTACAACTGCTTTTCCATGAAAAATTGACCTCACGCCCTTATTGTCAAAATGTCCACTATTATTTTCCTAAAAAGGGCATTGTTGAAATCTAAAATTAGGGTGAAACTTTGTTGCAGGCTACACAATGGGTGTAGAGGAGAAAATGCAAGTAAAATCTTGTTGCCCTGGAGGATACTTTTGTGGTTGAACACAAGCATTGTTATTTCTAGTTCTCGTAAAATCTACATTTGGTTGAAGGTGTGGGTGTACACCAACTCCAGATGTTTGTACTCTAGATCATGCACCAACACCTGCTCCTGAACCTACACTTGCCCTTACTATTGCACCTGCACCAACTCCTACTTGATTCACCATCAATTTTTTGAGCTTTCCAACATATTAGTAATCTCATCCCAATTCTATATATTTTACTTTAGTTATTTTATTTATTTAAATATGAGAATAAAGTTTGGGGATTATTTTTTTAAAATAGTCCATTTTTATTATTATTTCGCTTTTATGTTTATTTTTGTAGACTGTGATTGAAATTTTGTACTGTTGGGTAATAGTAAATGTCTAAAAAATTAATTTTTTGATTATATTTATTATCTCACTTTTATGTTTATTTTTGTAGACTATGATTGAAATCCTGTACTGTTGGGTAATAGTAAATATCTAAAATTAATAATTTTCAATCAATATTCTTAGCACATGATGTACATAAAAAAAGAATAAATAATAAATGTCATGAAAGATATTTAAATTTCTTCATTAAAATCAAAACCACAACTTCTAATCTTATATATATATATATATATATATATATATATATATATATATATATATATATATATATATATATATATATATATATATTTTTTTTTTTTTAGTAGTTAAAATTTCATCTTTGGATTGAATTTTTATTAATTAATTGTGGGAGCTTTGTTCCTAAATTTGTTTTTTTCGATGAAAATGTTGTAAGACTCGACAAAAATGTTGTAAAACTTCTCAATTTTATGATTTTCTGTTGATGTAAAAAAATTTCATTTTTTAAAATTGAAGTTTTCTTTAAAATTGTCAATCTTGTGGGAAAGTTTCTAATTTTTATTTCTTCTCCATAAGTTTCTAATTTTTCATCTATTTAACTTATGTGTTTATTAATTAACCTATATTTTTCTCTCATTTTAGACATTGTGAACGTTCTATTGTATTTTCTTTCTTATCAACATTTTTTGTTATTTTCTCTTTTTGTACATGCTCATTATTTTTTTCATATATGCAAAGATTAATATGCCACAAGTTTATATAGTGGTGCATGACATCAAAGAACTATGAGCATAACTAAATCATATTAGTTATACGTTTTTCTCAATTTCATGCAATTGTAGGTTTTTTTCAATTTCATGCTCAAATTATTTTTGGTATGCTAGGTGTTAGTTGCAAATTTATTCGTCTTTCTTCAAACATCATGTGCTTGTAAATCAGTGTTCTTTGTGAAAGATCTTGAAATTGCATTTTATTTATTATCAAATATCTTGGCAATCATCATGCTTTTTATAAATTGTAAAAATAATAATAATCAATTTATATATAAATTTTGATTTCAAATTCATGATTAAACTACTTATTTGTACTTTTATAAATATTAATAATAATAATCAATTTATATGTAAATTTTGATTTTAGATTCATGATTTAACTACTTATTGATTTGTCTCAAAATTAAAAAATAAAATTATTTTAAATTAAAATTTGAAATGCAAAAAGACCATAGAAGAAAAAATTCTAAAAATAAAATAAAAAGATTGCATTTATATCTATATTTTATTATTAGAAATGTTGTTCATAGGAAACATATAGAAAGATTATCTTCACATCAATTACAATTTCAAATGATATGCATGAAAAAACATAAAATAGAATAGAAATACTTACATCTTTAGATTAATATAGAAAATTATGACAAGTCTAAATTTTTAGTTTTTTTTAATTTTAAATTTAACTTGATTCATTCTAGAAAATTGAAAATAGAATTTTATCTAATTTTAAAATTTTAAATGATTTATAAGCAAAAAGAAAAATTAAAAGATATGTTTTGTACATATATTTTTCTATTTTTAAATTTCCTAATTATTAAGAGAAATAAATAAATAAATAAATAAATAAAATAAAAAATAAAAATAAATAAATAAATACATACATACATAGTTTACATAACTTCAATATATATATCTAGATTTTAGTTTTAAATTTTAATTTTTTTACATAAAAATAATTAAAATTTAGAAAAGTTTGTTATATATGTATATTAGTTTCTAGTATTTTTTTTAATCTTCTAATACAAATGTTGTTTATAGTAAAAATATAGAAAGATTATTTTCATATCAATTACAATTTTAAATGACATGCATGCAAAAACATTACATAAAATATAAATACTTCTTACATTTTTAGAAAAAAAATTATAGAGAATTCACATTTAAGTCTAGATTTTAGTATTTTAGTTTTCAAATTATATTGATTCATTTTGAAAAATTAGAAATAGAAATTTCTATAATTTTAAAATTTGAAATGATTTACAAGGAAAAAGAAAAATTAAAATATATGTTATACATATTTATTTCTATTTTTAAAGTTTATTTCTATTTATTTTTAAATTTAGTAATTATTAAGATAAAACTAAAATGCATGAAAAAAAAAATTGTTTAATTTATTTGTATCTAGATTTTAGTTTTAAAATTATAGTTTAATTTTAAAATTTGAATTTTTTTATATTAAAAAAAATTTAAAATCTATAAATGTTTGTCATATATGTAAATAAATTACCACCTCTCTTTATTTTCATTATTATAACACTTTTTATTCATTTAAAATAAATTAACTTATTTTTATGTCAACATAATACATAATATAAGCATTTGTTTACTTATATTACAATAATGTATTCTATGGTCATTATATTCTCACAACTCAGCTATCCATCTTGTAAATCCTAACTTTAATCATAATCTCAATCATATCTACAACCATAATCCCAATTCTAACCTTAATCATTTTCCTAGACCCTTAACCCTGGGTTAAACCCTAATCCAGACTTTAATCATGATGTACTACAATATGACCTTCAATATGACTTAATCATAATGCAAAACCTAAGTTAATTCAAGTGTATGTATGGATTGAATATTGTATTTTGCTACTAAAAATATAAATCCATCTATCTTAATAAATTAACCATTAATTTAACATTAAGCTTTATTAAATGGATTGAATATTGTATTTTGCTACTAAAAATATAAATCCATCTATCTTAATAAATTAACCACTAACTTAACATTAAGCTTTATTAAATCATAAGTAGAAATTGAACCCTTATCCTAAAAAAATTGAGTTTTCAATACCTTCCAAAATCTTCTAAATGAATTAAACTTTGAACCTAACCCTAATACTTACACAAAACCAAATTTAATCATAATCTATTTGAAATCTAAACAAGTTAACCCTAATCCCACATTATATAATTTAATTTAAGAAATGTTTGTGTAACATGGCCTTAATCCTGAATGATATTAAAAAATTAAGATATATTTGAATCATAATTGTAATGTAATGCCTCGCCAAGGGATCCAAAAGAACTAACCTAAAGTTTTACTAAGTTTGCCAAACATTTTTTTATAAAGATAACATATAACAACAATCATAAAGTAGCGGAAGTAATACATACAACCATACATAAGAAAACGTAACAAATTACATTCCTTAAGGATCCCAAGATGTTGAATTACATTTAAATGTAAATAATACTAAGTCCAATAAATAACACATCCACATAGAAGAATTACTACAAGTCCAAGTCCATTTAAATAATATACATTTTTTTTAATGCCACTTGGCAATAAATTCATAATCTGTACATGTCATAGGGTATGAGAGGCTGAAAGAATATAAATTTATAAAATAGATTACATCATCCCTTTCGGATCTATGAAACAAAGTACAATACAATAAGTGAATTAATCCATCATAAAGATATAACCATCCACCATAATACACAAAGATGGAATGAATGGAAATATAGAAGAAGGAACTCAAACCATGACATCAATGGGCAAATCTCAATGGTAAAAGTAAAAAGCACTACCACTCGACCTCGTGGTAACCCAAAAAGGTCCACTCCCACAATGCTGAGGAGATAGTCTTAAGTCTCAAATAGGATATCAATCCCAAAATCAAAAGTAATATCTAGGTCAAGGGAAATCCTAAAAGTAATCTAACTCAAAGGTTCCAAGATAAATTGACATCTAAACCCAGAGCCAAACAGAGACACATAGGAAATCTATACTACTAGTGGGCAAGTGTCATCACACGAACCATTAACTCTAGGGTTACCCAGCTAGTTTTTTAATCCTTCGCCCTCCTAGTGACTCTATGCGGCACTAGTATCCTTTCCTATTGACAAGGCATAATAATGATGCATGGTCACAACCAAGCATCCTCTTTACTCCTATCCTAGTCTGTACTAGCACTCGAGGCATGGGCAAGGAAAACAAATACTCTTATTAGGTTCATTTTACTCTCATTTAATGTAGTGTTTTCACTTATTAACTACTTACAATGGGTTACCCTAGTAGCCACTTTGGGCCCTTGACTCCATTGCAAGCCACTTCCCAACTTAACATATAGATTACCTACCCCAAGCTCATAAAAGTACAAATCAAAAAATCACAATTTTCACTTCAATCCTATACAAGTGACTGTAAAACATCAAAAGACAATTCACAATAACACCTAAGTTCTTTACAAGCAACTGAAAAGCATCCCAAAAATAACTAATCGAAAACTCAAAGGTTAAGTCAAACAGGTCATGCCTTTCATCTCAATTTCACACAAGAACACTAAAAAGTAATAACAAACAATAAATCAAATCATCATCATGACATCACAAACACAGAACTCTCGAGCCTCTGGCAAAACAACCTAATTGGTCAAAGCTAAGTCAACTTGACACCCAACAATAAAGTCACATGTCATAAATAGAGTATATACAAAGGTTATTTTCTAATTCATTACTCCTTGAAAACACATAATTTAATTTTCATTAAAGGTTTTCAAGTTTTCATTTTCGTTTTTAGAGACAAGATTCAATGTTCAAAACTAGGGTTTTAGTTTCCATTTCCCAAGTATCATAAATATTAAAGTTTTCAAAGGAATTCAAGTTCTTTAGAGAAAGGAATCTATTCTAAGTATCATACTAAACCAAATAGACCAAAAGAATTTCGAGTTTAATAAAGATGATCGATTTTCCTAGTGAAGTAAGAATCATCAAATTACTTCATTTAAAATCTTACAAATAAAGTATTTGAATAATGTTTATTAAATAAACAAGTACTTATCCCATTATTATCAACTTTTAATAATAATTATTAATTATCAATTTTAATAGTTATTATCTTATTAATAAAATAATAACTTAATATTAAATTATTAATAATAACAAATATTAAATTTCATAATAAAACAACTAAATATTAAAACTAATAATAATAATTCTTATTAAATTAATCATTATTAATTTAAAATTAATTATAAAACTTAATTCAAACTAAATTCATTAATTTGATAATTATTTGAAACAAACTATATTAAAATTCATTAATAATAAATTAAATTAATAAATAATAAAAAACTTATTAATAAAATTATAATTAAATTTAATAAATGTATAATTAAAAATATTTTTAAAAAAATATCACATATTGTAAAGTGTTTAGGGCCCACCAACCAACCATTAAAGGCAGCCATGTAGTAGCAATGGTTGTTGCCACAGTGGCCTACGATTGTAGCAATAATACAAGGCACTGCTACTGCTGTCGCAGTACCTTCTATGAGTAGTGACGACCATTAATGCTGTCGGGTGGGGAGGTGGGGTGTGGAACTTGCCTCCCACCCAAATTATATATATATATATATATATATAATTTTATTTAAATAAAATTCTAATAGGGAAAATAGTACAAACCAGTTAAATTTTCAATCTAAATTTTCTATTTCTTTTCAAAACCTTTCCCAATTTAATTAATAACTTTTAAATTTACAGAATGAGAGTTTTACTAATTTTCAATCCTCACATATATATAAGAAATTGATATGAATACTAGTAAATCCAGAATGAGAGATTAAAAGATTCATCACAAACAAAATTTGAAAAAATAGATTAACAAACATGATGTAGACAGAAATTTCAACAAACGTAATTCATTGTGCGAACAAAACATAAGACCCTACCTAAGTCTGATGCTAATACGCAATGACTTGAAGATTGTGAGAGAATTTTCCTTCTCTCAAAACCTTCTCTCTGAAAAATCCCTTCTCCAAAATTCCCGGTCCTTGTGAAATGAACTCTCAATCTTTGATATGGAGTTCTCTGCTAAATTCAAAGTACTAATTGTGCGATCATGCAAAAGAACTCGTTGATCACAATCTTTTAACTCTTTATTTATTTTTTTGAATATTCATGCACACTTTTTGCAATTTAAAATATCTTTAATAAATTAATTTCTCTTTCTTTCTTTAATTAATTTTCAAAGCATTTTTTTATATAATATTTATTAACTTAAGTAATAATAATATTTAGCATTTATTTTAAAATGTTTTCCTAAGTATATTATTATTAAATTAAATAAATATTATTACGCTCTCAAATTAGAACTATAATTTCCTCTCTAGATTTAATTCTTTTTTATTTAATTAATTTCTAATTAATTAAATATTGAAATTATCTTAATAATTTTCTATTAAATAAAATCATTAATTAATCTTTTAATTTGACTTAATTAATAGAAAAATCACCAAAGACCTAAAAGATGAAATACAAAAACCCATCATAAAATACCACATATAAGACTAAACTCAAGGGTTATAATCATGAATTTACGTCATACGATGAATTCGAAAGGGTAATCATCTCAGATACTTGTCTTAATTTTCTAAAACAATTGGTTTAAAGGTTAAGATTTGGACTCAAGAATTTATCTCCCCTCTCTTACCATTAAGATATTGCGATAGGGTACACTCATCCTAGCAATTCAGGGAAGTCGATACTTGGTACCTACAATCTGCATAAAATCCACACATGTACAAACACATATATTCTAAGCTAAACATAAAATGACAAGAAGTGGTGCATCATGTAGATCCCAATTAGCAGGTGACTACGACTCCCTTTTTTAACCACATTAGAAATGTCATACATAAAGAAAACACACACACACACACACCATACATATGCAATATGAGGTAAGTATCCATAAGAAAACATGTATAAATAATCCATCTAGTAACATCATCAAGTAACTAAAATCACTGTAAATAATCATCATCAAAGTATAATCATGCATACATGAAGTAACTAGTACCAAAGTAGTCTCATCATAAAATCAACCGCGTATGAAAACAATATCCAATAATCTAGAAAATAATGCTACTAATCATCAAGCATAAATATAAACTGGCCTAAAAGAGCTTGGCAATAACAATTTGAATGTAAACTAGGGGCAGACACTACATATAACTCCAATCTTGTCCAACTTGAAACCTAACCTCACACTTAACTCTAACCCTAATTAAACATTATGTTAAATTGAAAACATAATTTAATTATAATTCTAAAATTAACCATAACACTTCTTCTCTTCCTTTCATTCAATTACACAAATTAATCCTCTCGGTTAATGTTGCATGTACATAAACGCACAACTGCTAGTTTATTGATGTTATGTGGCACCAACATATTATAAATGATCTACTTTTTCAAATCGTAAACTCCTATCAGTTTATCGTTGCATGTTCAAAAGCATGAAACTCTAGTTTGATGGGCACTAACAATTCATTAAATAAATTGATTAATTTAATGTATTGGAAATTGAAAGGCAGGAAATTAGGTATTTTTAGGCAAAAGCCTACAACACAACGATAACTTGTGAGCTTCTCATGTGGGAGGTCTTGTGTTAGAATTTACCCTCGCTTAACATATAATAATAATAAATTTCAACAAATCATAACAATTAATTTAGACTTCAATCACTAATTTTCAAAAAAAACAGAGAAAGAAAATTAGATTTTTTTAAATGTAAAAATTATTTCTCTTTATTTTTATCTTAAATCAAATAGTGCTGTTGTTGGAAAAAATAAAAAATGTTAAAACTATATAATTTGTTTGAAAGATGAAAAAAATACTTTATTCTATTGGATAGAATAAATATTTTTACGCCGAGAGGCGTTCTATACAATGGCAGCACAAATGCCCAGCACGGGAATATGCCAAGATTGCTTGTCAATAAAAAAGAATTGGGAGCAGTTACAAACTTCCAAATTAAATATTAAAAAAGAATTCCCGAAATAATAGGAAGCCAAATGGAGGCCGAAAAAGTAGGGCCCGAAAAAGTAGGGCCCGAAAAAGTAGGGCCCGAAAAAATAGGGCCCGAAAAAATAGGGGCGAAATAATTTCAATATGATTTTTTTTTTTTGTTAAATATAATTTTGCATGCACATTCATGCTTTTTTTTTGCAGGGAGTGGGGGAATTTGAAACAAATTCGTGGAATGTGAAGAGACGTCTGTTGGGGGATATGAGGAGCCTCTCAGAAGTTATAAAACCAAGGCTCCTCATTTCATTTTCATTTTATGTTTTTGCAGGAAGGAAGAGGTGGAGTTTATTGGAGGATTAGATTGGAGTTTTTGAATAGGAGTAAATTGAAGTTTTGGAGTAACATTTTTGCAGGTGAGATTTCTATTTTTTATTTACATTTTCATTTAGATTTAGATGTAGAAGTAAATTGAAATTCAAAATTAGTTATAATATTCTACTTTGATTTATATTTCAATTTTAATTAATTTCATTTAGATTTAGAATTCTGTTCATATGACCGAAATTGAGGCCACTGGAGGACCTTTGCAGAGTTTTTCGTGGAGATAAGCATGTGGGTACTGAATCAAGGCACATTAGGCGTCTTGGAGATGTAATTGCGATGACTTCCATGGCTTTTTGAATTGAATAGGGCAATCTAAACAATCTCAGATCTGAAATTCTTTTTTTCCTTTTCAGCCGAAGACAAAACAAAGATTGCTTGCAAGAAATTTTGCAGAGTTTAAGATTTGATTGCTTATGGCCGACTATTCTTGGTAACTGATATTTCTATTGTATATTCCGGTGCCCAGCACGGGAAGTTTTAATCTATACAATTTATTTTGTGCATTTAGTGCACAAACTAAAGAATGCATATGCAATCAATTTTTTTATCAATCTTTATGATAGCTTTTTTTTTAAAATAGAAAATAGAAATTATTCTTTTATGTATGTAGAAAAAAATTAGAAAGATTTTATGTATGTAAAAAATTAAAAGAATTCTATATACATCTAGATTTATTGAAAAGAATTCTATTTACATCTAGATATTTTGATTGAAATAACCATAATGTAAAAACAAAATATAAAATAGAAATGTTAATATATGTATGTAGAAAAAATTAGAAAGATTGCATGCATCTAAAAAAATTCTATTTACATCTAGATTTTTTTAGAATGGAAAAAAATGGATAATAGAAATATCAGTTGCATGTTTGTAGAAATAAATTAGAAAAACATGTATCTAGAAATTAAAAAGATTCTATATGTGTCTAATTTTTAGATTTTACTTTATTCTAAACTAATTATTGATGGATATATATTTTAAAAATGTTTATTTAGTTTAAAGTTTAGATTTTAATTAATTTGTATGCAAATAGGAAAAAGAATAAATATTTTATATATATGTAGATTAATTTCTATTTTTAAAATTTACAAGTAAATGAGTACTTTATTCATTTAAAGTAAACAAGTTTTTAAGTAATATATTTTTATTTTAGAAATATATTAATCATAATGTTCATTTATTATTACTTATTTAATATACTTACTCTCAAATCTAAGACAATAGAAATGATATTTTATTAACTTTGAAATAGGGAAGTGTTAAGCAAGTTCGTTTACAAAAATACCAAAAATATATTTGGTCTTTGATCAAATTGGAGTTAATATTAGAAATATAAATATGATCATTAACAATTAAGCTAAATTCAGTTCAAAACAATAATGTTATTTAAATTTAAATAATTTTTTTTGAAAAGAATTCTATTTACATCTAGATATTTTGATTGAAATAACCATAATGTAAAAACAAAATATAAAATAGAAATGTTAATATATGTATGTAGAAAAAATTAGAAAGATTGCATGCATCTAAAAAAATTCTATTTACATCTAGATTTTTTTAGAATGGAAAAAAATGGATAATAGAAATATCAGTTGCATGTTTGTAGAAATAAATTAGAAAAACATGTATATAGAAATTAAAAAGATTCTATATGTGTCTAATTTTTAGATTTTACTTTATTCTAAACTATTTATTGATGGATGTATATTTTAAAAATATTTATGTAGTTTAAAGTTTAGATTTTAATTAATTTGTATGCAAATAGGAAAAAGAATAAATATTTTATATATATGTAGATTAATTTCTATTTTTAAAATTTACAAGTAAATGAGTACTTTATTCATTTAAAGTAAACAAGTTTTTAAGTAATATATTTTTATTTTAGAAATATATTAATCATAATGTTCATTTATTATTACTTATTTAATATACTTACTCTCAAATCTAAGACAATAGAAATGATATTTTATTAACTTTGAAATAGGGAAGTGTTAAGCAAGTTCGTTTACAAAAATACCAAAAATATATTTGGTCTTTGATCAAATTGGAGTTAATATTAGAAATATAAATATGATCATTAACAATTAAGCTAAATTCAATTCAAAACAATAATATTATTTAAATTTAAATAAAATAAGCCATGTTTACTTTGAAACATCAAACAACTAATTAACTAATACAATAATTAAAATAAATGAATCTATTATGACATAGAAAAATATTTTCGAAGTATAATTTCTTTGTTTTTGAATCAATATGAGTTTTTTTTTCTACTTGAAAAGATAAACCATCCTAATTGTCATCCTTAGTTAACCCTAACAACAACTCCTACCTTAGCCCTAGCCCCAACAATGATGTACAATATAACTATAATCCAACATTAAACTATAATTATAGCACTAAAACATATCCCTATTGATATAACGAAAATCTCAGTCCAAACCATAATCTAAACCAAAAACCTACACACTAATATTGGTTATAGTCCTAACCCTAAAATCTAACCCTTAACCATAATGTAAAAAAAACTCCAAAATATTGATCAAAATCCTAAACCTACCTATATGGATAACCATGATATTAAACTCTAAATCCAGTCCCAAGGTCCTAACCATGGTGTAAACCTATAACCGAACTCTTAAAAAATTTACTAATCCCTGATCCTAATCACATTCCCAACTTTAAACTTGAACCATAAACCATAGTTGTAACCATAATCATAAACTTAAACAAAACCCTAACCCTAAAGGTACAATCATAAAATTAATCATAGCTTAGACCCTAATCCTAGCACAAACCACAATCATGACCAAATATAAATCTTCACCTTACCCCTAATCATAATTTCAATGTTAACCCTAACATTAGTTTCAATCCTACCATGATATGAACCCTAATATAGACTTCACCTTGATCCTCACCCTAATCTTAAGTCTAATTAAACCCTGACTAAAACCTAATCTAAATGATATATCTAACTATAATCCTAACTGTAATTATCATACAACCCAATGCTAACCCTCATGTATATTTAATCCCTAATCTTAACTCTAAATATTCTATAAACTCTAGAATTGACCTTGATTCTAACCATAACCCTAAAATCTAAATTGTAACCATAGCACGAAAGGTGGGGACCCCCGCTACATGGCACAATTCTGGGTCTTGGAGCCTTGCAAAAGCACTACAGAGTGAGGAAATGTCATAAAGGTGACATGTAGTAGCATGATGCAATTTTGGGCTTTAGAGCATTGCAGAAACAATGCAGCTTAAGGAGGCGCTAGAATGGAGACTCATGTAAAGAAGAGGAAAGACATTCATGTCGCTAGCAAAAAATTATGAAAAGAGATAACATGATGTCTTAACCTCCCACAAAAAATGCAAGGTTGATCCCAAGGGGGAATTTGGTTTCCCCAAAAATGAATGACGGTCATCGATGAAGGTCTTCCTCTCGAAATAGACGGCATAGATGCATCGTGAATCCTCACCAATGAAGGATTAAGTCGCAACCGTCAATGTAGATTCTCCTCTCAAAAAGGATGACTGAGATGCAACGAGGAAACTCCTCCCAATGAAGGATTAAGTCACATTCGTCGATCAAGATTGGCTTTATTTCCAATGGATGACTAAGATGTAGTGAAGAGATTCCTCCCAACAAACGAAGCAAATAGCACAAAAGGTGTGAACCCCCTCCATGTGGCACAATTTTGGGTCTTAAAGACTCATGAAAGCATTGTGGAGTGAGGAAATGTTGGAAAGGCAATGCGTGGTAGCATGATGCAATTTTGGGCTTCAGAGAATTGAAGAAACAATGTAGCATGACAATGCATCATAATGGAGATGCATGGCAGTATCTTGTGCAATTCTAGGCTTTAGAGTGTTTCGAAGACACTAGCATATAAAGAAACGTTAGAATGGGAATGCATGGCAACATCTTGCACTTTTGGGAAGATGGGAAGATAGCTCGCGAAGAAATAAGAGTTATCGAATCTCGCAGCATGAATCAACCCGACCAAGAAAAAATGATCCAGCGTGGTCAATGAAGAAACCGAGCCAACACAAAATGTTAGCTGCCAACTTTAGTGATGTTAACCCTCTGCAAAGAACCTATCCCATTTAAGGTCTCTCAGATCAGACATCAGTGATGGGTTGAATAGGGGGAAAAAATAGCACACAATGCCCTCCTAAATGAAATTCTAAATGTAACACTAATACCCACAGTCCTACTTCTTTCCCTAACCTTATCCATGAGCGTGGGAATATACATATTATTATATAGGGCACCTTATATAATAATAAATATAATCTAAAATCCCAACCCTTACTCCCCTCCTAACTATAACTGTGACCATAAGAAAACTTCTAAATATAACCCTTCCTCTAACTCTAACCCTAACCCTAACCCTAACTATAATTGTAACCCTATCCCTACCACTAACTGTAACCCTGAATCTAACTCTACCATAATTGGACTTTAACCCTAACTATAACTATAACCCTAAACCTAACTCTAACCTTAACCGTAACCATAACCGTAACCCAAAACCTAACCCTAATCGTAGCTAGGATTCTAATACTCTGTCTACCCCTAACTCAAACTATAGCCCTAACTATACCTCAAAATCTAACCGTAACTCATATTCTAACCCTAAACCTAACCCTAACCTTGACCCTAACCCTAACCCTAACCCTACCCCTAACTCTAACCCTAAATTTAACTCTTTCTGTAAATCTAACTCTACCATAATTAGACTCTAACCCTAACCCTAACTTTAATCCTGACTGAAACCCTAACCCTAACCCTAACTCTAACCTTAACCTTGACTCAATCCCCTTACCCTAACCTTAACATTGATATAACTCTCTTTATATATAACCCTAACTCTAAATATAAACATAACCCTAACCCTAACCCTAACCCTAAATCTAACTCTAACCCTAACTGTAAGCGTAACCCTACCCCTACCCATAACTCTAACTGTAAATCTAACTCTACCATAATTGGATTTTAATTTTAACCCTAACCCTAACCCTAACTCTAACATTAACCCAACTGTAAAATTAACTCTATTGGTAACTCAAACCCTAAAACTAACCCTAATTCTAACCCTAACTCTAACTCTAGCTCTAGCTCTAACCCTTACTCTAACCATAACTCAAACTCAAACCCTAAACCTAACCCTAATCCTAACCCAAATTATAATGCTTTGTCTACCCCTAACTCAAACTATAACCCTAACCCTAACTCTAACTCTAACCCTAACTCATACTCTAACCCTAAACTTGACCCTAGCCTTAACCCTAACCTAGAACCTTACCCTAACCCTAACCCTAACCCTATCTATAACCCTAATCCTAACCCTAACTCTAATCCTAATCTTAACCCTAATTCTAATCCTAACACTAACCTTAACCCTACCCCTAACTCTAACCATAAATCTAACTCTACCATAATTAGAATCTAACCCTAACCCTAACCTTAACCCTAGCTCAAACCCTTACCCTAACTTTGTCCCTAACCATATGTCTACGTATGACTATAACATTTTACATTACAATATCTCAAAAATAAAATATATATTTTTATCTAAATTAAACTCCTTATATTAAATTTAAAATAATATTTGACTCAAACCTTAACCATAACCCTAACCTTAACCATGAGCATTACTCTAACCCTAACCTTAACCATAAACATAACTCTACACCTAACTCTAACCCTAATTCTAACTCTACCATAATTGGACTCTAATCCTATCCCTAACCCTAACTATAAGCATAACTCTAACCCTAGCCTTAACCATGAGCATAACTCTAACGTTAGCCTTACTATAACCCTAACACTAACCCTAATCATAACCATAACCATAACTCTAACCCTAACCTTAACCATGACCATAACATTAACCCTAACCTTAACCATAGCTCAAACTCTAACCCTAACTCCAACCCTAACTCTAATGCTAACCCTAACCCTAATTCTATCCCTAAGGTTAACATTAACTATAATGGTAACTTTGTCCCTAACCATATATCTATGTATGACTATAACATTTTACATTACAATATCCCAAAAATAAAAAATATATTTTTAATCTATATTAAACTCCTTATATTAAATTTTTAAAAATATTTTGAAGCATAATTTTATACTAACTTCATACAACTCTAATTAAAAATTAATTAACAATTTTCTAGTAACCTTATCAAAATAAAAAATAAAAAGTAAATATTTTTCCTATTGCGCCGCGACTGCCACTAGCTATATATACCTCTATATATATTACGCCGAGAGTAATCGTTCTCGAGGCGCCTATTTTTATTTTCATTAATCCCAACTTCGATTAAAATAACTTTGGGATTAAATAAAAATAGACGCCTCGAGAACGATTACTCTCGACGTAATATATATAGAGGTATATATAGCTAGTAACATATTCTAATTAAAGTGTACTCGTAGCATGACATATCTAGAACGAATAAAATAATATAAAATCTTGTTTACTATAAATCCCCTATAATCACCATAAATGATACTCGGACCTTCCAGGCGACATATGAGTAGTTGCGCCATTTTCTTCCACGCAAACACAAATTCTCGTATCATGGATCCTCTCGACCCCACCACCGCCTACAGCAGGAGCTATAGATTTTCTACACGTTACCTCCACCTCACAACTGACCGTGCCAGGGCTTTTTTTCTTTACTAATCTCCGATCGACACAATCCTTTTCTTCCTGAGAGGAATAGAAGCCGAGGAAAAAGAGCCCAAAAGTATCTACAGAAAGAAATACAATTGGTCAGTTTGAATTCACATTCATTTCGTATAAATTTATTGTCATAAACTACAACGGAAGGAAGAGTAGAAGATATTGGTTAGCTACTCTTCAAACTGTACAGACGAATTCTTTAATCCTAAGGTAACATCTGTTCTTCCCTTATTCATTTTTTCATTACTCTCTCCAATCTCTGGTATTGGTGTAACTTGAGATTACTTTTGTGAAATGAAGGGCAAAGATCAAATCGTTTGTTTGCCGCAAGTTTTGATTACATCGGTTAGGATCTTCATGTTTTTTCCTTAAAATTTTTGCTTATGTCTATTGTTTCCTGGACAACCGATGTTTTACTTTATGTTATGCTCAACTTTCAGCTCTCTTGACGGCTTAGATCGCCGTATTTACTCGGTCAGGATCTTCATGTTTTTACTTTAAGTATTTCTTGTCTGTTGTTTCCCGGACAATCGATGTTTTGCTTTAAATTATGCCCAAATTCAACTTTCACTACGTCTTAGGTCGCTGCATTTATACTTTTATTGCTCTTGGGGAACTTTAAGCTGTAGGATTTTCTGGTTGTCAGGTTAAACTTCAATTTCCAATCTTCGTTAGGCCTATTTAATCGGAAGTTTAGCCGAACAGGCCGTATTAATTGTTAGAGCTTTTCTAGGGCTTATTAATTGCGTAGATGTGTAATTGTCAATTGATGCTCAGCACTATATATTTTTCAAAATGTTACAGTATTGCGGTCCGGAATTCACCTGTGAGGGTGTCAGTCACATGGATTCTGGCAATCTAATCATAGTTTAGATATGTAACCTCGGTGGATATCTACTATTGATTTGTTTGCGAATTCTTATGTCCAGAACAACCTAGATAGCGTCTTTTGCTAGTTTTTTACAGGGGTTAGTTATCGAGAACATCTTAGTCACTTTTTTAACGTAGCCTGGTAGGTGTGGCGGAGTACTTCAGTTGTAACCTCCGAAGATTAGGGGTACAAGTTGTTAATAATGACACTGTTACAATAGGTTTCTCTAGTTTTAGGGGATATATTGGGGGGAACTTATCATGCCTATCTTTTTCAACGAAACCAATTGCAACGCTATCAATTCAGGGTACGTTGTTTAGTTTTGCTGACTGGAATTTGTCCCGCTGTTTACTATGAGCAGCGTGCAAGGATCTTGTACAATGAGTCATGATGAAGTTTCATTACATTTAATTCTGGCAAATTTTCTCTGTCATCAATCGCTTAGCCCTCAGTTGGCATAGTGACATATTTATTGCTATTTGTTTCTATATCTCTGTTCCTTCAATATTCTTCCTCTGGCTTTATTAGTTTACATTTTGTTGTACATTGACTGGTATGAGGCTAAGCCTGAAATGATATCCATATTAATCATTAGCCTCCCTTACACTCTCTTTGCTGATCTCAGTTTCTTTCACTTCAATATACACTTTGCAAGTTTGGCTATATTAACATAGCCTTTTTGCTTGTTCTTCATTTATTTTTTCTTTAACCTATTCATAGAGATACATGTACTCAAATAGGGTACTTTTTAAATTTATTGCTTTCTTTTATAGAGCCATCTTGTACGATGGATGGCATGCCGTCATCTGAATTGAAATCAGAAGCCGCAGAAATCACTTTGACTATAGATGAGGAGGTATGCAAATAAACATGATCAACTTTTCTTTTGGTTTGTATTATGTGCAAAGTGATCAAAGTTAAATATCTAGAATCTTAAACATGAGTGTTGCTTATGATCTCAGTGATTGTGTACGAGATCGCTTTCTTGATGAAACTAGATATTTTTTGGCTTTCATGTTGTTCTATTCTTCATTGACCATTTACCTGGCACATTGACTGTTTATTGACATTTAAATCTTGTATCTAGAATTTTTTTCATGCTGATGCATAAGCATAGTAGCATGTGTAACTCTTGTAGCCAATTTAGGAATGGATTGATAGTTTCTATTTAGTGTTTATTTCTTCTCCTTGACTGGATTTTATAAATTTGAGTGTGAATTTGATGGTGTGAACCATTTGACTGTCAACTTTGTCATCATGATATTCTGAAAATTGTTGCTGAACTACCTTATAGCTTCCTATGCATCCATTTTATTAGACATCCATAATCTGTCATTTACCAATCCATATCTCTTTAATCTGTTGGCTCTCTGTTTCACTCAGAAAGCTTTCACTGCCGTCCTATACATTGGCCATTTTCTTGTGTCATTTGATTTTCGGTAGTCCCGTTTAAACATTTCATCCAGTACCTGTGTCACATCTCTTTGTCCAACATTTCCTGTTTGTCCATGAAAGAAACCAAAGTTTACAAACAAAGGGTTATATTGAGAGTGCTTATAAAGCTACTGGGGTGTGAAAAGTATTGAGCCCATTATCATTAACGATTAAAGAAATAGAGTTGATTATTCTCTATATTTCTGTCGAGAAGATATGACACAGTTGTCATTGATGCCAAAACCTGTGATCCACAATGTTATGCTCTGGATAACGTACAACATTGATCTGTCCGATACAGTGTGCTATGATGAGTAGTGTGGATTCTATCCTTGATTCAGATACGGCAGTATTTCTTTTTGGGACATGAATGGAAGGAAATTAGTGCAGATTAATGAAAATTAAACTTTTGATGTTGGCTTTTATGTTCAAAGCTCATCCTGAGCATCTTTGCTAGCTGGACATTTATGCAGTATGTTACAAGTTTTTGATATGCGACTTCCATTCAGATTATGAATAGATGCTAGTAGTTTTGTTCATCCAATTGGTGCTGAATTTGATTGATATCAGGACTTGGGCTTGGTAGTGGCATTACCATGGGCTCCGGAAAATATCTTACATACCTCAAAGTTTTTATCCTTTGGTAATTATGGTATGTAATGAACTTATCTTATGTATGACCTTTTTTGGGTCTTGTGGTAACATGGTAAGAAGATCTTTATGTGTGACCTATCCTTTGGGTCTGATGCTAGCATGCTGAGCCTTAATGAATTTTTATTTAGTGTTCAAGCTGGCATATATGCTAGGCCAACCTATTCTGGATTTCCATAGATACTGGGTTTGGTGTGTGAAAACTGAAAAAAGGAATTGAAGGATAATGAAGCAATGTGACAAGGAATAAATAAGCAAGTTGAAAGCAAGTGATAGGAAGAGATATGTGACTATGTTATGATGCAGTAAATAGTATTGCAGAAGTTGTACAAAGAAGTTGTTGGAAGTTGGTAGAAAAATTCCTAACCAGATCTGCTGTAGATAGTGCCAGTGCTCGTTGTTGGAACTGACTTCATGCATGTGTATATGCAACTCTACCAGTTCATGTTTTGTCAGTAAGACTATTTTGTAATCAGTTGTTTTGTTGCCAGTGATGGCCTGACAATGGACCTACATGTAGTGAAAAACTTGGCAGTGAGCCACCCTTTGTAAAAATCACCTTAACGAGTGTCACCTTAGCTTGTGTTTCATAATTGAGAATTGGTATTCTTAATGGTTTTTCCCATCTTGGGTTTTGTTCTTATGTGTTTTCATGTTCATATCCGTTTTATCTGGTTCAACTAAGATTGCTCCAGATCAATTAGGATTAACAAAATTGTTTTATGATAATTGATACATGCCCCATCTCAGCTATCATTGTTCAACATATGCCACCTCTTTATCTTGTTGTACCTCATCATATAGAACTATTAGATACTTGTGAACTTTTGTTCTGCCGAACGATTCCATTCAAAGCAATTCTTTTTGCTTGATTCATGAATGTAGGGCAAGGGTGATGTAGAGGAAACTATGGGTTTGGTCACCTCAAGGCTTAACTAGATAATCTAGGTTTCCTAGGGATTAAGGGTCCTTCCTAAGGTCACCCTAAGGATTGTCCAATCTTCCCAGGATTTACGGAGGACAAACCTTTAGTTTATTCCCCAAGTTGCACTGCAACTCTATGACACAACTTTCCACACTACACACTTCTTCAATCCCCACATTCCCTCTACCAAACAAGATCATCCCCACCATTTAGATACTGTTGAGTCTTCATACATTCTCCTTGAACCAAGAAACAATGGATTTCTCCCTAGTTGTACAAATTCAACTTGCTGTGATCATAGACCTAATTAGGCCTAATTGAATTAGCCCTACAAATCTGGTGTTTGGCTTCTATCTCAAAATTCATCTGAACAACACTAAGAACTATTTGCAGATTCAAACACCCATTTGGAGGCTTTAAAAAATATTGAGGAGCTGTCTATGAGCTTTGCTTGGAAATGACAAATCTGGGTTGAGGAACTTTTAAGCTTAAAGGCAACTTTTTAAGCTTGTCCTAAACAAATTCTTGAAACTAACAAGAATTTAACCATCTCTTCAAACTAACACTTGCTCAAGGTCTTTATAGGTCTATAGGATGTCAATCTACAGTTAACCTTTCTTGCACATTTCCTGGCTCACCACTTCCCAGTGATCAGCCTAGGGCATGGACACTCAAGCACCAAATTGATCTTGGCATGCATGAAAGTAAAAGAAAAATAAACTATGTACAAAATCCTTGCATTCTAGAAAGCCATTTGCATTTCTAACTGCAGAATGCTAGGTAGAATTCATTTCTTCTGCAAAACCCTAGTTTTTGAGGGTTTACAACCTGTTTTGCTTCAAAACCACGACTCTTTTCAACCAGAGCACTTCAGGACGCGAGACCAAGTGCAACAGAAAGATAATTCAATTACTATACACTACAATCACCAACTTTACAAAATGTCACAATGTACTTCGAGTTGCAGATGAAAAGCTGTCAAAGTAACAAGAAAATGAGAACACAGTTTGCACATCAAACTCCAAACTTACCTTGATCGATCTGAACCCTTCAAAAACAGTTTTCCAAGGCTTAAGTATGCTCTTGGATCAGTTAGGCCTGTTCTACAATTGATTTTCAGGCTCTTGTTGCAATTTTGCACATTCTTGCAAAAAGTTGCAACTTTGCAACTTTTGAGCAACTTGGTACAATTTGCTCAACCATGACTCCTAATTGCTTCCTAATCACCAATTTAGCATCCTAATCACCTATCCACTTGGATCAACTCTTTCCACATCATATTCCCACTTGACCACGCTTGGTGGCACTAAACCCTATAATTGACTAAGTGCAACAACTAGGGTAACAAATTAAAATGGATCCAATTGGGCTCAATCTCTCCAGATTTGTTGCTTTTGGATCTAATTACATCCATTACACACAATTTGACATCAAAATGACTCGATTCTCCTACACCAAAGGGGTCCACTTCCATTACATTAACCTTTAAAATATGAACATTAGTTTTATGCTTCAGACCCTTAGCAAGGGAGCTATCTATCTATCTTTTTTATTAAAATTACGTGAAAATTAGTTAGCATATTCAAACATCTATAGCCAAACTATTTCAGTGGTATCACCTTTGTGATATGGATGTTGTCGGGTTATTGGTTAGTTAGATGGTTGGTCCATCCGAGGGAGTTGCACGGTCGTGACGGTTATCCGAGGAGTTGCGAGGTGAACCGTCGCAACCGTGTAACTCCCTTGGATGGACTAACCATCTAACTACCCAATAAATGTGTCCGAGGGGTCGCGAGGTGAATCGTCACGACCGTGTAACTCCCTTGGATGGACCAACCGTCTAACTACCCAATAACCCAACAACATCCATGCTGTATCATTCCAATTTTCTACCTTCACTACAAGTACTAGTAGACATCTCTACGTACCTAAATAAGAAATTTAATAACTTGTTTAACACGTTCAGCCTTCATCTACTCTGGCAAGGTGTGGAATTTGCAAGTGTGCTTGGGAGCAGAGATGTTGAAGCTCTTGGAAGATGAACCTTCTCTAGTTTTGCTTAGATAGTTCTTCAAATACTCAACAGCATCCACAACAGCTAAAAAGTGAGCCTACAAATGATGCAATAGTAACCAATCCCCAAACTTTAGTGCCACTTATAGGAAGAGGGCAGCCCAAACAAGGCACACCAAAATCTAGGTTTGTTTTAAATTTTTCAATGGCAGCAAAATCATTTGGGAAAAAAAAACAGCAAACCCAAAGTACAATTTTTTTGAAAAAATGGTGAAAAGCTTGGATTAAGAAAAATGTCAAATGCTGTAGAAAAAGAGACAAAAACAACTAGTTTTGAAATCTAAGGGCATTTCCATAGCTAGCTTAAAGAGAGAGAAAATAAAATAGAGTTTAACCTATGAATTGTAGAGAATAGATTTTGTTGTTTATATTTGTATCATTGATTACATTGCATTGCACAAAGCATGCATCACAGTGCATGAAAAATAACTAGATGGTCATAGTTTACAATTTTTTTCAATTTTAATATAGTTTGTAGAAAGCCAACCTATAACTAAGTACAAGATTCTGAAAAATTAAATGTAGCCAATGACTACTGCTACTACAAATGGAGCAATACAGAGCTGCAGTTCCTAATGATGACACTATGGGGTGAGAGCCTCTCCTAAGTCATTTTGTCTCATAAGAATCCAAGTTGGCCTTTGTTAGGATCTCTAAATACTTAGGCTCAAGCAAGTTGTCATAAGAAAAATGTCCACTTAGACTTTGGATCAATCTCATCAAGGTCAATTGGCTCATCATCCTCAATAGCATCAGTTTTTGTCTAGGTAGAAACTAATCTTGGCCTCCCTAGTGATAAACATAATGAATACAATTGCAACAATGATAGCAAGAACATTAAAAGTTTAACCCTTCAAGTAGAAGTTGTGGTAAATAAACACCAAGTCATTTATCTGTTGTATTAGATGCCTGCGCTTGTTAGCACGTGTGTTCAAAATCACTCAAAGTATACTCACAAGTGGATGAATTGTATGGCTGGTTCTAAATGCATCTCAACATTCATCTAAGATTTTTGGTTTTGGACCAAAATAATTCCACCACTGCATTGAAAAACATATTATATGGCGACGATAAATGGGAGAATATCATAAAATCTTCAAAAACTCAACAGATTAAATGTACATGTCCACAAAATAGCGAGGCTTTCAAAAGTTTATAGGGTCTACTTGGTTTGAAGGTCTTCTGGCTTTCCACTATAGCCTTATTGGAAGAAAAACCCTTGATGGCGTATACATTGGCAGCTTTGCCATAGTTGCCTGCAATGTTACTGAGGTAGTAAACATCTTTTCCATGCTTATGAACAAACCCCATGCAACCTCAGCAACACCACATCTGAAGGAAGAGTTATAGAGCAATGTTGGATTGAGATAGTATTTTGCACATGGACCAGAGAGTGCATCTGTCTATCTCATCTTTCATCAATTATGTAATAACCCTGACCTGGCTATAACTCGAACAACTCCGATTTCACCAGTTTTTCACACCAATCAGATGGTTAGGCATTTTGTCAAACACTTGGTGGACAAACTCATTATCACTGTAATGTTAAATCTCACTAGTAGTTTAAATTTATTGTTTTGTATTTAGAACGTTTGTATACTGAATTTAAAATACTGAAATCTTTATAGGAGCAACAACTTTGTAAGCAGTAATGTTCAATGAATTTCAGGGCTGAGACTTAACTGTTATTATCAAACTCAAGTATACAAATTCCGTAAAGTAATAACCAACTTTATTTAATGCAAATCTATTTGCTATCAGTAGGCAATTGGAGTTACAAATATCAAAATGCAGTGATGCGAAGAACCTGATTGTAGGCACAATGATGAACCCTGCAATCTATTCAACTCTTAAGCAAATTAATGCTTTTCCAAACAGAACACAGCCTCCAGAATTTTCTGTTCAAGACACCACAGTCAACGTGGCTGCCAATACTCCAAATGCAGGCCTGAGGAAATGAAATGCAGGTTACTCCTTGCAAACACAGACCTCTTTTAACGTTTGCAAGTTTTAATATTGGGAAACACAGGTCCAGAAATAAATTACAGGGCTTGAGAAATGGTTAGCATCCCTTTTAAAGTGAAATGCAGGGCCTTGTAGTTGATTGCAGCTCTCCTGGGATATAATGCAGCCCCTTCAACAAATAATTGCAGCCTCAAAATGTTGAGCCACTGCCCTAGGATGGGACGGCAGCCTCTCCAAAGCACAGTCAAACAGTAATGGTGGTGTGTTAAGAGCAGGGAAATTGCCTACTTAATCTGCAGAGAATGCTAATGCTTAAATCCAGAATTTCTCAGGCTCCAGAATAGGCTCATATTTATAACTCCCAAATGACATTTAGTTTCCCAAATGCAACTCCACTTAAGAAGCTTTGCCAACACAACATCATTTTATAACATTAAATATAATAAAGTAGCTTTAATAACTAATTAATAAATATGAACCCAACCATTTAAAAGCTCCATCTGATGCAGGTGATGACCAAATGCTAGCACCACCAACTGCATTGCCAAATATGGAACTTGGTCAAATTTGACTTACTAAAAATAGTAGGTCCTCAACTGAGATTCTCAAATCACATTGTTAGGTTACGAGGGTCACACTGATGAATTGACTTGGCCAAATGCAGAGACTTGCTAAAATGGGGACATTACAGTCCTCCCTCTCTAAGATTGCTTGTCCTCAAGCAATCCGACAACGTACGAACTCCAACCTCCACCCGTAGGCCAAAGGGAAAAACATGTTACATACTTGTCATCACTGAATCATCTCCAAACCAACACCATTAGGAACCACAACATAATCAGTAAGATAGCACCCAATACTTGTGTTGATGATGTAGATGCCAAAGTGTCACCGAGGTCAAATCGATAGAAGGTCTGAGTGCGTCCTCTGCACCAATCCAATTATCCTGCCAATCAACAGACTCAGATACAAACAATCTCTACATCCGATACAAATCCTACACATGGTAATCAAATGTGAAGTAGTACATCATAGCATTTACCTCCCTATATAACCCACCAGAACCCTGATCATCACCAGTAACCCCTGCAAATGATGAAGCTACAGGAGAACCTGGTGCAGTATGTGGCTCTCTGTTGCTCTCAACAAATGCACTCACTTCCACTGTATCAACAACACCCACATCCTTATCAAAATCTATAGATATAGAAACATCACCAATTGCCACTATAGGAGATTGAACTATGTCTGTAGATGGTGTAAATTGAGCCCAGTTCCACTCAAGTGAGTGATCAACATCAACCTCAAAAAGTGGCTTATCATAAGACAATGCTGCATTAATCTCGAGATAGGATTTTCCACAAGGTGAATTTCATATTACTCACCTCACGAAGTGCAACATCGTGTGTGCTATCATCAACACACGCCTGAAGAACTAAGTTGCTGCTGCTAGGTACCTAACTGGATGACTCATCTAGCATGGAGGTAGCTTATGATATGACACTATCATCATACGCTTTCACTCCCACTGTCACTGCATCACCATCAAATGCACGATCTTGAAAACTCATGCCAACAACTACATTATTTGACTCCACCTTAAATTCCAATCACACCCCACATCCAATGTGTTCAACCCCTGAGCACTACCATGTGGTAACTCAAAAGGAATGTCCCACACTTCTGTAGTTACCATTGTATCATCATGATACCAAAAATCCTCACTGCTTTCATGCAAATCAGAACTAATGTGTCTATCAATATCCATGTGATCTTCCTTAGTATCATCAATAACATGCACATTATCATCCATTACTCTATTCACACTGTTTTCAAACTTTGCTATGATAGTAGCTGCAATTGTAATCTCACGTGGGCCACTGCTGATACAAAAGTCAGACTTAAAAGTTTTGACTGAAAACATTTTCTTGCTCTCTAATAGTGTCCGTTGTACCATCACATTTCTTCCTTTGAAAAAAAGATACCATGTTTTGCTCAAATTGTGGATTTGAAATCAGTTTTGTCACCCGTTTGTGATTTTGATTCAACTCATCCACTAACATATTCAATTGTTTCACAATACTAAACTCTGTAAAGTTTCTGCAAATTCTATAGGTTTAGATCTGAGATAATACCGTTATATTTGTTGATGTTTTGATCTTCTTCTTCTTTAAGAATGTAGAATGTAATTTTCAAAATATTAAATGTTATCTGAAACTTGTTTGCCTCTACAGTAATTCGTATAGGGCAGTATTGTTTTAAAGAGCAGACTTCAATGTGTTGTGTGTCTAAAATAACACCCACTCCTTATACCAAGACCAAAGGGCATGTCCCTTAAAGGGAAATGACCCTCTCTAGGTCGGCCCATACATCACTTATAGAAATCGGCCCCTATGAAGGAGATAACACAAATGTTAACTAACATAACAATTAGTTATAGTTAGTACATAATATGGTTATTGCTAAGGATCGCCGCCTATCCTATTTGCCAAGTGTAGTGTATATAATGCTTTCGAACGGTATAAGGGAAGAAGATTAAGGTGCGGTCTGCACTTCTCAGACCAGTATGAATATCACTGTTAATATTTAACACTCCCTCTTAACTTGATAATCATACTAAGAGATAACATATCTTGCATCATTAATTACGATGAATAAGCATAGGTTGATACTCTATATCTATCTAAATCTTTTGAGCAAATGGTATCATGGAACATATACTAGTGATGTCAGTATTGCATGCAATGCAATACACACAGGATAAAATCCGAAGAATGATTAAATTCTTCATCTATCCAGGTTTTGACTCATAGGAACTGACAATTCTATATCATAGCTTGATCTTGAGTTAAGATCTACCAAACCACAAGATAAAATCTGAAGAATAAATTCTTCCTTTATCCAAATTGTGATTCATAGGCATAGAAATGCTTATGTCACAAATGATCTTGAATTCACGTAGATCTAACAGTAGTTCTATACTGTTCAACACATTATTTGAGAAATTGTCATCTCTCATACTGCCTTTTATACAAGTATTCATTACCTCAGAGATGGTCACCTCTTAAATAATGAATACAAATGGTGGAGCCCAAAACAGTCAATAGCCCGACAATAAAATTATTTTATTAATAATTTAAAGAATACAAATGAATTACAATTCAACCATACCAAGTCTTTTCTTGAAGTAATCTATCTTCACTCTAGAGAGAGGTTTGCTGAGAATATCTATTGTTTGATTTGCAGTGCAAATGTATTCTAATTTTACAGTATCCCTGTCTATCATATCTCTAACATAATGGTAAGGAATTTTGATATGCTTGGACCTGTCATGAAAAATTGGATTCACTGAAAGCTTGATGGAACTCTGATTATCACAATGAATAATCGTAGGATTTATGACTTGCCCAAACAATCCCACAAGTAACTTTCTAAGCCAAATTGCTTCTCAAGAGGCCATTGTTGCTGCAATGTATTCGGCTTCTCTGGAACTTTGTACTCTTGAAGACTATTTTTTACATATCCAAGATATCATTGCTGATCCTAAACTGAAACAACATCCTGAAGTATTTTTTCTATCTTTAACACTTCCACCCCAATCTGAGTCAGTGAATCCATGTAAATCTAAGTCAACTTTCTCATATTTGAGCCCAAGATTAAGAGTGTCTTGTAAGTATCTTATAATATGTTTGACTGTAACTAGGTGAGTCTCCTTTGGCTCACATATAAATTGACTTAAGGCATTAACAACATAACAAATATCAGGTCTTGTATTTACCAAGTACATAAGGGACCCAATCATCTGTTTGTAGATAGTAGAATCTATGGAAGGTAATTCTGTTGCTGCTTCTTTAAGTTTATGTAGATTAGTCTCTTTTTATCGTACTGGGTAAAGAAATCAACGCACAGACAATAGATATGAATAGCAAAACTTCTTTCTTTATTCGCATATGCCAAAACATTACATTATGCTCGATGATATGACGATTAGATGCTTTACACTGACCCAAGAGGGTGTATAAGTACTTTCCGAAGAACTTTCCTGAAGGAGTCTGTCGGCCACATACAACATGTCGCTACATAACAAGAACCTTTCCGAAGAGACTTGTCGGTTGATACACAATTTCTACTAACGACATCATCCCCCCCAAAGAGAAAAGTTGTCTCCTGACGACTATAGAACAAAACTCAAACAACTAACCACAACAAGATAGATCTGCCACATCACTTTTACATTCGTTCTGTGCTTGCACCAAATTGGCCTCCAACCCACATTGCATCTGTAGCCACAATATTGTCTCCTTAGTCAAGCTGACCTTGATAGCCACCTGTGCTGCTTTCTCTGCTTCCAACTCTGGGTCCATTGAGCCAAGTGTCGCTGCACTGCCTTCAACTGGATGATCAATTCCTCCTGAGCTCTCCATGCATCCACCAGGATAGCTTCACGTCCAACACCTACTCCAAGTGCCCCTAGTGCACAGACACTTCATGCCTGTAGCAGCTCCAGGTCTCATCAAGGGGTCAGACTTCCCACGATTGATATCCACAACGACTGGGGGTCCCCCCCGGCGAGGTCGAGGGGCAGTGCCCTTGCCGCCAAGACCAAATCAGCACTCCAAAACCCACACAAAATTGCATAGAACACACTATTTTTGTGATTTCTTTTGATCCTATACTCTTTTTGGCAACTGTTGATGTTTTCCTTTCCCTTTGGCATCATCCATCACTCATTCTGAGCATTCTTGATTTGTCGACATTTAAAAAAAAAAAAAAAAAAAAAAAAAACCTCCCTTCCTCTTTTGAACGTGTCCGTACAGCAAGCAACCTGTTTTGTAAAGTCCGCATGGACAAACTGGAAGCTCAAGTTGCAATTCCGTATGACAATAATCTTCAAGGTTCGTACGCCAAAACCTCAAGCTTAGAAACTTGACGACTGTGCTCTAAAAGTAAAAGAAAATCTGCATTATAGAGGTTCTCCAGATCAATGTTTTCACAAATCCGTATGGTGGTTTAGGTTGGAAAAGCCATACGTTGAACCTTGCTAAAATTGATTAGTTGAAAATCCGTACAGTACACAAGCATTTAACAATCCATACGGTAACTTGGTCTTAGAATCCGTACGATTTGCTCCAAATCCGTACGCAGCCCTAAAAGGAAATTCCAAATCCGTACGATGCCTATTTGACTGCATCTGAGAAATCTGTACGGTGACTGCATTAAAAAATCCGTGCATAGCCCTGCTTGCTAAATACCATACGGTATAGCCTTTTAAAACCCATACACTGCATCTTCATTGGAAAATTTGTACGGTGAGCAATTATAAGCTGTACAATGACTTTGAAAAAGCAGTACAGTGGAGAGCTAGTCAAAAGCCGTACGGTTACATGAGAAATCTGTACGGTGGCTTCTCACACTTAATTTTTCTTTCTTTCTTTTTTTTTTTTTCATTTTTTTTTCATTTTTCATTTTTTTTTCATTTTTTTTTTTTTCAATTTTACATATATACTATATTTACAGTTGTGCTTTCCTCAGTTGTTCGTCCACGGAGGTGCGTTACTTCTTTCATGGTAGACATTCAACTTCGACCTATTCACTGCGTCAGCCACTTCCTTTCCCTCTAGCATCCATAGTTTTATTGCTTTGTTATCGCCCACTTCCCGAATCTGGTACAACCCAACCCATTTAATTTTGAACTTGCCTAGTTTGATCTCATTTTGGTCATCGTACTTCAAGACCCACTGTCTGAGTTGAAACCTGCTATGCCTGTTCTGTGTCATCTCCATATCGCCTAGTTTGTTCCTGAAGCTCGCTACCATGGACTCCGTCAGTTGCCCCATCTGTCCTTCAATAACACATTCACTCTGTACTGCTACAACTTTTATTGAACCCTTCCTCTTTGTTGCTTGTGCAGACCATATCGTGTGTCTTCCTTGCTGCCGGTACCTTTTTGCTATATGTGTGGTTCGACGTAATACTTTCTTCCTACGCGGTCGTATAGTTGAATCTTTCCTTCTTTTGGGTTCATATTATATGTTCTTTCCTTCAACTACAGTCATACCCACCTTTCCTTCTTTGGCTTGTCTGTGTTGCTTTAGACATTCATTTCCTTATTCGGCTTCTCTTTGTTCCTTTGGACATTCATTTCCTTCTTCGGCTTCTCTGTGTTCTTTCGGACATTCATGTCCTTCTTCGGCTTCTCTGTGTTCCTTCTTTCTTACCTTCGTCGATCCTTAGCATATTACAACTCGGAAAGAGCTCGTAATCCTCCATCAGTAAAGACCGTTTACTAAATCCAGATCGTCATCTCCTTCCAATCGTAGGACTCCCTCCTGATCGGGTTCTATACTCTGCCTCCTCTCATCCTCTTCTCCTTCGGAATCCGACGATAGAGCTTCGTCTCCAACCATCTGAGTGTGTAGATCGATGACATACTTTCGGCCTTTGCTTTCAAGTGATAAAGTATTTTTCTTCCAATTGTGTTTTGCCTTGGCTTGTATCAGCCACCCCTGACCCAGAATAGCATCGTATCCTTTCCGCCTCAAGGGAATCACGACGAAGTTTAACAGGAATGGTTGTGTTCCAATCGTTATTGGTTGCGCTGTGAGTATTCCCAATAGCTTGATTCCATGTTGATCGGCTGTTAACAACTGGAAGGTAGGTGGCCACAATGTTGGCTGTCCCAACTTTTTCCAGGTATCCTCTGGCAGCACATTGACATCAGATCCTCCGTCCACGATCGTGTCTGTTAACACAGTTCCGAGAATGCCCATTTCGACAATCGCCGGATAGCGTCCGGATGAGAGGGCTAATAGCATCGGATCTTCTGCACTTGCACCACTTTCCTTCTCCTTTTTGTCTGCTATACTTGCTCCACTTTCTTGCTCCCTTCCATGTTCTCCTAGTAGTTTAGTAGCAGGAATGATGTTTGTGAGTGCCGATCGGAGCTGAGGCATAGTGAGCAACAGATCATTTATCCTGACGGGTACCTCGGCTTGCAATATTTGCCGTATGATGTTCTGTTCTGCGCAGTTCCGTACGGAGGTACCAGGCATGTCCTTCAGGTGTGCCGTTTCTATCTGCGTTGCTCTCTGGATCTCTGCCCGTGCTTCCTCTAGTCTCTTCTTTTCCTTCGTCGGATCGGGGTATGGCTTCGCCCGCTTTCGAGTGATTGCCAGAACTTCTTCCTCATCCGTCCCGACGGTAATCAAGTTTACTCCAGACTTCGGGCACTTAGCATTGTCATGATCGCCAGGCCCACACCATCGACACAACAACTTCAGTGTGTTCGCCGTTGTGCACTCTCGGGCAAAGTGACCCCACAAGTTGCATGCGTGGCATTAAACTATTGGCCGACCATTCGCATCATACTGAATTCGACTCGTCCTGCCATTATCGTTGTTGCCAGTATTGTTGTTGTTGTTCTGACTGCGCAGGTTATTTCAGTATCCGCCTGATGTGGCACCTTCCGTACTGGTGTTCCTGCTCCCTCTTGACGTAGACGCTTCTTGCATGAGGAACACTTGTTGTGGTGCTCTTGATTTCAGGTTGAAAGGGCATTCCTTTACCGAGTGTCCTAGAATCTGGCAGATCTCACAAAATTGCTCTTTCGGGCAGGATCCCTTCGTATTGCCTTCTTTCTTGCACTCCGTGCACCATAGCTCATTGCCCTTAGTCTCCTTGTTCATGTTCTTGAACTCCATCTGAATTATGTCCTTTTGGAGGGCACGAACCTTCTTGTTGCTGCCCTCATCGCTGCTATCTTCTCCTGAAGATGCATCGTCATCTGAATCGGACGAGCTGTTCTTTTTCTTCTTTGTCTTCTGGTCACTTTCGAGGTTCATTGCCTGATTGTACGCTTCAATGTATGTCGATGGTGGCACGATCTTCATCTTCTTTCGTAGCTTCGGGCGAAGGCCTTCAATGAACCATCTCTTTTGTAGCCCATCGGCCGGCTTATTCTCCATTTTATTGATCAGGTCCTTTAACTTCCTGGCGAAGACTCGGACTGTTTCATTCTTCCCTTGCTTAGTATTGAATATTTCCGCTACAATCTCATTATTGTCTCACAATATTTGAAATTCCGCAATAAATTCCTTCTTAATATTATCCCAACTGTTTAACTTTTGTGGATCTGTCTCAGTAAACCAATCAATTGCAACACCTCGTAGGGTAGAGCGAAATTGTCGGATCCATTCGTTTGTATGTGTTATGCCATTTGCCCTCCAGATCGTTTCACATGTTTTATAATGTCGGATTGGATCGGCGGTTCTTTCAGCATCAAATTTAGGCAACTTTTCTTTTGGTCCTACCATTATTACTAGATGTTGTGGGTTTTGTTGTGTACTTGCGTTGTTTTGCACTCTCGCTATTCTGCACACCCGCGTTGTTCTGCACATCCGTGTTGTTCCCAACACCCGTGTTGTTTTCAACACCTGCGTTGTTTTGACACCTGCGCTATTTCCAACAGTCGCGCTATTTGGTGAAGAAGGGTTTTCGTCAACCAAAGCTGTTTGTTCCGAAAGTATATCTCGGACGAAGAGTTCACTCCACGCTCGTGCTCCCTCGACACTCCGAGTCGTGCGAGTCGATCCCCTTTCGTCTGGATTCTCTTCCCTCGGTGTATGCAGGTTCAGAAACTCCTCCCTTGCTTCTTCTACCAAATCGAGCCGCTGTCGAGTCTCTCCCAACAATTTTTCAGTGCTTTTGTGTCCGTCGGTAACTTGCTGAAATTTCCGTTTGCGTTCAACCTGTTGTGCCAAAATTAAATTTTCCAGCGCGGCGCATATTTCATCCTTTTCCTTCAACTTATTCGTATTCTTGTTCAACTGATTCGGCATTTAGTCTTCATCCGTCTGTCTGTGTACCAGGTCCATCGAGAAACAGCGCCAAATGTTTACCGTACTGGGTAAAGAAATCAATGCACAGAGAATAGATATGAATAGTAGAACTTCTTCCTTTATTCACATATGCCAAAACATTACATTATGCTCGATGATATGATGATTAGATGCTTTACACTGACCCAAGAGGGTGTATAAATACTTTTCAAAGAACATTCCCGAAGGAGTCCATTGGCCACATACAACATGTCGCTACATAACAAGAACCTTTCCGAAGGGACCCGTCAGCTGATACACAATTTCTACCGACGACAGTCTCCATTGGAGAAGACATAAGACTTGCAATTTCACATTCCAAATCTCTTCAAAATATCTAATGTATACTTCCCTTGATTAAGTATAATGCTGTCATAATTCTATCGTACTTCGAGTCCTAGGAAGTAATGAAGGAGTCCCAAGTCTTTCATCTCGAATTCTCTAATTAGAATTTTCTTGCATTGATCTATGAGATGATCATCACCTAGTATTAATAAATCATCAACATATAGTATCAGAATTACCATATCATCTTTATCCCTTTTATAATATAGATTTGGATTGGCTTCATTTTTGGAGAATCCTAAGCCGGTGAGATACTTATCAATTCTTTCATACCAAGCCCTTGGAGCCTGTTTAAGCCCATAAAGAGCTTTCTTGAGCCTGCAAACAAAAACGTTAGGATCATGAGTTTTAAATCCTTCAGGTTGCTCCAAATATATTTTTTCTGTAATCTTTCCATTCAGGAATGTTGTTTTTACATCCATCTAATGTACTTTCCATCCCTTTGATGTTGCGATAGCTAGGACTGCTCTTACAGAGGTGTATCTGGCAATAGGAGGAAAGGTTTCTTCACGATCGATCCCTTCTTTCTGAGAGAATCCCCTGGCTACAAATTTGGTTTTATATTTTTCAATGCTACTGTCAGCAACATGCTTTATTTTAAATATCCACTTGGAAGAAACAACAGATTTTCCTTCAGGTCTTGGAATGATTTCCCAAACATCATTCTTCATAATGGATTGGTATTTTTCTCTCATAGCTTCTTTCCAAGCTGTATGTTTAATAGCATTTAAAATATTGGTTGGTTCTGATTTAGACAAATCATTCATGTTTGTCGTATAACCGGAAAATCTTTTGGGTCTCTTGCTTTCTCTGACTGTTCCACAAGGTGCAACAAAGTCTTGTGCTGCCTCTACTGTTTTAATGACCCAAAGTGGTCTTTTATTTTGAATTTTGAGTTTCTTCAAGATTAAGGTTTTGAATTTCATCTTCAATTTCTTCCATGTTCTCCCTCTGAGACTCAAATTCAGTATTTCTTTCAGAACTAGGTAAAGGAGAGGGTTCTTTAGAACTTAGGGCTCTTTTGAATGCTAAATCTTCGTAAAAAATTTCATCCCTACTAAGTTCAATATTTTTCTATCTAGGTATGAAAATCCTATATGCTTTAGATGTTTCAGTATACCCTACAAAAATACCTTTCCTCCCGAAGGGTTCTAACTTAGTTCTCTTTTCTTTTGGAACATAGATATATATAGGGCACCCAAAAATTCTAAGATGACTTATATTGGATTTAACTTTAGTAAAGACTTCTTCAGGAGTTTTATCTCTAAGGTAGGATGTACTAACCCCAACAGGTTATAACTCCCTCAAACACCAAAAATCTTTATACTTAAGTTGTTTGACATTTCGTCAAACACTTTGCAAGCAAGCTTTGATACCACTGTAATAATCCTGCTCAATTCCGACCTTAAAATGCTGATTGAAGGCTCGTAGAATTTTGTCAAACACTTTGCATACAAGGGGTCATATGACTGATATAACTTTTCAGATTGCTGCAATGACTCTTGTTTCAATTTGCATCAAAGAGAATGCTTACAAAAAAAACTTTAGATTGTCTAAACAATGACCTAACATGAATGTGCAACTAATTTTGGCAATATTCAATACAAATATGTGACTTAAACTACTTGCAATATGCAGCTACAACAACTAGTAATTATGACAAATACGTTGGATGCAACCTAAGATGGCATTAATGCATTTACAACCAAGTGTCATTAATATAAACACTTAGTATGCAAAATTATAACATTATTTATGCCAAAAAGAGAACTTACAGCCAATTGATATTTTGTCAAACAATTGGAATGCAAACTAATAAGCTGATCATCAAACTCTAGGTTTGCAATATAGATAGTCTAAAAATTACAATGCTTTTTCAATTGCAAAATCCTAGCCTTCCTTTGATACCAATAATGCCATATGGCAAACAAAGACAAGTACAATATGAAAATAGTGAAGTGCTGAAGCTATATTTTGTACTCAGCTGTAAACCTACATTTCTCAGAAAATATGCCAAATGAGAAGTGAAGACCCTGATTGTAGATGGCTGTAATAATTTTCTTTAATGCTGCCCCTTCTGCTTTGCTTTTTTCCGATCTGCTTTTTCCACTTGCTTTTTCCGGATTTGCTTTTTTTAGATCCGTTTTTTTTTCGAACTGCTATTTTGGATCCGTTTTTTTGAATTGCTTTTTCGGATTGCTTTTTTCGGAGCTGCTTTTTTGGCCTGCTTTTTTTTTCGGTTCTGCTTTTTTGGCCTGCTAAAAATGCCTCCTGAAATGCTGAAATGTTGAAAATGGCCTTAGGCCCAATGATGCCCTAGCTGAAGTGACTGAATTATCACCTCCAAATGTGCAACCCTTCAGAAGATATTTCACTTCCTCAGTTATGCAAATCCAAGGGAGTTTTTGTTCCCAAAGATCAACTGACTATCTGAAACCACTTGGCTCCATAATAGACTATGTGACTGAATCACAATTTGATGTCAAGAGAGAAATAAACAACTGGATGATTAGAATGAAGCCCGGGGTGCCTATTTATTCTTTTTTCTCCACTTTCTCCAGAAGCTTCTAGAACATTATTTTATTTTATCTATTAAGTGACTTTATAAAATATTTTATAATTCAAGTCACTTTATTAAATTAATTAAATATAAAGTTACCTTTTAATATTTATTTATTTGATAACTTTATAAATAATTAACTTAATACCACTTATTTATTTAATTAAAATAATTAATTAGTCATCCTCATAAAATATTCATTATTTTGGATAACCTAATTAATTAAATTAATTAAATCAAATTGCCTCCAAAATGGGGACATGACAGTCCCCCCTTCTTGAAATTGCTTGTCCCCAAGCAATGGCTGAACAATAAACCAATCAATCCGCCTGGATCTCAAATGTCGTCATGAACTATACTACTGTCAATTAACACAGTGTAATGGGCACCCCTGGATGTCCCAAAAAACTAAACCAAATTGCTGAAAGGAATTATGTCAAACAGTTTGCATTCAACTTCTTAAAACCCCTTATAACTCCGGAAATCAAACGTTTATTTGTTTGTTGTGTTTCGTGCATGGAATTGGTATCATACAACATAAACAAGAAAGAAACTACAATAATATGCAAAGTGGAAATGAACGGCTGCTAATAAAATGTTATTTTCAGAATTCATAAAACCAAATACATGGCAGATTTATCAACTCACTAATTACTTCAGCAATGTTGTCATAATACTCCAGCCCATGCTTACGAACTTGCTGCTACAATACTTTGTCCTCCAATCAGTCCACTACCTTCATAATACCATTCCCTCCAAGCGGCATAAGCGTTGGACAAGTAGTGAAGAAGATATGAGCAAAATATCAAATCTGCCTGTAGCTGGAAATGCAACTAAACTGCCTGATAATGAAGCCAATAAGAAAGAATTCCAAAGGCCAAACCCCAAGGGAATGACGTCTAGAATGTTACAAAAGAGGATAAACGTCCTCAAATGCCAAGAATGGAGCTGTAACTCACACACCAATTTTTTCTCATATTCAACCTGTCTAATGAAGCCACAAATGCTTCCTTTTATTCTATTCCCACGGGTCCGCTCAACTCATATGGGCAATGTGGGATAAAAGATGTGTAATATAAAACATATATTAAAATACCCCTTATGTCTCCCTTGGGTACACATCACCATAAAATAAATATTAAAGTAACACTTTAATATTTTACAATTAAATTAGACGTTACTTTAATAAAACTTTAAGCATTAAAATGTATTAGCAATCGGACTCCGAATAATGCGAGTGATAGCTCATCGGAAAGCTCTCACCGAGGAGTATCGAATCCAATCACCAAAATTGACCTGCACTGTCCTGCCAACTTACTAAAGATAGTAAGTATGCCTGAAACTGAGTAAATCAACTTCGTTTTGGCCCAAACTGGAAATGACTAGGCCAAAACACTCCAAGATCCCATTAAACCCTACGTTAGCCCTCGGGATCATGTAGAACAAGGCTAACGCACACACACTTGGTCAACTGCTAAAATGGGGATATTACAGTCTGCCCCCCTTGAAATTGCTTGTCCTCAAGCAATCTCAGTCCAGCCTGCTGAATAATGTGCTCACTCTCCCATGTAGAATCTTCCTCCGGCAGGTCTTTCCATCTGACAAAATACTCCTTCACTATCCTGTTTCTAAGCTTCCTCTCTCTGGTATCCAGAATAGCCTCAGGTACTAACACAAGCTTCCCCTCCTCATCCAAAGGGGTCAAATCTGCAGAAGGCACTACACTCTGACCAATGGCTTTCTTAAGCCTAGACACGTGAAACACATTGTGCACTCGATTGCCCTCTGGAAGCTCAAGCTCATAGGCGACTTTGCCCACTTTGCGAATCACCCTATAGGGACCATAAAATCTAGGTTTCAACTTTTCAGCTCCGCTCTTCTTGAGTGATGACTGTCTATATAGTTGTAGCCTCAAGTAAACCATATCCCCTACCTCGAAGCTACATTCTATTCGGTGCTGATCAGCATACAATTTCTGTTGATTCTGGGCCTGTTGTATATTCTCTTTGAGCACTTTCAGGATGTCCTGACTATCCTGCAATAAGTTTTTGGCTTTGGGCACTCTACTGTCCCCCAAAACTAAATCCATGAAGCTAGGTGCTTCATAACCATAGAGTGCCATGAAAGGAGTCATCTTGATGGACATATGATAAGTGGTGTTATAACAATACTCTCCCATATGCAACCATCTGATCCAAGCCTTTTGTTGTGTAGTTACATAGTTCCTCAAATATCCTTCCGCCCATTTATTCACAATTTCTGTTTGCCCATCTGTTTGCGGATGATAACTAGTGCTAGGTGTAAGATCTGTACCACACAACCTAAACAACTCTTGCCAAAAAACACTCATAAACTTACTATCCCGGTCGCTGACAATGAATCTGGGCAGCCCATGTAACCTGAATATCTCTTTAAAGAACAAATCTGCCACTTGTGCTGCTATGTAAGTGGACGGAATAGCAAAGAAGTGAGCAAACTTCGTCAAGCGGTCCACCACCACATAGATGCAATCCCTTCCCTGCACTCGTGGTAAACCAGTGATGAAGTCCATCGAAATACTTTCCCATTTCCTATCAGGAATGGGCAAGGGCTGTAATAAACCTGCAGGAAATGTGTGCTCTCCTTTATTCTGTTGACAAACCACACACTCCCTGACATACCTCTGAACATCATCCTTGAGCCCTTTCCATGAAAACCGCTTTCAGATCTGCCTGTAGGTCTTGAAGACCCTCGGATGTCCAGCTGTGGGTGCATCATGAAATGCCTTCAGTATCGCTTCTCTCAAATGTGATGACAGAATCAAATAAACCCTGTCTTGAACTCTGATCAATCCATCTATCACCTCATAGCGATCATCCTGTATGGTACCTGAAATCAATCCAGAAGCCCAAGCATCTTCGACATACTCTGCTATAATCCGATCTCTCCAATCTCCTGAAATCTCTGCCAGAGCACATAAGTGAGGTCTCCGAGATAAGGCATCAGCCACCACATTTTTCTTACCTTTGACAAACTCTATGTCAAAGTCATAAGCTTGCAATTTAGTCACCCATTTTTGTTGCCGGTAATTAAGATCACGCTGGCTCATGAAGTATTTAATACTGTTGTGATCAGTCTTGATCACAAAACGTCCACCTACCAAATATGATCGAAATTTGGCCAATGCATGCATTATGGCCAACATCTCCCGGTCATAGATAGAATAACTTTTCTCAACTCCTCAGAGCTTCCTACTCTCAAATGCAATGGGATGCTTCTCCTGCATCAATACTGCTCCAATCCCATCACCTGATGCATCACAATGAAGCTCAAAAGGCTTTGTGAAATCCGGTAGAGCTAGAACTGGACACAAAGACATTACCTGCTTGAAATGCTCAAAACACCTCTGTGCTGCCCTTGTCCACACGAAGGCTCCTTTCCTGGTAAGATCTGTCAAGAGTGTAGCAATCTGTGAGAATCCCTTAACAAACCTCCTATAAAAACCACATAAACCAAAGAATCCTTTAAGCTGTGTAAGGTTTGTGGGAGTAGGCCACTCTACAATAGCTCTAATCTTTTCGGGATCAACCCGAACGCCATCTGCACTAATGATATGCCCCAGGTAAAGGAGCTCAGTCATGCCAAACTCACATTTAGATTCCTTGGCATACAATGACTCTCTCTCCAGAATAGATAACACCTCCTCCAGATGATGTAAGTGCTCCTCCCAGGTCTTACTGAAGACCAAGATGTCATCAAAGAAGATCAAGACAAATATCCTCATCTACTTCCTGAATACCTGGTTCATACAACTTTGAAATGTAGCAGGTGCATTGGTTAGACCAAATGGCATAACCATGAACTCAAAGTGGCCATAGTGACATCGAAAGGCTGTTTTCTCAATGTCCTTTGCTCTCATCCTGATTTGATGGTATCTGGATCGCAAATCAATTTTAGTGAAGAAGCATGCCCCATGCAACTCATCAATCAGCTCATCAATCCTAGGAATGGGATACCTGTTTTTAATTGTTTTCTTATTCAGTGCCCTGTAATCGATGCACATGCGCATCGTCCCATCCTTCTTCTTTACCAATACTACTGCTGAAGCAAAGGGGCTCTTACTGGGCCTGATATGCCCCATCTCCAACAAATCCTTAATCGCCTTCTCTATCTCATCCTTGTGTTTCTTAGGATGACGATAGGGAGTAATCATAACTGGTTTGGCTCCCTCCTCGAGCTCAATAACATGTTCCATCCCTCTGTCAGGAGGAACCCCATGAGGAATATCGTTAAATACTTTAGCGTGTCTATCAAGTATCTTCTGGACATCTAGTGGATGACTCTTTTCTTGTGGCTCTGGTGAAGTTGGCATAATGTGGCACTCTGCCGCCCACTCTATGTCATCATGACGAAAAAGTCTCTACATTCTCCTCAAGGACACTACTCTGCAACCTCCATCTGAAAGCCCTCTAAGTACCACAGTTCTGCCCTCATGCTGGAATCTCATCTCCAGTTTTGCTAGATTGAGTGTGAACTCAACTAGTGAAGCCATCCATGTCATGCCGAGGATGACATCATAATCTCCCATGTCCACAACATAGAACTCATCCTCCAACTCGTAGCCATCTCCAAACCTGATGCGAAGATTAGATATCTTCTGAGTGCATAATAACTTATCACCGTTAGCCACCATGACTCTAAACCCATCATGCTCCTCTGTCTGTAACCCTCTCCTGGCTACCAACTGTGCATCTATGAAGTTATGTGTAGCCCCAGTGTCAATAAGAGATATCACTTTCTGCCCCTGGATAGTACCCCCAACCTTAAATGTGATTGCCTTTTGGGCCCCTGTCAAGCGTGCCAACGATCTATCATCCTTAGGAATGTTGCTCTCCTCTATAGTGTTACCCTCATCTGAATTGGAGTGCTGATCCTCCCCTTCTGACTCTGACTCTTTTGCTGAAAAATACTCCATTTGATTTGCCTTAGCCTTGAGAGAACATTTATGAGATAAGTCCCAAGGCTCTCTACAATGGAAGCACAGCTTCTTCTTTCGAAGTTCATTCAAGGTTTCATTGTCTAGTCCTTTTGATCCTTCTTTGGGTTTGCTATACTCTTTCTGAAACGATTTTTTGTCTTTGTCCTTGCGGTAGGAAGAATCTGTTGAATGGTTTTTTCCTTTGTATACCGAAGGGGCTAAATCTCGTGCCTTTTTAGTTGCTTCTGCTAACGTGAGTGGATCATGTCCTTTCACCCAACCTCGTAATGGATCAGCAAGACCATCACAAAATAACACCACCAATCTCCTAGGAGAGATATCAGTAACAAGTACAGACAAGCGCTGAAACTCGGCAATGTAAGCATCCACAGAACCTGACTGTTTTAATTGTGCTAGCTCCTTGAAATGTAACTCGGGATCCTTAGTGTCAAATCTCCCAATCAATGTTTCAGTGAATTCCTCATAGGATGTAATCTGATTATGCCCCAAAGTCACCATGCCATGATGCCACCATTCATGTGCAACGCCATCCAAGTGCATAGCCGCATACTTGATAGCCTCCTCCTCAGGAATAGGATTTAGCTGCAAGTATGTATCTACCTTCTGCACCTAAGCTCGTGCAGTCATCTTCCCTGAAGCATCATAATAAGGTAAAGAAAGTTTTCCAACTTTCTTCCTCAGCTCAAAGTTTTGATTCCTCCCTCCTGCTTTAGGCATGTGTCTTATCCTCAAGTCCATATAATCTCTAAGAGAAATATCCGCCTGAAACTCTGGTCCACTAGCCTCCCAGTCCCTCCTGAACTGATCCTGTAAGTCGGTAATCTGCGGTTCGTTTACTGGTTGAACTGGATCTCTGAGTGGGAAAGTGGGTAGAAGAGGTCTCGAGCTCGCAGTCCGTGCTGGGCGTGCAACGTGTCTAAAGTTATCAGCCTCATTCCCATTGTTGCCGTGTCCATTATTACCATTAATGTTATTCTCAGGACCATTGTTGTTGCCTTGGCCTTCATGGTTATTGTTTCCCCCGTTGTTATTGTTTCCCTCGTTATTGTTTCTGTTGTTGGCATCACCTGGATTAATATTGACACCCATCTGTCTAGCCATGAGCTGCAACATCATGTCCATTCGCCTATTCTGCTCCTGTTGCATACGCTGCTCCTGCTCTAATGTATTCAGTAACTGTCGAAACAGTACCTCCCCCTGATCTGGACCAGCATTTCTGTCTCCGCCTAATCCTGTATTCCTGTCATCTCGATCACCCATATTATTGTCCTGATCACAGAATATCTCCTCTGTGTCTGTATGGTTGGATTCAATGTCCCCTTGCACGGATGTACTAGACTGTTTGCTTTGCAAGTCTGAAATCCTATTTTGTCTTGCTCTGGTATCGCGGAAATTATAAGACCCCTGTCGCATGCTCAAACATAAATGCTTAGCCTGTTTCTTTTATTTATTTCTGATTTTAGTGTTTTGACATTTCGTCAAACACTTTTTCCCTCTATCCGGCTGTTCCAAATTCCCTATAAGATCTCCACAGGATGGCAGGACTTATAGCTCTAATACCACTGTAATGGGCACCCCTGGATGTCCCAAAAAACTAAACCAAATTGCTGAAAGGAATTATGTTAAACAGTTTGCATTCAACTTCTTAAAACCCCTTATAACTCCGGAAATCAAACGTTTATTTGTTTGTTGTGTTTCGTGCATAGAATTGGTATCATACAACATAAACAAGAAAGAAACTACAATAATATGCAAAGTGGAAATGAACGGCTGCTAATAAAATGTTATTTTCAGAATTCATAAAACCAAATACATGGCAGATTTATCAACTCACTAATTACTTCAGCAATGTTGTCATAATACTCCAGCCCATGCTTACGAACTTGCTGCTACAATACTTTGTCCTCCAATCAGTCCACTACCTTCATAATACCATTCCCTCCAAGCGGCATAAGCGTCGGACAAGCAGTGAAGAAGATATGAGCAAAATACCAAATCTGCCTGTAGCTGGAAATGCAACTAAACTGCCTGATAATGAAGCCAATAAGAAAGAATTCCAAAGGCCAAACCCCAAGGGAATGACGTCTAGAATGTTACAAAAGAGGATAAACGTCCTCAAATGCCAAGAACTGAGCTGCAACTCACACACCAATTTTTTCTCATATTCAACCTGTCTAATGAAGCCACAAATGCTTCCTTTTATTCTATTCCCATGGGTCCGCTCAACTCATATGGGCAATGTGGGATAAAAGATGTGTAATATAAAACATATATTAAAATACCCCTTATGTCTCCCTTGGGTACACATCACCATAAAATAAATATTAAAGTAACACTTTAATATTTTACAATTAAATTAGACGTTACTTTAATAAAACTTTAGGCATTAAAATGTATTAGCAATCGGACTCCGAATAATGCGAGTGATAGCTCATCGGAAAGCTCTCACCGAGGAGTATCGAATCCAATCACCAAAATTGACCTGCACTGTTTCCTGCCAACTTACTAAAGATAGTAAGTATGCCTGAAACTGAGTAAATCAACTTCGTTTTGGCCCAAACTGGAAATGACTAGGCCAAAACACTCCAAGATCCCATTAAACCCTTCGTTAGCCCTCGGGACCATGTAGAACAAGGCTAACGCACACACACTTGGTCAACTGCTAAAATGGGGACATTACACACAGGCTCCTGTAATATCCTCTGCAATATAACCAAGAGGAATCCATAATTAAACTGACAATTACAGCTCAACCAAACTCCAAAATCACAACTGCCACAGTCAGAAACCCACGAGACACAAACTCTTAGAAAATCAAAACCCAAGTAAAGTGGACAAATCAAACTGCCAACACAGTAAATACCATCAACGCATCCCACTGGCCTATACAGAATGTACAATCCAACTCTACAACAATGGTGAACGCTCCCGAATGAAACTGTACCAAGTATGGAGAATCCACACACTGTACAACTCCTGCAGTCAACACAACTCTGCAGATCACCGACCATTGTCTCATAACCATAACTCCTATGCACTGCTGATGGTGAAAAGACATCACAAGATAACCAACAAGAAATGGAACCCGAACCAAATTTGCCTGCTATCAACTCCTCAACACAAGGATCAAATGCTAACTGATGTACATACCCTGCAATATAATGCTGATAAAAAGAACCAACCTCAGTCAACAACTCACCATGAACAAGTGATACAACCCACTGTGACTGATCACTAGCTAAGTCAGGAGATGTCATAGCCAAAGGAGTAGAATCAATAACAACAACCGCTGAAGCATCACTCCCAAACTCCTGCTCTAAGTCATGTATTATCAAGCTGTCAACCGCATAACCTATCGCCATGTCATGCCCATCACAACTCTCATCCTGAGGCGCCAAACCGTCTCGTAACTGATGACGAGCACTAGGAACCAAACTACATCTCTGTATCATCATTTCATCAACATGGTCATCAAAGGTAAATGGATGAGCATACCTCACAATGTAATGCCGATAGAATGCGCCAATCTCAGTCAGTGGCTCAGACTGCAATCCAGATGGAACTAACTGCAATCGATCATTAACCATGTTGGAGCTGACTACTACCTCCGAAGATATTACCAAGGGAGTAGTATTACTAGCAGGAACCATGCCAACTGCCAGCTCACCAACATCACACATGATCTTTGATACAACATCTCTAGTCTCCGTGCCATCAGTACTAGAGGCCACCACTATGTCAGGCATATCACAACAATCTGCTGCAGCACCCAACTCAACTGAACCTGACTCTAGTGAGAACGAACCCGATATGCCAATGTTAGTATCAAGGATGGATGCATCCCCATCTCCATTGTCTTTGACAATCTTGACCATGGACATCCTTGGATCACCAGACACCACAGCTTGTGACTGTTTAGAATTTGGTAAAGACTGCAGTCGCTCTAACTCCACAGTCACCTTAGCCAAATGAAGTTGTGACTCCTCGAAAGCCAACTGTGTACTCTCAAGAATCTCAGAAGTCACCTCGAGCTGCTGAGTAAGCTCACTCACCTCATCTTCCTTGGCCAATAATCCATCGTATGCTATACTCCCCCACTCCATAAGATAATCTCTGTCGGCTACCAACTGCATATCTCTGTTGGTTACCAATTGCATATAATTCTGTCTCAGAATCCGAATAGCCTCCCATAAAGAGTGGATCTCTGTCAAGGAAAGATAACTGCCTCCCTACTCATCACTAGTAGGAGAACTCCATCCATAAATTGCTAACAACTGACGAGCAGCATCGAAATGTTGGCAAGCGATAGAAATGTCTCGCTCACTAACTCTCAACTGACTAGACACATGATGGCACTGGCTAGACTGTCTCCTACAAACCTCCTCTGACGCACTGTCTAAAGGAGTATCCTCAAAGTTAATGGTCTCTAGTGTATTATCATCCATATCCTGCGAATCAACTCCAAAGCTCATATCAACATACGGAGTATCAAAAACTATAGCACTGCTGTCCAACTCCTCTGTACCAAAAGAAACTGCCAAGGAAACTAAGTCTTCAAAACTGCCCACTGCATCCTCCTGGATGTCATCAATGCCAATATGATCCTGGGACTCATTTGTACACACTGCCAAATATGAAAGATCATCAACACATTCCAGCAAGAATGGTCGACTGGATATATGAACAAAGCCCATCGCCGGTGTATAAAAACTAATACCAACATCGGACAAGCTACTGGCACAAGAAAAGACAACACCGTGTAATCTGCTAATCAAATCCATGACAGCACCCAAACAATCACTGCTACCAAAAAGTGTTAAAGATCTCCAGTCAACTGAATCCCAAACTCCAATATAACAATCTTGAGTCCATATCCGTAAACTAGAATCAGTTAGTAACTCAAGCAAACTCCTTACCTGAGTAATATGACCAATACCAACTAACTCCACAAACCTGTCTGACATTATCCCTATATCCTTGATGTGAATGCAAGATGAATTCACAACATTATCAACGACCACATATGATTTACGTGCCGCAGAAAGCTGAGTATCAGGAGTGCAAGATGAAACTAAACTCAAGTCCATGCCATGCTTATCCCCATGTCTCTCCCAGTTCTGTAATGCCAATGGAGTATTCACCAAAGAAGCTCGAGTGTCCTCAAGCTCGCGAGAAAGCCTGTCAACTTCCTCCTCCCTCCTCAAGGCATCTGAATAGTCTCCGACAAAGCTAAGAAGATGGTCACGATCTGATAGAAGATGTAAATAACTCAACTTCATTGTTTCCATTCCTTCCCTAATTGCCTGTAAGTCAACACAAGAAGAACCTGTTGTGACTCCTTTCTGTCTCTCCTGCAGTTGAATCATCCAAATGTGATTCTCAATCAATCCATGCATCCTGTCACGATGAGATAAAGCCGCGACAATAACCTTGTCCCTTGTCTTCAGCTGGCTTGCCAAACCAAGTGAAGAGCTACTAGCCTCAAACCTGACAGTATCCCCAACTACTGTAACTTCATCTAGCCCAATTGTACTGTAATCACTATCTATGTCAATCATGCAATCCGGTGTGCTTGTGATATCACCTTCTGATGCAATTGGCTCAACCTGCACAACATCTGTAATCCCTTCTGCCTATGAAATGATGCAGATAAACCATTACCTGAAGATGTGCTAATGTCTCCCTGTATCGAATCCACATGTCTGTTAAACTCCTCATACAAGTTTCTGCTTGTCACAGGGAAGGTACGATCCTTAGGCCTATCAATCAGGCTCTTTAACCACGTACGTGCCATAGGTGACAAATTCCTCTCTTTTGTCCAAACATACCATAAGTCTTTTGCCAAAAGTTTAGAAATTTCATCCTCCTCAAACAAGATTGTGAACATGACGGAGTGCATTGATGCCAATACCCTGCTGGGATGAAACTCGTCCATAATATTCCAAAATGTATTAAACATCCTGCGAATGTCACCAATACAACCTATTGCCAACATAATATTTTCAAATCTACACCTCGCAAATACTTCAAGTAATCTTGCCCTCTGTGTGAAATAAGGCTCCCGGATGTTGTCCAACTTTTCGAAGCTTTTTACCATGGCATGAAGTATCTCTCTCATAATTTGATCGTCATAAGAATCAAGGCCAGCTATTATCCTCATGATTTCACTAATGCAAGAGAGAGTTGTAAGTCTTATTACCTCATCATGATGTCTCAATAATTGGGGCTTAACCAACGAACCAAATGCTGGAGATAAAGCTATTTGCATAGCATCGGGTCTTGACTGATCAAACTTGCCTAAATAAGTTTCCAACTCCTCCAAAGTTCTTAGAAGGTCCTCTGTTTGCTGAAATGGACAATCTAATTTCTTCTTTACATTGTGCATTCTTTCTTCCAAATCCTTGTCTCCTGTTAAAGCCATACTGATAATTGAATTCAATCTGAAATAACCCAATCAGGCTGGCAGGAAACCGCTCTGATACCACTGTACTAACCTCAACAGGTTATAACTCCCTCAAACACCAAAAATCTTTATACTTCAGTTGTTTGACATTTCGTCAAACACTTTGCAAGCAAGCTCTGATACCACTGTAATAATCCTGCTCAATTCCGACCTTAAAATGCTGATTGAAGGCTCGTAGAATTTTATCAAACACTTTGCATACAAGGGGTCATATGACTGATATAACTTTTCAGATTGCTGCAATGACTCTTGTTTCGATTTGCATCAAAGAGAATGCTTACAAAAAAAAACTCCAGATTGTCTAAACAATGACCTAACATGAATGTGCAACTAATTTTGGCAATATTCAATACAAATATGTCGACACTTATTTATGAATTGAGGTTTGAATAGGTCGACTAGGTTCTAAATTTAATTCATACAAATACCCTTTTCTTTAACCAATCAATTTTGCTTTCTTAATTGAGGAGTTTTTAGCCCAGGTTATGACTTTACCGTCCATGAATGCAGCATTATGTCCATCATCTTAAAGTACTGTAACTAAGATTAGATTCCTTTTTATTCTTGGTACGTAGAGTACTCTTTTGAGAAGTAGAGAACTACCTGACTTTAGTTTCAAGGTGCAATTTTCAATTCCTTTGACGGAATGTGTTGAATTATCATCGATGGTGACTTCACCATTAACTTTTTCTGACATAGAGTCTAGTGCTTCTTTGTATCTTGTAATATGTCGAGAAGATCCACTATCAATCACCCATGATTTACTTGAGACTTCATTTGATAGTGCCGAATACAATACGCGATTCTCAGGATCATAGTTATCTTCTTCCCTAATGATGTTTGTACAATTCACTTGTTGTTCAGAATTCTCAGGGCAATTTGATCTGTAGTGTCCAAAATTTTCACATCCGAAACATTTTATTTTGGATAGATCTTTCTTAGGTTTATCATTCTTTTGATTACCCCTTTTCTTCTTGAAATGCTTCTTTTTACCTTTATAGGAATTTGTATTAAGAACATGAAGTTCTTCATCTTCTGTTTTCAATTTTCCTCCTTTCTTAAGTTTTCTGGATTCTTCTTAAAGATAGTGTCCCTTAAGTCTATTGAAGTTAGGAAGATTAGCTCTGGCACTTACTCCTTGTGCGAAGAATCTGGTAATCCATCTATAGCCATCCGTGTTAATTCTGTATCATTAATGATGGTTTCTATACTTGAAAGTTCATCTCTTAGGCTGGCAACCCTTAGGAAGTAGGAATTCATTGATTCTCTCTTCTTTATTTGTATGTGATTTAGTTGCCTTTTTAGTGCGAGAACTCTAGTTGCATTGTTAACCTCATATGCATTTAGTAATGCATTCATCATATTAAATACTGTTTGATGTTTTGTTAGCATGGGTGCTATATCATTTTTCACTCCATCTAATATTATCTGAATGGCTTTACTATTTCCTTTACTCCAGATATATTTATGAGGTTCAACAGTAGGTTGTCTAGATTTTGAACAACAAATTGTTTTGCATTATTTGCTTCAAGAATCATCATGATTTTGAATTTCTAGGCATCAAAGTGTTCTTTCCCATCAAACCTGTCCTCGGGTCTGATTGTGTATGCCATTGAAGACAGGAGAATGATGCTAGATATATATCAAGTCTGATTGTTTAATTTGCAGAGCCTAGGTTCGACTATCAGAGCTCTGATACCATTTAAAGTTTCTACAAATTCTATAGGTTCAGATCTAAGATAATACCTTTATATTTGTTGATGTTCTGATCTTCTTCTTTAAAAATGTAGAATGTAATTTTCAGAATATTAAATGTTATTTTGAAACTTGTTTGTCTCTGCAGTAATTCGTATAGGGTAGTATTGTTTTAAAGAGCAGACTTCAATGTGTTGTGTGTCCTTAAACTACAATAACACCCACCCCTGATAACAAGACCGAAGGGCATGTCCCTTAAAGAGACATGACCCTCTCTGGGTCGGCCCATACATCACTTATAGTAATCGGCGCCTATGAAGGAGATAACACAAATGCTAACTAACATAACAATTAGTTATAGTTAGTACATAACATGGTTATTGCCAAGGATCGCCGCCTATCCTATTTGCCAAGTGTAGTGTATATAATGCTTTAAAATGGTATAAGGGGAGAAAATTAAGGTGTGGTCTGCACTTCTTAGACCGGTATGAATATCATTGTTAATATTTAACATACTGTATCTCATATTCTCCATCCCTAGGTGGAGAAGTACGTCCTTTGTGAGCATATGTCTACCCAGAATGAATCTCCTGTCAACATCCATGTCACTGAATACGAATCATAGAATCGATCCGACAATCTCAGAAGTAAGCATCGGTCCAAATAATAATTGAGCCCAATTCCCACAGGCTGGTAGGAAACTGCTCTGATACCACTGTAATAACCCTGACCTGGCTATAACTTGAATAACTCTGATTTCACCAGTTTTAAACACCAATTAGATGGTGGGCATTTTGTCAAACACCCGACGGACAAATTCATCACCATTGTAGTTTTAAATCTCACCGGTAGTTTAAATTTATTGTTTTGCATTTAGAACATTTGTATACTAAATTTAAAATACTAAAATCATTATAGGAGTAACAACTTTGTAAGTAGTAATGTTCAATGATTTCCAGGGCTGAGACTTAACTGTTATTATCAAATTCAAGTATACAAATTCCATAAACTAATAACAACTTTATCTAATGGAAATCTTTGATATTGCTATCAGGATTTAACTGTGTAGTTTTTGAGTCAAACTCATTGACACATGTTTCATGAGTAGTGATTCACACATGAATCCATCTCTTATGATAATAAATGGAACACTTCGCACTCATTAGATCTAGGTGATGCTCACAGAGATGAAACACCGGGACTTCCCGGGAGGTCACCCATCCTAGTACTACTCCAGCTCGAGTGTGCTTAACTATGGAGTTTCCTGCATGGTTAGACCCACTCTACTTGCATCCTCATTTGCAAAACCTTCACCAAGTGTTGTGCCTTATGAACCATTCATTAGAAAGCCCCTTAAGCTCATCAATTGATAAGTAGGAGATATTTTCCATAGCAAGTCAAATTGTGATATTGCTATCATGAGTTAACTGTGTAGTTTTTGAGTCAAACTCATTGACTCATGTTTCATGAGTAGTGATTCACACATGAATCCATCTCTCATGATAATATCAAAGGTGATTCACAGATGAGCTAACCAAAATGCAATTATTACAAAGCATGAACATATAAGAAAAGACTAATTTATCAAGGAACTTGTATGCAGTTTGGCATTGGAAATGAGTTGCAATAGGTATTTAACCTCGTGCGAATGTCCAACAAATCTGTCACAGCCTTAAAGCAGATATACGTTGCCATCAATGGTAACACCTCTTGGTTGTTGATGATATGCAATCTAGTTAGGATGGATGCTAAGGAGCCAAACCTCCTAGATCAAAACACAAATGTATAATTTGTGAATGCCCCGCCTGGAGATCCTTGGAAACAAGGATAAATATAAGCCAAGATAAATTTTTTTTTTTACAAGTATGGATGCACACAACAATCGACATACAAGGATCACAAAGATCGCAACGGAAGACTAGCAAACATCCAATCACCAACGTATCTCCAAATGCCACTACTAATTAAAACTTAAACAAGAACAACAAAGACCAACAAGGGCTCACACACGACGACGATGCATAAGAACCACTACACATCTACTGAACACCATGCTGAAAGACAAATGCAGACTCCTAAAAAATAGGCTGTCTGAAATCCTGAAGCCTTGAAATTTTCTAGAATCTTTATCTTAGCTCGTAGAGGTCTGGAACCTATCTCAAATGAATCGTCGCATGTATTAAAATATATCTTAAAGTATAAGTTGAAATATACTTAAACGATATATTTTAAACCCCAAAGGACTGACTACGAAAGACACACAATCGAGTTCAAAATGCAATGCCAAGGGATTGAAGAACACCTAAGAGGGTACCCTAAACACTTCCCAAAAAGTTTGGGTCTTACCGAAAAGTGCCTGTTGTCCACCCGGATAGGGTTTTTACAAAACCCAAGCGATACTTTAGATCAACATTAGGCGATACTTTCTAGTATCGTGCGATAGTTCTCAAGAACGAGGGCGACACTTTCAGGAATTTGGCGACACTTCTCTTAAGGGCGTGCGATACTTTACAAGTATTGTACGACACTTACTTCAAAGGGGGTGCGATACTAGAAAGTATCGCATGACATTTCTCCAAGAGACGTGCGACATAATCAAGAAACGCATGACAAAATCCTAATGGGCGTGCGATGCAATAATGTATCGCCCCATGCTGACACATGGTCGCCTAGGAAATGCAAGAAAGACTCTTAAGGACGAACACCAAATTTATACTGAGTTTAGAACCTCCACACCGGGGAGTACCGGATCCACAAATCGAGGTGTGAACACTCAAACACACTACTGAAAGACAAAAACTACCACTAACCATCCAAACAAGCAGTGAAGGGAAAATAGGAAACATCGTAGTGTACTAAAGCAGCATCACAATAACAGAAATAACATCACAATGTACAGTACAAACAAACTAAGTACGCGGTTCCTCCCAACCATAATAGCATCATAAGACCATCATGGGCCCTAGCCATCCCCATGTGTAACATCCCAAGCTACCAATCAGATCGTCGATACCATCATATAGGGACGTCGCTACTAAAACATGATACAATAAAGCATAAGGAAATCTAACATGCTAAATGTAAAGCATAAGAAATCCCACAAAACAGATAACATCATCTATCATATGCTAATCATCATAATAAGGAAAAGCGACAATAACTAACATCATCAAAACATGATATACAAGCATCCCAATGAAAGCATAAATCACAAGAAAGCATACTCCAGAACCTGAAGTACCAAGTGAAAACATCCAGCATCGGTCGCGCTAGAACAATAGACCATCTCTGTACATCGGTCCCTAGTAGTGGTATGGGTAGCTATGCCTCCCAACCACGTGACGCCCGTAGGTCCACTCCCGCCGTGCTGATGGAGATAATGATTCAACCACAAACACATACAAAAAAAACGCCCATGGCTAACACACATGCCAGACAATATGATGACTGAAACCAAGAGATAGACAATGTATAACTACAGGTCTTGGTCAGACACTCAATGGCTACTAAGTAGGGGCTGACATCATGGAGAGTTGCTTGGCATCCAAAAGCCCAAGTTCAAACCATGCAGATTCAACTCCTTGGCGAAAGGCTCTAGCACACCACATCTTTTTATTATCTTGAGTTTTATTACCATCCAGTGTTTTATTTAGTTATCACTTAATTAAAACTTCCTTCGCCAACCCTCTGGGCACAATGATCACGAGGTTGCAAGATAGAAGCCCCCTCCATATGCTACCCTACCCTACCCATGCTCATCCAACGATGAGTGCCCGTAGGCATGCAAATTCCCAACCCAACCCCAATGATCATAACTTCCGAAAGTACCACGAAAGATCGGGACTCACAAGTCACTTGACAAGTGTACACGCACGTACTTGTGTGTGGTGCACCACCATCAAGGACTAGATGAGAAAATAATGCAGAAAGTCACTCAACCGAAAATAGAATTGGGAGGACAGATGTGACACGCATCCCAATGCAACATAAAAGTGCAATAGTGGTCTGACTAACATCCAAATGGATCGTCCAGGTCCATGACCCACATTGTGCCAAGAAAACCCAAGAAAAAGGACGGCACGCAAAACGAGGTAAAAAATCCCAAAAAATGGAAAACTTCAAAACTAAAACCTATTTGGTCTTTGGGTGCAAAACCCCTGAAAATCCAATAATATTTGTGTTTAGACACTGATGCAAAAACGACCAGCATAATGGCTCAAAATCCCAAACCCCCATCCCAAAAATAGGGAAATGTTCATACCCGACCAACTAGGCAGAACTAGCAAATAGAAATGGAGGGGAACACTAGTTCTCAACCTCCTATCAAACAACTACCAAAAATAGAAGCTGAAACGGAGCAAAAACAATAAAACGGGAAGGCCCTACCTGACAGCAAAACGGGCAGAAACCGAAAACAGCCTGATAAAATAAATAACCCACTGAATCTACCGAAAGTGACGACAAAGCAAGGTCTCCCCAAGCCGGATCCAACGAGACTGATCTCGCAAAAAACCCACGCTCATAGCTCCCAAAACGAACATAAATTCAATCCTTTAGAAGGAGGATTTCAGAAAAGCTCTCAAATTTCTATTTTCAAAAAGTGAAGTGAATAATAAAATCCCTTTATCAATACTTATTCACTTTTTGAGTGAATAATCGATTAGGGAAAATAGCCCGTTAGAGTAGCTAGACTCCGAATCAACCTAAACGAAAACAGGTTATTCCTCATAATGGGACTTCACCTAAGGAAAAGTTGCCAGAAATTAAATTCAAGAAGATTTAAAGTCTGAAAACCCAAAACCACATAAATCAATAAACAACTTTCGCGACAATGCGAACCTCTAAATGCATAGACACGCTCACTGGTCTAATCACATAATGCAGATGAGTTCGGATTTACTAATCACCAAAAAGTTTAATTTAAACAATGAAATAAAGATATGTTGACCATACAGGGATGACATTGGTAAAATATGAATAGTTGAATCACTAACTACATGTGCCACTGCTAGGGATATAATTCCTGCACACTAAAAACACACGATCAAGTGCAATTGCATATAATATCATAGCCAAAGCAAAATGCATTAAATACCTAATTAATCCATTTACATCACCCACATTCACATAAAGCATAAAGAGACAAGAATGATGTCATCACCATGGCATAAAATCCACCACATAACAAAATTGGAAAGTATGTCCAACTACCAGATAATCAGATATCCTCATAGATATACTGTCGTCTCAATATGGCATCAACATGCAAATATGATAAACTGAACAGCATAGCAGTAAAGCATCTATGGTACTAAATCAAAGTATAACATTTGACCCTTAGGTCATCTCAAGTACACATAATAAGAGTATCAAGTATCTCTCGGATCAAAATAGACAAGGTACAGATTGCAAACACGAGAGGCATTACAATTTGTAACGCTGCTTCAATAAATGGAATCCCAATACACAATGATGCCTCCTGGTGGAAATGTCGATGAGAATAGTTCAGGAGCAAATGGATGCCTAGGCTGAATATTATTTCCTTATGTAAATTGCAGCAACAACAATGATAATTCCTCTACAACTCCCTCACTTTAAGATTAAAAGTGCAGACCAGATAATTAATTGAATGGTATACAACAACACATTCAATCCTTAGATGAATCTCAGACCATTACTTAGTAGATAGAGCACAATTCACTTGCAAACAATGGCCAATTCAAAGTGCCAACAGTATGAGGAAAAATTAAAATTCCTCTAGGCTCATGACAAAACCCTTGAAGCTTCAATTTTAACAAAACCGATGCAATAATGGAATAGTTTGATCCCCTTCATGAGTGCTTTTTATAACACTTTAAAGCTTAAGGCTTCACCATTACACAAAATGCCACTTGGCTTCCTAGTTACACTTTTCACTAACAAAGCTTCATCTCCACACCATCAAATTAGAATAAAGACTTATGAGTTATTTATTAAGTTAATAAATAATTAGTAATATGCAACCTATTAATGGAGCCCAATCAAACATTGGTGAAAAACCAGAACACAAGGTGCCACAACTACACTGGTTAAAATAGAAACTCTGCATATCCCACTTACTATAAATAGCAAGTCACTCCATTGAGATCCTCAAATCACAGTGTCAATTCACAAGGGTTGCTGAATTGACATCGCCAAGCTACTAAAACTTGCTCTAATTTGGGGACATTGCAATATGTTAAATTGCTTACATAGCCAAAGGTTACCAATTATCAAGGTGCTCAATATCTCTTGCACCTTCACAAGTTGTCTCAAAACAATTTGTGTGGTGAATTTGTTCTTAGCATCCTATTACGGCGTTAAAAAGTTTAAAACAAAAATAGCGTAACTCCAAGGTAAAAGCATTATCTACTTTTAAAAAGAAAATATCATGTCAAATCTTAAATATAGTTCTATGTCTTGAATATTCTTCAAAGCATAGGAATAGCAAGAGAATGATATTTTAGGACAACAAAAACTTCCAGCCTCGAGCAATAAGTAGAAATAGAGTTTTGTGTGAGAAGATTGAGAGATAGGAATGTAGTTTTTTGTTTTTGTGTGCGCATTGTTAATGATTTAAATGTTGATTTTAGGGTTGGTTTAGGTTAGATTAACCTTTTTCTCATTGTCAAGTTCTTTTAGGCTGGTTTGGGTAATTTATCCTTCTGCCAAACTTTGGTGAACCTAGGCTGTATGTAGACCAAAATTTGTTGCCTGGTTTGAACCTAGTTTAGGTATCCCCTGGGTGCACCCAGAAATGCAGATATATCTATTAAATTTACAATAATAGATAGTTTCTATTATCTTTGTTTAGTATCTAATGGTTATCTATTGTAATCTTCTATAAATATTAGAATGTTTCTTTTCTTTACTATTGTTTGTTAAGGAATCATCGTTCAGTCTCTTGTATAAATTGATCTCTTGATCATTGTTAATATCAAACAAATATTTTCCAATTACTTCGTAATATGGTATCAAAGCAAATACTCTAAATTTTTTCGAAAATAATTATAATTTCTTGGTTGAAATTATCTACCTTTTATTTTCAAAATTATTTTCATGCATATTTGCTTCCAAAACCTTTGATTCAACTAGGGTTTTTTGCGAAAAAAATTGTGCCATTTTGTCTGTAACTCCTGTGATTTATTCTGGTCTGCAAACTCGTGCCCGTCTATTTGCAACTAGTGTGACTAAAGCCTTTGAAAATTGAGGGTTATTCTCTATTGTTCACGTGGAGGTCTGTTGGGTGCCATTTCTCTGCAACTCACGCCTAGATTTTTATGCCATACGTGTCCAAATCTCTTTGAAAATTGCGCATCTGTTTTGTGGATTTTTTTTCAAAATAGTGGTGGTTTTTTGCCTATTTGGAGGCATATAGCTTTTTTACAACCTCTGCTATTTATTTGCGCCCAAATTTTGCAATTTTCTTTGCAAATCCACCATTTTTCTAAGCTTTTTTGAAGTTTTTTTGCAGCCAAGGCCGTTTTTGTTTGAAACCCTAATTTTTCAGTACCAAATCCGAAATATTTTTACATATCTTTGGTGGGTTTTATAAGAGCTCATTCGGGTTGTCTAATTTTTTTGGGTGCCTCGATTTTTGTGCCTCATTTTTCAAGCTAGTAGATCCAAAATCCGACAACATATTCCTTCTGGGTTTTTCAAGCTCTCTTCTACACCTCTTCAATTTTTTTGGGTCTTCCGTTTTTCACCTCGAAGGATGTGTCTTCACAGATTTTCATGTTTTTTCACTGAAAATTGTGCTATGGCATCTCTGACTAATATTTTGCTTGAGGGAAATCAAAAGTTTAATGGTTGCAATTATAGCACATGGAAACAACAGATGCTAACTGTCTTCGAATATCACAACAACGATAAGGTGGTTTTGGGTACTGCAACTTGACCTACTCAAGCTGGTCTTGATCTAAGCAATTTGGTTCGCAACCCACAACGAACAGTGCAGAGCACGCTGACCAAACAAAATCTGCCTTCTACATCTTCTGACAGCTTCGTGCTTTGGATAGATTAACAATTAACGGAGGGTATTACAATAATTGATAATTTCTACTATCTCTGTTTAGTATCTAATGGTTATCTATTGTAATCCCCTGTAAATATTAGAATGTTTCTCATATTTAGTTTTCTATTCCTAGAATAGATTGTTTCTATTCTTTACCATTGTTTCTTAAGGAAACATCGTTCAATCTCTTGTATAAATTGATCTCTTGATCATTGTTAATATCAAGCAAATATTTTCCAATTATTTTGTAATAATATCAACATTAAGATGACCTTTAACTTGAGACCAATTTTTTGCTATAGATTTGTAACATTTATCATTTATGAAAAAAGATGTGACGAATGGTCTCTCTAGATAGAGAAGAGCTTCTCCACATGTTCCTTTCCAATTTCCAATTTTGTGGTCTCCTTCCCTCAACTCCTTGTATTTCCCCCAAACTGAACAAAAATCATTTGATGCCATAAATTTTTAGTAGAGCATTTTTGTTCTTGAAAAATCCATTTCACATTTTATTTATTTTTATATGATGATTTATTAGAAGTAATTTTCTGAGAAAAATGTATTTGTGGTGACTCCGTAGGTCCCAAGCCAAGACTTGGGCAAACCTAGGCAGTTCCTATGTCAGTACCCAAATCTTTTACAATGATCTTCAACTTGAGTTCAAATTACTGCTATAAGTTTCTTCTGCTGTTTTTTAGAAAGATGCATCAAACAGTTTCTCCATATATGGAGGACCTTCTAAATATTTTCTTTTCCGATTATGAATCATATGGATCTCTCCCTACACAGCTCCTCGGTTTTCCCCTCAAAATGAACAAAAAATGAATTGATATATTCTGAATTTTAAATAGAGGTCTTGCTGTCTGTAAAACAGTTTTGCATTGTCACTTTTTTTATGTAATGCTTTATAAGCAGTACTCTGCTAAGAAAAATGCATTTTCCTAACATGGACATACTAAAAGTGCACACATTTCATCTTGAATTCCTTTTTTTTTCTGGATTCAAATTTGCAGGGGTTGACCATATTTGGGAATAACGTGTTTTGTCATTGCTACTAGTGATTTTGTAATGTAGATGGTTTCTACATGAAATTAATTTGCTATATTGTTTGATTGCCTTTGTTGTTGGTCTTTTATATATTTTGTTGGATCATACTTAATATTTTGAATGATTTCTAGTTTAATTTGATATATTTTGTTCTTTAAGTAATATATAGATGCTACTTGGATAAGCTAATTTCTAGCTATGCATCTCAAGTTCTCTAAGATATTAAAAATAATAACAAATTATAGGCAATTTACAGGCATGGGAATTGAATTAACCATTTACCTCTTCTATGCCAGTTGACATCAAAAACTGAGTCAAATATGAATTCTAAGGATGGAGTAATTCCACAGCTCTTTGAAACAGTTTCAGGCTGGACTCATCAATTTCAAGATTTTGTTGGTAAGTAGTTCCCTCATTTTCATCATACTTTTATAGTCTAAATCATTTAAAGGCTTAAAGTCTTTTGAGACAGGGTTTGGCTTTAATAGTGCTCCCTTGTAGCATGTAATTTGCATTTGATTATCACTACACAAATGTGTTGACCTGCATTTTATGTGTATGCCCCAATAGTTCACATGTTACATTGGTGGAGTTTTTAGAAAATGCCCATGTTTGATGTTACCTCAATAATGAGTATATTGTTTGGGATTGAATTTGAAACCCACGTGGAATAAGAAAATTTGCATTCATGACATATTTCTGCTAGAGTGCTAAAGTCTTTTCAAAGCTCCGTGTTACACAAACTCAAGTACACATATTATGTTCTAATCAACTGTTTCTTATAGGAAAAACAGTACAGTTATACTAAGATTGAGGCCGATTAAGGCCAAGATGTTTAAGGCGGCAACTTCTTGATTAGACTCTTTTTAGGTGGTATTGTTGGTTGCCAAAAGGCTCTCTTCCAAGTTCCAAAAATGATTGATTAATGACCTGGTGATGTGAGTTTTATTCCACTACAATATGCAAAATCAAATACCCAATGTTTTGAGATGAAATGTCAACTTCTCAATTCTCTCTTGATATAAGGTCATTGCTCATGCTAAGCTTGCAACATAAGATCATGAAATGACTCCAAGATTCCTTAAATTGTGGACACTCGCTCAGTGAATAATGTGATTTTCTGGGATCACAAAGGTACTTATGCTATTCATTCAATGAATATTAACTGCTTGCACTCCTAAACATTTAGGTTCACAATGCACAATAAAAATGTACATTGATTTTCCAACTTGCACTTCAACTAGAATCCTACTTCTAAGTACGAATGCAAGGAATCATGGATGGACTTAGACTCTACTAGATGCAACTTGATCAGCAACTACACCTATGTAGTGCAATATTCTAAGGATTTACTCAAATGGTTTTCAAATCAATATCTACCCTCTCCAATTTCATTGATGGATGCAAAATAAAGATTGGATATTAATTGAAGTTAAGTGCATTCAATCATCGACTTACCATACATGTAACTTTTATCATCAGCAAGAGGCTAGTGGCCCGGATCAATCAAGTAAACATCCACAATCACTTTCATTCAACTAAACTTTTCAACTTGAAAGAAAATCTACTCCAAGTGAAAGATTGAGGAAACCATGCAACACTTCAAGGCAATATCAAGCAATTCACCATGAAGAACCAACAATGCATTATCCATTACTTTGATAGCATCCTAGCAACAATTTGATCAAGTCTCTCCCTTAGCTAATCTATTCTACACTAATAACTCTGATATTGTAGTCTCCTAAGCTCATGAATTACAAATGAGAAGTCCTTGGCCTTTTGTAGTAGTTCCATTACAATGAAGGGCAAAGATTGTTGAAGATCAAGGGCTGAGATCTCTTCCCACAAACCATAATTAGGGTTGCCAAATTGCAAACAATTACTTGAGACCATCAATTCATGGGCCAATTAGGAAATTGCAATGATTTTAATAGCGAATGATGAAATATGACACTTGGCATGTTATCATTGAATGTGTTTGTATTTGGAATTTTCTGATTGGAGGAGACAACCAATTGCCACCTCATCATCCTTATCGTCTAGATCTATTAAGGACATGTGCATTGAACCTTGGCTTAGAAAGTAACTTTCAACATTTGAGATCCTCTGCATCCTTTGTGAATTCCTCATGGCTCTGACTTGCGTTGGCATTGTAAACCTTTTAATCCTTATCATTGAACTTGAACTTGTGCTTAGAAATTGTAGATTTGGATGAACTTGATTGCATTTGTTAATTTGATCTCATCTTGAGCTTCTTCATGTAGCTGGAATCCACCTTGATCCTGATTTGGACTTGCAAGTTGATCCCTTCCTTCTCACTCTTATTGCCTTGAAGTTATTGATCACCACCTTGCTATTATCCTCCTTTCAATTCACCCTGCAAAAATCAATGGGGAAGAGACATTAAGCATGTGAAAAGTTGATGAGTAAATTAATGCAAGGAAAGAAAACCCAGAATTTTCATGAAGAAAAGTCTGTTTCAGATTCTGTTTCCCTTAATGGCCCTTATGCAACTTTCTAATTCCATTGTTAAACTTTTCTAATTTGAGATCAAACTCCCTTTCCAAAATAAATCTCCTAGATCTTAATCTCATTGCAGTTCAGAAATGATTATGCTAAATTCTGACCTTTGGATGGATCCTGGCCAAAAGGACATTCCCAGATTTAGCTTTGCATCCCCTCTCAACCTCTAAGGGCAGGTCCCCATGTGGCTGCTAAGCTTATTTTGGCTAGCAGCCGCTGCTCAACTTTTTTTAGCAACATTATGTGGAGCTGCTGGCTCCATGGTTACTGATGTTTGCTGCTTATTTTATGGCAGACATTTATAATAGAATGTTTAAATAAAAATCTTAATAAGAAATTTTGTACATAAATTTCTTGAGAAAAAATAGGAGACAATAAAATCTAAGAAAAAATCTTATGTAGCCATGTGTCTTTTTTCTTAATAAGCAGTGGCTAATTTCAAAGCTTATTTTTAAATTTTAAGCAGTGGCTGCTCCAAAAAAATAGGGATGGATTCTAAATTATCCCTTTCCGGTCATAAAAAATTGGCATGGAGACACTGCAACTTCTTAAGTTTAAGCACAGATTGCACTTAAGCAGCCGCATGGGGTAACTCATGGAAAGAATCACAGGAGATGATCAATTTGCTGCCCCAAAAATGTAACTTGCTGCCTTCAAATTTGGAAGAAGTTTGTTGCCTTGTTTGTGGGTCCAAATCACTGCCCCAGTCTGGAAAAATCACTGCTTTATAAGGAATATTTGCTACTGTAGTTGCAGAAATGAATTAGGCATGGAGAGTGATGTTAAACTGATTTGGAAAGCTCACCATTGTGTAGGAAGCCTAGGGGTCCAATACCTCAAATTTGCCCCCTTTGATGTCCCTTAGCATGTTTATCACTTCTTTCATACTTCATCAACCTATTCTTGTCCAATTTGATCCAATTTTGGCAATTGTAATGGGGTAAAATTATGGAAGTTTGAGTAATAAAGTGTTGGAAATCCTCTTATTTGCAGATTTTTACATATCCTAATATTGTGCTAGAAAGTTAAAAAATCATATGCACAGTGATAGCTGAATTGCTCACCAGTTGTTTGATGAAATGTCAAACCACTGATTAGTGTGGAAATTGATGATTGTCTGAGCCATAACTGATAGGGGTTATTACACTCGTATACTTCTGAAAATGAAATTCTTCCTCAATGCCAAGTCCACCCTCAAGAGAAAAATCAAACAATGCATATCCTTATGCTTTGTGATACCATGTATCCTACACTTCCCTAATGGTGTGAGTGGTGACAGTACAAGTGGGTGTAACTTCTTGTTCAAACCAAACCAAACCAATGTGGAAGAGCATCAACCCACCTATACACTAAGGAACGTTGATTTGTTTTTAAAAATTTTCACCTTTAAGAGAGATCTTCTATCTCAAACATAACTTTGAAAGCCCATTCTTGTTGATATGTCCACAAATCAACTATGTTTACCCTCTTAGTGCCAATTTTTCTATTAAAAGTGAGTATTTTTCCACTACAACATGCAAAATAAAAAATCTAGTGTTTTGAGATGAAACATCAACTACTCAATCCTCTCTTGATATAAGGTCATCTCTCATGCTAAGCTTGTACGTAAGATCATGATATGACTTAAAAGTTGCTTCAGTTGAGGACACTTAGTGAAATAATATGATTTGCTGGTATTAGAAAGGGATTCACGCTATTCATTTAATTGATATCAACTGTTTGCACTCCTAAAGATTTAGCATGATACTATGCAATGAAAATGTACATTGATTTTGCAACTTCCACTTCAACTTCATCTTCAACTGAACTCCTATTTCTAGTTCTAACTATGAATGTAAGGAATCATGGATGGACTTGTTTTCTACTAGATGCAACTTGGTCAATGACTGCACCCACTTGGTGCAAGATTCCAAGGATTTACTCAAAAGCTTTTCAAATCAATATTTACCCTCTTCAATCCCATCATGGATGCAAAATAAAGATTGGATATCAATTGAAGTTGAGCGCATTCAATCACCGACTTACCACTCAAGACACTCTTACCATTAGCAAGAGGCTATTGGCTTGGATATGTCAAGTCATTTCATTCAACTAAACTATTTCAACATGAAAGAAAATCTACTCCAAGTGAAAGATTGAGAAAACCATGCAACACTTCAAAGCAATATCAAGCAATTCACCACGAAGAACCAACAATGAATTATCCAATACTTTGATAGCATCCTAGTAACAATTTGATCATGTCTCTCCCTTAGCTAATGTATTCTACACTAATAGCTCTCTCCTACTCTAATCGCCAAAGCTCATGAATTAGAAATGAGAAAGAGAAAGCCTTTGCCTTTTAAAGTAGTTCTATTACAACGAAGGGCCAAGATTGATTAAAGATCAAAGGCCAAGATTTCTTCCCACAAACCCTATTTAGGGTTGCCAAATTTACAACCAATTACATGAGACCACCAACTCATGGGCCAATAAGAAAATTACAATGATTTTGATAGCCAACGGGGAAATAGGACACTTGGCATGTCATGATTGAATGTGTTTGAATTTGGAGTTTTCTGATTGGACGAGGCGATCAATTGCCACCTTATCATCCTTATCTTGTAGATCTACTAAGGACATGTGCTTTGTATCTTGGCTTAGAAAGCAACTTTCAACAATTAAAATCCTTTCCACCCTTCGGGAATTTTTCATGGCCTTAACTTGCATTGGTATTGCAAACGTTCCAATCGTCATCATCAAACTTGAACTTGTGCCTTGAATTGTAGATTTAGATGAACTTGAATGCATTTGTGAAATTAATCCTGTCTTGAGCTTCTTCTTCATGTAGGTGGAATCCACCTTGATTTTGATTTGGACTTGCAAGTTGATCCCTTCCTTCTCACACTTATTGCCTTGAAGTTATTGATCACCATCTTGCTATTATCCTCCTTTCAGTTCACCCTGCAAAGATCAATGGGGAAGAGGCTTTTAGTTTGTGAAAAGTTGATGAGTAAATAAATACAATGAAAGGAAACTCATAATTTTCATGAAGAAAAGTCTATTTCAGATTCTAGTTTTCTTTTAATGGCCCTTAAGAAACTTTCTAATTCCATTGCTAAAGCTTCCTAATTTGAGATCAAACTCCTTGATTTTAATCTCATTGCAATTCTGAAATGAGTGCTAATTTCTAAACTTTGGATGGATCTTGGGCTGAAAGGACATGCCTAGATTTAGCTTTGTATTCCCCCTTGTTTACCATACAAGGTAAAAAGATATTTATCGCATGAAGTACAATAAGATATAACACAGAATAGATACTTTATTCATATACGCAATATGCACTCCAATGCTTACAATATGATTATGATGATTACAATGATGTTCCAAAGTCCCTTCCAGATGGTGTACATATACTTTCTCGAAGGGGTGACTCAATTGTCACGCACAAGTGCGGATACTATTCTATTTGTCAGCTACAATATATAATTTACCAACAACATCATCCCCCCCAAAAAGTAAAGTTGTCTCTGGACGACAAAATAAAGACAGCCAAAATCAAATTTCACTAAGACAATTAATTACATCCATGTTTATTTACTAAGAAGAGGATGCGTCCCTTGTGTAGTGGCCGTCCGTGCCCTCAGTTCATTTAGCTCTGCTCATAGCTTGTACACTTGCTCCTTCCAAACTTTCAATTCTGCCTCAGCCTCCATCTGAAGCTCCAAAGTTGACTGCATCATCTCAACAATCTCTCCAGCTCTCTCTTTTTCTCTTGCTAACTGTTCCTTCTCTGCTGCCACCTTCTGTAGTTGACTCTATCTGGCTAACAAGGCTGCCCTCTCGGATTCCTAGGCTACCCTCTCCGCAGCTAGATTGGTAGTTGACTCCTCTCGAGCCCTCTTTGCTGCTCCCTGGAATGCCTGGCTCTTGTGAAGAGTGCAATATGCATCCCTGTATATCTCGACTATCTCCTAAGTCAAAACCTTTATTCGGCTCTCCATACCAGGATCTCTCGTAGTGGCCCAATCTTGTCGCATCTCTGCAGTCTCCACACTCGACCATCCTCGTTTCTCAAAACAAATTGTAAAGGCAGCCGGGCATCCTAATTTCATGAAGGATACCACTCTCTCCAGCTCCTTTACTACTGATTCCAAAGCCTATATCTTTGCAGAGACCACTATCTGGCGAGCTCGAGTCGCTAGAGCCGCTATATCAGCGAAGAATGCCTCTCTCATCACTGTTTTTGGCGCTATTGGAAGCTGTTGCTGCACACCCATAGCCCTCTCTACTGCTTCCGCCATCTGCTCAACAATGCTATGCGGTAGTCCATCATTCTATGCCAAATCCTCCACTTGTGCTTGTAAAGGGTCTTCCTTCAGAACTACTTCTCACGTAGGTGTATGCAGGTATGTCACTCGAGGCGCTGGGGTACGATGGAACCTCGTACTCAGGTACGTGCTCAATTTCTGGGTTCTGCTCTCTCTGTCTAGCTCAGGCGATGCTAACAATGTCGTATCTACCTTAACTAGTACCTCTGAAGCCACTACATCCAAATGAACACCCAACGCCCTCAAACCCTCACCTGTCGGTATCTCCATTACTCCTCCCTCAGTGTCCATCTCTGCATTAGGTACAAGTACCTCAGCCCCAGCCTCTGGTAAACCCTCACGAGCAGGCTCCATCGTTACCTCTGGAACGACTGTCTCTGTTGGTGGCGGATGTGCCTCTACTAATGCTTCAGGAATAGCTCGTGTCTCTACGGTGGGTTGAATCGCAACTGAAGCCAGAGTCATCACTACTAGTTGCCTAAACTGACCAAACCCTGGAATGCTATGTATACCTACGAGAGCCATGTGTGCTGTTGTTGAAAGTGCAGGCCGTGGGAATCTCAACGGTGTAGTTGTAATTACCTCTACCTCCTCCCCATCGGTCCCTTTTTCCTCAAAAGAAGTCTCCTTCCGACCACTGTTAGTATTTCCACTGTCTGGTCTCGATCGTTTTTGTCCAACTATGGTCTTGGTGCCAAGTGTATCAAGATGTCTCCACTGCATGATTAGGGGTTCCCCTGACATGAGTGGTCCTGGTTTGGCCTCAAAAAGATAATAATAATCGACGCAGAAGGGGCAGTAATAATAATAGCAATGGAGGCCGAAGTTGGATACAGTACGATTCAAGTGGATGACTGATGATACAATGCCGTGTGTGCAACCTCTGGGGGCACTTCGCCAGAGATTGTACCATGAAGGAGACGCCGTAGCTATTATGCAGATGGTGTGGTCCGAGACACCACGAGCATTCGAAATGGCCGAAGTAGGGGGTGAACTTGTTAAGCATCAAAACATGTGATGAGGAAACACTAGCCATTACGCTTGAGCAAGCAAAGAAGGAAAAGTACCTTGATGCAGAGGAAGAAAAGAAGAGGTTGCAGCAAGCATGCACGGAGTTGGAAAAACAAATGGAAACAGAGAAATTACAAAGAAAAAACTCTGCCGGCACCTTGAAGAGAAACCTGGTAGAACAAAACATGATAAGGCAGGTAATGCAAATGGAAATTCCTATAAAATTAAATAACCTTACAATGCCTTAGGTACAGATGACGATTCTAAACATGACACCACTCTTGAAAGCAATGGAGGAAACTAGAAAGGATGGCAGTGGAACGACTGCAGCAGACCCAATGCTACTAGCACTCACGAGGAGAAGACATCCAACAGTTGTAGAGATGGGTATCGTGGGAACAGTACTCATGAACACAATCATTGATGAAGGGTCAGGAGTAAACGTATTGCTAAAGGATATATGGAAAAAGTTGGGACAACCTACATTGTGGCTACCAACATTTCAATTACTCACTACGGATCAGCACAGAATCAAGCCGTTGGGGACCCTGATGGCGCAACTAGTAACCATTGGAATGCAACCATTTCTGTTAGATTTCGTGGTCATTCCGCTAAAAAGAAAGAGCTATGACGCTATCCTTGGACGGGGTTGGTTGGTGCAAGAAAAAGTGAAACATGAGTGGAAACAAAATACTCTATCCATGGAACGCGGAGGCCGAAGATTTATAATTGACCTGCACACAGATGATAGCTGAGGAGGGTAGTGTATGGTGAAGGGGACACCATTTGTTTGGTCTGAAGAAGATGACCGTATGGCTTAGTGGTTCACTAAGTGTACGACCTACATAACAAACACCATACAGATAGGAAGCGAAGCAAACCTGTATGTCTAGAGATTTTGTACGGACAACTAGGAAACATAAAACATAAGTATATGTACCTTACATGCATACGGATTCGGGGAGTGTCAAAAGATCACCATACGACCAATTTAGTAGATTGTACGACCTTGGAAGGAGTTGTTAGAAAGCTATATAAAATCTACCGTATAGCCAATTGAGGTGACCGTACGGCCTAAGGGAAGTACAACCGCTAGAGAGCAGAAAAAAAGCGCCGTATGGTAATGAGGAAGCATACAAAAAGCAGACATCATTGTACGATCATTGATAGAAGGGGATAGGAAGTGTTGTACAACCAAGCTTGAGGAGGCAACACACGTCCGTAGGGGGTGACAAAACTCAGGTGGAAGTGCACTATACGGAGTGCCGTACGACCCTCTAGCAAATAGGAAACAATATCAAGAAGAGTGCAGAGTGGATACTTTACGGAGACAAGGTGACATAGGAGAAAAGTGATAGGAGGTCAAAAAAAAAATGACGACAAATCAAAACAGTTCACAATGAATAATGTATGGTCTGAAGGGGTGACTCAACCGTCACAAGCCCGTTCGGATACTATTCTACCCATCGGCTACTATATAGAATTTACTGACAATGCTCCTCAAACTCCAACTCATGGAAAGAATCACAGGAGATGATCAAATCGCTGCCCCAAAAAATTTTACTCTCTGTCTTCAAATTTGGAAGAAGTTTGTTGCCTTGTTTTTGAATCCAAATTGCTGCCAAAGTCTGGAAAAATTGCAGCCTTATAAGGACTATTTGCTACTGTAGTCACAGAACTGAATTAGGCATAGGTGATGTTAAAATGATTTGGAAAGGCCCCATTATGTAGGCAGCCTAGGTGTCCAAAGGGCACATTTCCTTAGAGGGACAAATTGGCTTTTTAGGTGATAGAAATAAAATGTTTTGGGCCCCCTTTCGGTGGCTGAGCTGGCCTTTTGACTTTGATTTCAGACTGGCCCATTCTTGGGTGGATTAGAGGAATTTTGGTGAAATCTCAGACTTTGAGGATTTCCAGCACAGTCTTGTTATGTTCTTTTTTATTAAAAAAAAACTTTGTTTTTGACACTGTGACTTGCTGTCTTTGCTTCATTTGACTTGTCTATACCTCTGTCAAGGAAAAAATTTGCTCCTTTAAGAGGGCAGAATTTTCATGATTATAGGATTGAAGTTGTGGCCTGGACTTTGAGGATTGCCACTAAGAATATTTTATTGAAATACACATCTCTCAGCCTCATTTTTCACTATTTCTTATTACAAAACATAGTCTCTATGTTTCTTATGACAGATTTGGGTTGAAAGTAGAATGGTGGAAATTTACAATTCAGGGGATTTAATATGGTTGAAATCCCCCAACCTTATCAGAGGCCCTTACTTACCTCAAATTTGCCCTCTTTGATGCCCCTTAGCATGTTTATCACTTCATCATACTTCATCAACCTCTACTTGTTAAATTTGATCCAATTTTGGCAATTGTAGTGGGGTTGAAATTTAGAAGTTAGCAAATTAATGTGGCAGGATTCCTCCGATTTGAGGATTTCCACCAATAAGGATTTTACGTCATTAACTACCTCAGCCCACAAGCTTACCATTTAACATTATTTTGACAGCCCCTTCTCTTCCTTTTTTTTTTCTAAAGCTATTGATCCATGTCGTAGACTTGTTTTGGGTGCTCATTGAAGGTGGTAGAGATTTGCCTTGAAGAGGAAATTTGTTTTGGTTGTGAACCTAGATTTAAATTCTCTTGTTGAGGCACTACCCCACTTACTACTTGAGAAAAATTCTTATGTTGTTCACTCTTCTTCTCCATTGTGTAATGAAGGTGGGAAACATCTTTCCACCAGGAGGATGGCTTATCTCGTTTCTATTTAGCACATTGGGCTGCCATATGTTAAGTTTGAAAACATCTTCTACACTTGAAGGTATCCCTTCAAAATCCAAAGGTTGCACCCAAAACCCTTTTGATGTTTTATGTAATGTTACGAGGGCGATCTCTATCAAGAGGTGATCTCTATCCGAAGGTGTTCTCTGTCCGGAGGTGATCTCTATATGGAGGTGATCTCTGTCCAGAGGTAATTTTTGTCTGGAGGTGTCTTCTGTTCGGAGGTGTTTTTTGTCCGAAGGTGGTTTATGTCTGGAGGTGTCTTCTGTCTGGAAGTGATTCTGTCCGGAGTTGTTTTCTATCCGGAGGTGATTTATGTTTGGAGGTGATCACTGTGTGGAGCTAATTTATGTTTGCAGGTGTCATGCAACGTGTGGTGTGCAGTATGCGTGTGGTGAGGGACATATGCCATGCGGTTTGTTGTTGCTAGGCGTGCTGTGTGGTGTTTATGTGGTGTGTTGTTGCTAGGCATGTGGTGTGTTGTTGCCATGCTTATGATGTGCGATGTACAGTGATGGACATGCATCATGCAATGTGCGGTGTGTTGTCGTCAGGCGTGCGGTGTGCGGCATGCGATGAGGGTGGAGTATAGAGGGAGGTAGTATGACGGATGGACCAAGGTGTTGGAAAAAGAATACAAACTTAACCCATCAAATAAATACAAGTATGAATAGATATTGAGTACAGATAACCTCCAATTAATACTCGCATACAAAGATGGTGCTCCAATTTGCCAGATCCGAGCAAAGTATTATAGGTGACAGGATAGGTTGAGGGTTGAATCCCATCGAAACCGGAATAGCCAAGTAGGGAAGATCTTCCACTACCATAACGGCGAACAAATCTAGAACTTCAACAAGAGTTTGCAAATACAAAGAAATAATCCGAATCACCTACTAACAACTTCCTACATGCCACACATAAATACACCTTCGGAGAAAAATCCCTAGGGTTTACAAAGAATGCCGACACGACAAACACCTACGGATAATTAATAAATTTTGGACCCCTTTTTAAATTAAATCAATTGATTGAATAAGTCCTTGTGATAATATTTAATTTATAGGACCTTTTAATTAATTAACATAATTAAAATATTCTATTTAAAATTAGGGACATTACATTTTATGCATAATTTCTGAGGGAAGCCCATCTGCCAATTTCATCTCCACTAAGATCCGATCATAGGTTGAATACAAGAGGCTCAGTGATTTTTCATCTAACAATAAAAAACTACGTTAAGGATTTCCAGTAACTTCTTAACATGAGTCAAACCAGAAATGTAATGGCAGTTTTGGGTGTCTTACTTGGAGTGGAACTCTATCAAAAGTTTCCTTTGCTGGGAAAAAGGCCAGATGTTGGGGTTTCAGCAGTAGGGGGTGCTTATTCTCCAAAATTTTTGTTCCTATCCCAAACATTTTCAAAAGCTAGTTTGAATGAACCCTTTGAGCCCAGATAAATCCAAACATAACCGTTCAAAATTGACTCCCAGTTCTCTAGACTCCATTTGTGCAGCTGCATAGATTTGGACACAATCCCTAGAACCTTACAATCAAACCAAGATGAGAAAAGACAGCCATGTTGCAATCCACTTCCATTTCAACCTCATCTACCAAATCCACTGTGATGGCCACTCCTACTAGTGGCTTATTAGTACCCAACAAGCCCATAGCTGCAAGTTGTTGTTCTATTATTCTAGAGCTAGAAGGCCCTTTGGGTTGTACCCTTTTCCCCTAAATAATCCACTAGTACCAAACTCATTTGTTTCCCCTAAATAATCCATTAGCACCAAACCCATTTGTAAAATCTACCTTTGCTCGCTTCTCACCCACTCGTTTTGCAGTCCTGCTCTTTTTGCATGACAACCTTATTCCTCATTGATGGACCATCAACCCTAGATGAAGATGATTGCCTAAGCCCTCCATCAGAAATCCCCATAAAGTGTCTCTTACACTAGACGTGGTCATTTGAGGTTGTTTAGGGACCATTGCATCATTGGAAGCAAACCTTCATCTCTGCCACCACCAAACACCCGTCCGTCCTCCTTGGTCATAGTTGTTTTTCCTTCCTCACTCGCCAAACATTTCCTCCCCTCAGAAAACTCCTTTCCCTTCTCTGTTTTCGATTGCTCTTGCAATGGACTGCCCATCTCTTTCCCCTCTCTCCGATCATTCAAAGTGTCTTCTCCCTGCTGCCAACAGGAAAGTTTACTTTTGTGGAAATTGCAACCCTCATCCGTGCCCCTATCTTCCCCAAAGCACTACCACCAATACCTATCAGGCTCCTCTGAACAGTCCCTGCACTTGATAATGTTTCCATAGAAACCCTAGATGCCCAACCTGTACGCAGCATCTCCATTTTAAAGTTATCTAGGACTATTAAGTCATTGTTTGGTTAGTTCAATGTAACTAGTATTAAATAATACAAGCACAAGAATTTTCCCCATTTTTTTAATCCTTTAGATTTCATGAAGCACAAAAGTAGAGGATTGAAAAGAGGGCAATCCCATTTAGCATTATAGTTATTTTATTTAATATTTTACTATTCAAGTAAAATTTAAATAAAAAAGTAAAACAGCTATAAGACTTATGATATTGCTTTGTTTATTTTAGATCCAAATTGCAGGAGGCTACATGGTGTACAAAAGTTCAATCTCTTTTAACATTAATTTTTATTATGATGAGTAATGGGCCAAAGCCAAGATTTATTATTATTTATTAAGCTTGAGTAGCCAAAACCTCCTAGATGAGAGGCTCACAACTTACCATTGTGTTGTAGGTTGTTGCCTCTTATTTAGCATTATGTTGTTTTAATTTAACATGGAAAAAAGTATAGCTATCTGTTTTAATGAATTTTTATGGAAAGGAAAAAATGGCTATCTTAATTTTGAAGGTTTGAAGTAAAACCAAAAACCTCGGAAATAAGGAGGGAAACAAAACATAAAAACAGCTACCTAATTTGAATTTTGATGTGTAAAGTTGTAAGAATTAACTTTTCGAAAATTAGCAATTTAAAATTTAATTTGTACATTTAAGTAGATACTAGAAACTTGAAACTGGGAAATCAGAGGTTTACAAGGGATCTCTACCTCATCCTCTTCTTCCTTTATATATATATATATCTATATATATAATGATTTTGTTTTAACTGCATGCGGGGATGTCCTGGTAACCCTGGGACAGTCAACAGACATGGTCCCCATGACATCCCTGCATTGCAAGGCTATATCAGGCACAGGTGTGGGGGTGCTGTCCATGGGGATGGATGGGTAATGTTTTGCTGGTTCAGCTATGCTTGGTATGTCCCCATAACTGTAAGCAGGGAGATTTACTGAAAAACATTTCAAATATCATTGGACAGACACCATTCATTTGTAGAAATAATCCTGTTATATATTTTCTTATAGATATTTCATGTTATATTGCCAGACCTGCTCCCAATCCTCTCTATATATGACTTCTATTGTGTCTAACTCAGATATTATCGTCATGTATATCAGTTCTCAGTACCAACCAAAAGAGTTTGGGATTTAAATTTTATTCAGGATACAATGGTATGGTTCTGAAGTTATCCAAGAAATTCAAATTAAGGAAAAATAACACAGAAGTGCTAATCACTTTTTTCAATGATTTTTACACTAAAGTAGCTGGCTTTCAGGGATAAACTATCCTGTTTTTAATGGGAATGAGTTATATCTCTAAATTTGTGAATGCCATACTATATTATATTCTTTTTTGTGCACATATATATTTCCCTGAATTTCACATCGCAATTCTGTCCAAGCTTTCCTAAATTAACTTCTATATTTATATTTGGTACTATCTAGATTTCAATTTTTGAATATATTGATCCCAACTGTCTACTCAAAACATTAAAAACGTCATTACTGATCAGACTCTTGTTTATACAGAGGATGTTCTGGCTGAAGATGCAAGTGCAGAGCAATCATCAAGGTTTTCATCCAAAGAGCATTCAGCTCATGGTTCTGATTCTACTGAGTACGATCATCTATATGCTGATAGCTGTGGCACATCATCTATATCTGCAAATGAATGCAGCACTAGTGTATCTGTGAGAGAAAGCAGAGTTATTACTAACTCTGCTCTATCATCAGCAATCAATGTTACAAAATCTGCATTTACAGAAGCAACACAGAGCTTTTGGAGTACCCCAACAATTTTCAAAGGGTAAATGCTTGAACCAGTTTGCTCTCTTGATTGATGCAAATTTTCTCATTTCCCTTACCATTCCTTTCCCTTCTTCATTAGAAATGTTATCTTGCTTCTATTTCATATAGCTTTACCTTTTTTTTGCTGGTTTTGTTAATTTCTTTATATTAGATGACATCTTTTCATTTTTAAATATTAAATCCTAAAATTGCAGTCAAATATTCATTCAAAATCATACAACTTTTAGTTCAATTGGTCTTCCACTTATACCGCCTATTGAGTTAGTTATAAAAATGTTTCTTTGTCACTTTTGATTCCTTAATGCATTATAGACTAATTTGTGTAGATTCTATTTTAGATTTGGATACTTTTTGGGCAGGATTTGTGCATCAAGTATTATTATTATTAACACACTCATTTGTCTACCACCGGATTATTTTAAGCTCTCTTTTTTTGTTTGATTAAATAGTGGGGGATCTATAGGGGGTCCCTACCTACAGAGAAGGATAAATTACATAAAAACAAACACACTGGTCAATGGTAAGCGAAAAAAGTGCAAGCAAAAACTAAAAGGGCTGCAAGCCTGAACAAACACAAGATCTAACCACAGAATATCAAACACCCCATACCTACTCTACAAGTAGGATCAACTCCCCTAACCAGCCAAATCCATCATATAGCTACTTCCTTCTCCCCTCTCCAAATGCCTCCCACATTAGCACTTACACGCAACAGATCTGGATTAGTAAGAAATTTATTGCCATGAAAAAATTCAGCCTTTTTCTTCTGCTGGACCAATTTGTCCCCATCCAGGGGAAGGCTTTATCAACATGTTTGAGACTTTCAAACACTCACAATTAGTGATTACTTTAGTTCAGCTTTTAATTCTTTAGGTTCACTATATGCTATTAAAATTTCCTTTTGAGTTAGGCTCATATCCTTCAAAGAAGTCCATGATTTCAGTCCTTTGTTCCCAACCTTTAGTTCAGCCAACTCCTTAATAGAAAAATTCATTTCTCCAAATTGAGAGGGGAGAAGCAAACAAAGCAGCCAAATTATATGCTCTACCAGCACAAGCAATGACAATTTCTTCTCAGTCTTCCCTATGCTTACTTTTGACCAGTGATGAACAACACCTTTAATGCTTAACTCACCTAGAATACCTTTGGTGAAGCGAAGAGCCACCTTTTGGTGCAATGAAAGATGCAGCTCAAATGCTTGTTGGAAACCCTTCCCTTGATAAAGTGGTCTGTGGAATTCAAAGAATAGTGCTGTTGAGCTATTGTAGAAGGGGCACACCACAACAAGAAGCCACTTCCTAAGCCATCCACCATAGCGCCTTTGACACCTTCAAGCATTCACAAAAGCCCATAAGTCTAAACACAGACAATGAATAATACAATAAGCTCTACACCATAAATAGGCCTTCCCATGCTTTGGCAATTAATGTGTAATGACCCTGCGAGTTGTAAGTCTGACAAACATTGGATTTGCTTCAATTGTGAATGTTTGATATTTCATCAAACACTTTGCATGCAAGCTCTATCTTGCTGTCTTCTATTTTCAGATTGTTTATGCTTGCTTGGAATGGTTTCAATTTCAAATGAAGTTAAAATGTGTGCAAATGATTACTAAGATATCTAGGCAAAGAACCATAATGTAAATGCAATCGTTGTTGTCTTTTTGAATACATACATATGATTTCTACATGTAAAATGTGCACCTACAGCCTTGGCATACATACTAGTGATTTGATGAATAACTACAGCATGCCATTTTGTTCAAACAGTTCTTGTGCAACCTTGCACCTCATTTCAATTCCAAACTATTTAGAAGGAATCAATTTGCAATTTATGGAGACTTTAAACTATCAAGCAAATAATATAGGCTGTGTTATTTCTTCAACATTTATAGATTGTCTTCATACAAATAGCAACCGCTTCCAATGCACATAGCTGAAGGTATAAGAGGCACCAAGTTCCAAAAAATTCCCTTTATTGCTCACATCACTTCCTGAAACCCTCTGGAAACATTGAGTAACCTGTGGCTGGTGTAGTTCAGGTATGGCTGGTAATACCATGAATCGACAACCACTAGGAATGATTAATCCTTGCCTTAAGAAGTTCAAACCTGCTGTTGCTGATAGACAACACAAATCTGAAGTAATTTGACTCCAATCTCATCCAAGAAAGCTCAATGATGACTCTTGGTTCAAGCCATCCTGATTGCACAATTCATTGGGTGTTTCATCAATTCACTATTCTGAAATAAATCGGAAGAATTCTCAATTCTTCATGCTCAAAATTTGAAACCCTTGTTTCAATTTCATCTGGACACAAATAAAAGAAAATGCACAAGTCATAGAATGAATTGATATACTAATATGATAAGACAAGATAAGATAGATTTATTAATGTCCAACAAGAGACCACAAGAGTTTAAGGGACTAGAAAACATACAAGGCAATAACCAATAGTGGGAGCACCAAACGATTTTCGCGAAAAAAACTAGCAAGAAAGCAAAAGAACATAACAAGAAAAGACTAAATACTTCTCACAAGTGAGAAGTAGTCCAAAACCAAATGATCTGGTTTGGGGCGAGGCTGTGTCTTGGACTGTCTCAAGGAGCCGTTGGAGATAGGTTGATGTTGTTGAGTGTGCCCTTTGTGAGGCCTCACAGATTTGGTGTGATTTGAAGAAGGGCCGAGCAACTTCTTCTTCCCTTGGGCAAGAGACCTAGGAGTGAATGAGGTGACGAGTTGGTTTGAAGTTTGTTTTGGCAGGAACAAAATCTGATCATGAAGCCACATGGACTCCTGGAGATAGATGGCAAGACACCACTGATCAGTGTACTTGAAAAAAGAAGAAAGGGATATATACTCTCTAAACAAGCAGTAGAACCTCCCCTTGATCTCATAGTAGATGGGGCAATGATAAACAAAATGGGTCTCCATTTTTGACTCCTTGGGGAGACAAATTCAACAAATCTTTTATTTTTGTCAATCTGGTGGCCAGTCTATATACGTAACCGATGGGAGCACACTCCAAAAGATTCCAAAGAGATGTAAAGGGCATGAGTCCAACAATGAGTGATGTACTAAGGGCCTATTTAATGTCCCCATTTTTACCAGCATCGGAGTTTGTCGGAGTTTGAGAGATTAGCCTATTATAAAATGTGATCCTCATAGGCTAACTATTGTGGATAGAGGGTCTTCTAAGGCAATGGCTTGGCTTGGGAGGGTCTTGTTTCTCCACAATTCAGTAAGTTACAGATTGGTCTCCATTTGGCTTACATTGGATTTTGTTTGGGCTTAGTTTTGTATACTTACTATTTGTGGTAAGTTGGGTGTTGATTGAGATGGACCTTTTCTATTTTTGGAAAGTGCATTTGGTCACATGGAGAAATGATAGGCCTGGCTCCTCTTTCAAATGACATATTTAAATAATAAGAATTTTGGGAGTAATTATATTTTTAGTGGCCAAATTATTATTACATCATTAAATGACTTATTATAAAGTTATACTGTATAAGTTTACTTTAGTTGACGGTTGTGTCATCATGGGAAGGGGCCATTTATTTAATTAATTATTTTCTTAAGCCAAGTATTAAATGTTTCTAAAAGAGTTTTGTCGGAAAGTTTCAAGAGTTGAGTTCTTTTGCGAAACTTTTGAAGTTTTTAAAGTTGAGTTCTTTTGGGAAACTTTTGTCAACAAGAGATTATATATATGAGCTCATTTCTTAGGAAAAGGCATGCCTGGATATTTATTTGCTTTTGTTGTTACATCCCAATTTTTGACCTAATTTGAAATATAGTCGTCAAGGTTCGTATGAAGTTAGTTGACAGTTTAATTTGATATAATCTAGCGAAATGGTAAGGTAGTTAGTTGTTGAGATTTCAAGTGAAGATGACATGTCAGTTGATCGTTAATCGCGAATTCAGGGAATTAAGATGAAAGGTTAATTGTTATGATTATATAATTTATAATTTAATTATGGAGAAAATTCTTGCAGGGAGCATGCTGAAAGGGGTGGAAGCATTGTCATAAAAGAATTAGGCAGGGCATCACCATCACTGGGCAGACAGATAGAGGACCTAGCAACTTGGAACAGAATACATCTGTGGAATCGCATGAGTTATTTTAATAAACAGTTTAATTATAATAATTGAGTTGTTTAATAAATATTTTAATTAAAATAATTAAATTATTTATAAAACATATCTTAAGGGTTTTAATTGTAAATATTTAAATTTGTGCTTTTAAATATTAAAATGAATTAGCATCATTATACTTAAATAATATATTAGAATGATGTTTAGTAATGTTTAAATTATAATAATTGAATTATTATAATTTCTCTTTTCAACTTCTTATTTTCTTCCTTTATTCTTTTCCCTTTTCAAATTCGATTTGTTTAGGAATTCGAATGGCTTCTTGTAGCTGAAGGTAGCCCAAGAGCCAAGGCCATCCTTTTTATAGAGTCTCAGTGATCGTTTTTTGGAGAACCTTTAATCTTTTTGGTACTTGATTTCTATTATTAATCCCGACAATAGCAGTTGGGTTCTTCGAAATTTACTTAACGCCCTTCTTTGTTTATGGTGAGAATGGATTCGTTCGACAGGGACTTACACGCCTTGACATCCTTAATGCTTCTCAAGCGTTTAATGACCATTGTAGCAATCATTGCCGATCAAAAGTCTTTCTCTACATTCTTGTTTCTTCGGCAGTGAAAGAAGCTTCTTAAATATTTGTTAATTTTTGGTATCTTCCCCATTCTAACATAAGTTCATAAGGATTACGACTGTAGTTCGCACTAGCTCCTATTATTACCACTAAATCTGAACATTTAATTTGCCGCGGTCTCATATGGATTGATGGATACATTCCAAAACCAAGGCTACTTGCAGATATTTGACAGAGTCAAGTAAGGCAACTTGTGGTTTTCTTTTTACTCTTTTACTGTTAAGTTTGATATCAAATCCCATCCTTAGGTTGACATCTCTGATCATCAATTGCCCTTATTATAGCATATAATGTCATAATATTGGTTCAGCATAAGGCTTGTTGAATCTTTCACTTATGTTTGTCGGTTTCCATTGAAACACAAACCCTGTTTAAAGCATAAAGATGTTGTAATCCCCTCTTTGAAGTCTGATATTTCCCTGTGGTAATATGCTATTGCTTATTCAGTCTGCTATATCCATGTGACAGTATGATATTGTTTTTAAGCTTAAAAATCTGTTGGTTTTCTCATCCATTTATAATCTTTCATGTGAAATGACTCAATAGATAATCATTGAAATTCGTTTGCATAAATATTGACATTCCAGATGGAATCAATCCTATTATATATATTTACATAGTTTTTGTTGAGAGAACATATTAAACCAAAACACCAAGGAATTCACCAGGCTGAGAGCCAGATTAACGTGAATAAGATACAATACAAATAAAAAAAAAAGGGTTAATTGTTCAGGCACCAAGAAGTCACCGGCTTGATGGCCTGATTATGGTGAGGAGGTTTTGATGAATTGTGAAAAAGAAAAGCAAGAAAGAAACCAGTAACCTATACTTTCATACATAAACAAACTAATATATATATTAGCTCATGCATATTCCTGTTATGGTGATCTTCTATTGCGAAGTTGTATGGCGTGCTATATATCATGATGCTAGTGGAAGGAATGATGTTCCCTGTCAATTCTGGGTAGGGAGGGCCTTTCTCATTGAAGATCGTGTGGGGATATATTGTGGTCCGAGGCTGGGAGGTAAAGCCCCTGACAATGTTTCACCCCTTTCAAGATGTCGATTATGCATTAGACAAAGTTAAGCCATGCAATCCATTGTTTATCGGAAACAGGTATTATCATTTTTATTTATGAGGAGGTAAGATTAAATTGAAGTATATCATTGTTATCATTATTTTACTTTCATATATATGAATATTGAATATAATTATTTATCTAATCTTGAGAATTTGTCACAGATAAGAAATCGAAGGAAAACAAATCCGAAGCCCTAATTGATTGTGTGACAGCTGGAACCTTAATTGATGTAGTGGTATTGGAAGCCCTAACTGAATCCGTGGTATCGAAAGCCCTAATTGAATCCGTGGTTGCGAAAACCCTAGATAGAATCCTTTGTCCCGGATGCCCTAATTGAATTCCGTGGTCGCAGAAGCCCTAAGTGGTAAAGTGGTATCATAAGCCCTAAATATACCGATAGTAATTGATGCCCTAATTGGTAAGATGATATGTGATGCCCTAATTTAAATTATAGTTGCAATCATCAAATGAATTTTGAGATAGCAGTCGATTTGAGAAATTGTTATAGTGTATTTGTGGACTAACCTGAATGGTTGCAGAAGCATACTTAGATGATTTTCAGTCTCAGTTTTCCAAAGTATGTGATTTCAATTTCTGAAGTAATTTCATTAAAAGGTTTTTCAAGTATTAAGTTAAGAAATTTTGACTGACTGACTTTAACGGTAATCTTCTTCACATGAACATGAATGATGTAACTGCCTTCTTATGAAATTGAAGTTATAACTGTATTCTATGCTTATGTTAGATGTTAATTTAGACCCGGAAAAACTGGTTGTTACATTTGTTGCCTGTGGCTTTTTTTGAGGTTCTGAATTTTGATGCCCTTGCTGAGGTATAAGGGTTTTGATGCTGAGAAGTGGTTTGTAATTCACAGCTGGGGTATTATATGAGAATTGTTTTGAATCACTGCTGAAGTATAGCGATTTAATTGTATGTTGGGATATTAATTGAATCTTCTCTACTGTATTTTATCTGTGGCTAAGAAGTGATCTACTAGCTGAAGGATATAGTGATTGGGTGTAAAAACAATTTTAATTTGTTTGGCACTTAATCTAGAGATTAGACTTGTGAATTTGTTACAGCCTTCTGACTGTTGTTCTGTGATAAGAAGGCCATTAAATCCCTTCAGCTTGAAGTGTTCTATTCTGTGACATTCACACAAGAGTGTTTGATGTGTGATCCGTTGAAGATTTTGCCTCCCCTATATGCGTTACTGCCATTTGTTTATTACCATCTGCTGGGCGATCACATTCTGGCAGCGTTTGGCATCATTTGTGGCCTTCTTTTGAAACCTAGGGACATGTGATCATATTAGGAAGATCTGCGAGTACTTTTGAGGGCCTGTGCTGCAATTTAAAAGGCCCGCAGTTGGACGTTTGGAGCCTGCGTTCAAGATAACAGGCTGCATTTCAGTCTGGATACCCTGCGTGCATTTGTGAGAAGGCTGCAATTCAAATAGCAGATTAATTCTGCTCATTTATAGTGCATTTGGAGAGATGTTGAAAGCCACGTTGGGTTGGAGTTAGTGTGATTGCAATTACCTACAACAGACCAACATCAAAATTGAATGTTAATCAGGTTCCCTTTGATAATTAATTTGTTTCATGTTATGTTGTTGATTACAATAATACAGTTGCATTTATTAGAGAGTTATTTCTTGGGACTGCTTGCATTTCCTTCATATCATTAGTTGTTTAGAGCATATGATTCAAAACACAAAAAACATGATACATTCCAAAACATCACATACAGTTAGAACATGAGTTGTGCGCCAAGATGTCAAATAGCTGATTATTGAAGAAAATTGGGGTTTATCAAGTTATAGCCGGTTGAGGGTTATTTCATCTTGGATATCCATGTGGTGTTCAGCATGGAAAGCCATCCTTAGAGGGAAGGCGGTCCATTGCAATCCAATCGAGCCAAGAAGAGAAGAGGCCTGGGCAAACTAGCAGTGATCTTTTCTAGTAGGATTGGTGCTCACCACCATCTTAGAAGAGCAGTAAGTCAGGTAAGAATATCTATGATGACCCTTATTGGAGTTTGTGAAGCTCCGAAGCCTATGGAGAAACCAAACCAAATCAAAGATGATCCCAAGCCTGAAAGAATGAGCCCCAAACTCAGCGAAGATGATATTGTGGGGAGTAGACTGATGACATTTGATAATGTGTCAAAGGAGGGTCAGGTGTCTCTTGACCAAAGCCCAATTGGACTCCAGGAGAGAGGGCTCCCACACAATAGCGCCGTAGAGGATTGTCTACCTGTTTAAGGAGTCCAAGAGGGACATCTTGGTTTTATAATATTTCCTCATTACAAATTGACCAAGTAGCTTCTCTTTCACTTTTCACATAACTTAAATGCATTGGCTTTTGATGTCAGTTGAATTTCACCATTAATAATTAATTCATTAAATGCCCCTCACGTGAGAAGAAACTTCACTACCCTAGAGGTCCAAAAGAAAACTATGAAATGTCCCACATTGCAACAGTATTGTTGAAGCACCAAAACAACCACAACTACACATAAATGAAACTTATATGTGTCCAGTCCTTGCACACTAAAACTGTGCATCTAAATCAATAAGTACAAGAGGATCAAAAGTGAAACTGCAAGTAGTCAAAATCATGTACCCACAACAATACTCCCTAGTGAATCCACTTGGAACCCCAATGCACATAAAGGATCCCACAACATACTGAAGAGTGTCCAACAAAGTATGCCTGAATCCCAAATCTTGAATAGAAGTTTGCTAAGAAATCTCAGATCTCTACTGTGCTAATTTGATCACAAATCAACATGCTAATAATGGTGAAGCCATCCATTGGGACTCACCCAACTTGCGGTGCTTACCTTGTCATCATGTGGATACTACTATAAACAAAACTCACATCCATCCATCGAAAGTAGGTAAGAATACCTAGAATCATCTGCTACACCAAACCTCCCTCTACACTCTACAAATTCCCCATGGGTGTGAAATCCAAATGTTCTTTGAAGATAAAAACTCCTAAAGGTATCTCTATCACAATGATGATATCCATCCCCAGTATACTACCATGGATGTACTCACTTTGCAAGTAGTCTTCCACCAACTTGTGGCCACTGATACCATCTACTGAAGATGGTAAATATCCATCCCGAAAAGGATGGTTCAATCTTGGAGTCAATCCACATCGATGGATCTCAAGTTCTCCACATGGGGATCAAAAGAAAAATAATGACCACTCCTCACCTTGTAGTTATGGTAAAAGCAATCTCTATTAATGGCTCATAACTAACAACTTGGGAATTGGAAGATGGCTCCAATCTTTGACCTTGAACAGTTGATTGGGCAAGGCCTCTAGAAACCCTCTCTGCAAACAACCACAAAAACTTGTTATCATATCAAGAGTATAATCGACAAAGGTTGTGGAAGGAGGACATGTGGTCCAAGGTGAATACACATAAATAATTAAGGTGGCTTAAAATCCAGTAGCTTCTCTAGTCCCATACAAGAAAATTGTTGCTCATCGTAAAGAGTCATGACAAGCTTTTAGTCCATCCTTTCATTAGGAAATAAGCTTTTCCAAATTGGCTTCTTTATAGAAATGAGAAAACACAATTCCATCAAAATATTTGCTTAGCTCAAGAGCTTCCTTTGAAAAATGTACTTTCACTTGGGTATAAAAGCTTCTATATTGTACATGGCAATAATTACACTTTCATATGTATGACCCACCCCTAGGACATTGTGTGATGTCGTTAGTAGAAATTGTGTATCAGCCGACAGGTCCCTTCGGAAAGGAAATTGTGTATCAGCCGACGGGTCCCTTCGGAAAGGAAATTGTGTATCAGCCGACGGGTCCCTTCGGGAAGGAAATTGTGTATCGGCCGACGGGTCTCTTTGGAAAAGTTCTTGTTATGTAGCCGACGGGTCCCTTCGGAAAGGTTTTTGTTGATGTAGCGGACATAATGTATTTGGCCGACGGATACCTTCGGGAAGGTTTTTCGGAAAGTATTTATAACCCCTTCGGGAAGCATTGTATTGATCTGATCATGATATCTTACCATCGAAGTATAATGTACTGTGGGCATATGCGAATAATAATAAAGAGTTTTGCTGGTTGCTGTGCATGTTTGTATTCTTTGTTTGTGTGTGTGTTTCTTAATTAATCTATGCGGTAAACATGTGATTCTTGCTCTGTGTCTCCATAAAGGAGACCCCTTATCAATTTTGAATTTATGTGATCCCTCTCCACCCATTGATGCTTGACTACTCTTTGTATGATTGGTTCAATCTAGAAAAAAATAAAAGAAGACCATGCTTCAACACTTGTACAAAAACATGAATATTTTTTATAGGTTTTGAAAAACTTGAAACAAATTAATAATCTATGAAAGAACTAAAGAAAATGGTTGAAATGCATACCTTAATCTCTTTTTGCAAGGTATTTGCAGCTCCACAATCGATCTCCTTCGAATCCAAGAACTTCACTACAAACTTGCAACAATGACAGCGAATGTGAGGTGAAATGTATTTGGATGTTGAGTAAAAGGGTTGTTTGTGTTGAGGAAAAAGCATTAAAAAAATCATTTTTAATGAAGTTGGATCTACTTAAAACACCTTTTGGCCCGTGGATCTTCACAGATTCACGTGGATTTGTGCTGAATCCTCAAGGATTCATGCAGATTCTTGTGGGATTTGTCCCGATTTAGGCACGTTCTGTGTTTTTACCTTGTGGATCCCAATGGATCTGTGGGTAATGGATCCGTCCAGATCCGCAGGGTAAAATCATGGACCTTGCTCGGAATGGGACGGATCCGAGCACAAATCTTGTAGGATCCGAATCTGGATCTAGCCTCTATGGTATGAATCCAACAACTTAGATATTCTTAAATCTCTAAAGGCTACCCTTTGCAAGCTTTCAAATAAGTGCCTTGAGCACATAATCTCAAAAGGTTAGTTGAAGTCACACATGCTGCAGAAATTATTGTGCAGTTGAAGTTATTTTAGTTGTAATTACATGCTTTTGCAATTTTATAAAGTAAATTGACAAGGGAATTATTTCTAGTCAAGGTTGTATTGGCGAGTGTCATGTCCCTTCTCTAACCGCAGTTCGTAGTTCTCCTAATAAGGCTGTAGTATGTTTCTTCTCCATACTTAGCTATTCTTTCTAACTTTGAGAAGTCTTTTGTTTCAATAAGTGGTGGGACCGAATTCACTTAAGTGGCCTCCTATGTTTTAGTCATGGCTTGGGGCCAAGTCGAATTAGATATTTTCAGATTTTTCCTTACTTTGTGGATTTATGCTGAGGGTTATTCTTTTCCCTATTATTATTGCCAAGATAGGTTTTGGAGAACCAAGGTTACGGTTGAAGGGTTGAGAGCTATATTACTACTATAAGGAAATGTTTGGGGAATTATTCATTATGATTTTATATTATCTTTTGTCTGCCATCAAAACTCTATGCCAAGGATGCAAACCCTGAGCATCAAGCCTTGGACGCTACCCCAAGCAAACAGTTTAATTGCTGCATGCACACTACAACAGTGTAGGTATGGAAATGGAAGTGGCTTTCAGTTTCAGAATCTCAGCCCGCCATTGTCGAGGGTTTCGGAAGTATTTGCAAGGATTTCAGAGGTATACGTTCATGTATAGCTGCTATGAACAATGAAGGGTTTTGAGACAAGATTTTGGTATTCCTCAACTATCCCATAAGAATCAAATAAAAAATGTTCTCAATACCTTCTTTAATTGACAGTTTATGCATATCTCATTTAATTTGTAAGGTTCTGATTCATTTGTGAAAAGAAAGTAATCCCAAGCTTGTTTGATCTATTTTTTATTGGTATGTTTCAAGTTGACAATATTTTCAATATAATACCCTAGCTGGGCTATTTCAGTGGTATCAGAGCTCAAAAACCCTGCCAGCCTGTGGGGTTTCTTCTGCTTTTTTTAACTTTTTCATGCTTTATCATTGCATGTCAGTGTAACAGGGTTCTATGTACTGCAGAGGGGTTGAAACTCATAGATATAATACAAGGAGTAGTTCTGGGCAACATGAAGAAGCAGAAATCACTTCATCTGAAGCAGTAATGGAAGAGACAAGGGTTGGAAGCCCTACTTGTGGGATGAACAATCAGCTAAATGAGTTCTTGACAGTATTTTCTCAACAACAACAGATTATGCAACAATTTCAAGCACAGATGATTACAGCCATTGGATAGTTAATAGATGATTGTGTACGATCAAGGAGTTCAAGTAGCTATCACAGTAGAGAAGTAGGAGGTGGAAATCATGACAGAGCTGCCTCTAATGTGATTAGAACAGTGGATACAAGATCTGATCGACCTTTACGTCCTCAATTATACCACAAAATAATGATAGAAAAATCCCTCTGGAAGCAGAGAAAGAAGAAACCCACATCACAGTCGATGTTATGACTGCACAGGATGAGTATATACAGTTGCCAGCTGATGTAAGGTAGCTAATGAACTCAAATCAATTCATGAACCAGCGTAAGGAAAAAGTGAAAAATCGTTTGGAGAGACAAGACAGGAGGCCTAGGGGTCCAGTAAGGCAGACTTTCCAACCTCTGGAATACAAGGATGCCATGAACAAAATAAACATCCCAACTTTTGATAGAACGAGAGATCTAACAGCTAGATCATGGGTACATAAGTTGGATACATATCTGACACTTAAGACCATGAAAGAGGAGAAAGCAATACAGTTTGCTACTATACATTTAGAAGGGGTAGCTTATGATTGGTGGCATAACGGCTTGGTTTCTCAGGATCATGCCATGATCCAATCTTATGAAGAATCTGTTAATAGGTTGATCACCCGCTTTGACAGGAAAGATATAGAAGTTTACTATCGAGAGTTGGCTCAATTGAAGCAAACTAAGCAGTAGGAATCATACATTAATGAATTCCAGAAGATCGCAGTTATGGTGCCTGATATGCCTCAGAGAAGGATCACCATGCTCTTTGTTGAAGGTCTTAATGATAGATTGAAAGGTTGTGTGAAAGCCCACAAACCAAATTCCCTTGATGATGCCATTGGACCAGCGATGGATTTAGGAGTTTCAGCACCCTATCAGCCTCAAAAAAAAGAATACAGCCCATGGAAAACTGAGAAAAAGGGTCCAAATCAGCAAAGGAATGCAAGCTTTAACTAGCCAAGAAGTGTTCCATAAAAGGATGAGCAAGAGTCTAGAAACTAGCTTAGGAGAAAGAAGTTATGTTTCTCCTGTAAAGAGCCTCGGGAACCAGGACATCGCTGCCTTGGTAAGGGAAAACTTCATTTAATTGAAGTTCATTTAGAAGATGAGGGTGAGTGAAAGGAAGTTGTTGAGGAAGATAATACACTAGGGTTTCAAAATCCACAGATTGAATTGGAAGATACTGCTGCTGAAGAAAGTCCACATATTGCTACTTTCTCGGGAATTCCAAGAGGCAGACTTTTCAGGCTGAAAGGAGTCATTAAGGGACAAGGATTAATATGTTTGGTTGACAGTAGTGCTACTCACAATTTCATTGATGAGAGTCTTGTTAGTAGACGTGGATTGGAAGCAGAGGAGTTCCCTGAAATTTAATGTGATTGTGGCAGATGGTTTTCCTTTGAGTTGTTCCTTAGTCTCACCTCAGCTTAATATTCAAATGGGAGACTACATCTTGATAGGAGATTTATTCTAAACCTCAGTAATGTGGATGTAGTCTTGGGGCTTCAGCGGCTTGAATCCTTGGGCAGGTATAGTCAAGACTTCAAACAAAGGCAGTTAGACTTTATGTTTGAAGGTAAGAAAACAATGTTACAAGCCATGGAGGATGGAGGACCTAGAGTAGTCTCTACCAAGAGAATGGAGGCTTTTTTCCGTCATGATGACATTGGGTGGGCAGCCCATTGTTTTGTTTCTAATAATGTTGTTAGAGAAAAGGAACCAACCTACCATGTTGATGTACAATCTTTGTTAGACAAACACGGTGTTGTGTTTAAAGATAATCCACCGAGACATCCTCTTGATAGAGGATTTGAGCATGTGATTAAATTGGAAGAAGGCTCGAAACCAATGATAACCACCCCTTATAGGCATCCTCGACACTTCAAAGAGGAAATTGAAAAGACAATTAAGGAGTTGCTGAAAATGGGTCATATCCGACCAAGCTCTAGTCCATTTGCTCCCTCAATAGTGCTGGTCGAGAAGAAAGATGGCACATCGCGGATGTGTATGGACTACAAAGCATTGAATAAAAGAACCATTAAGAATAGGTACCCTATTCCTAGAATAGATGAGTTGTTGGATGAACTACATGGCTCAATTTTCTCCTCCAAAATTGATCTACGATCTGGCTACCATCAGATAAGTGTAAGAGAAGAAGATGTATAGAAAACAACATTTTGTTGTCATCACGGGCACTTCGAATTTCTTGTCATGCCTTTTGGTTTGACCAATGCTCCTGCAACTTTTCAGTCTTGCATGACTCATGTTTTCCGTGAATAGTTGAGGAAGTTTGTATTAATATTTTCTGATGACATACTAATATATAGTAAACCTTGGGAAGAACATTTGCAGCACTTAGATGCTGTCTTAGGCATCATGGAACAGCAATCTTTATTTGCCAAAGCTTCCAATTGTGAGTTTTGAATGTCAGAAATTCTCTACTTGAGACATGTGATAGGTATTGACGGGGTAAAGGTACACTAGGAGAAGATTCACGCAATCCAAGAGTGGTCAATTCCTAAAAATATTTCTTATGTTTTGCGGTTACGTTGCCATTATAGGAGGTTTGTACGAGGATTTCCCAGTTAGCTTCACCATTGGCTAATCTTAGAAAGAAAGGTGCTTTCTAATGGTCCACAAAAGCACAAGTACCTTTGAGAAACTCAAATGTATTATGAATACATGTCTAGTGTTAGCATTATTGGATTTTACAAAGCCTTTCACTGTGGAGTGTGATGCTTCAGGACACAAAATCGGAGTAGTATTGATGCACGATAAACAATGTATTGTATTTGAGAGTTGGAAGCTCAGAGATCCAAAAAACCTTTACTCCACCTATGACAAAGAAATGTTAGCCATCATGCATGCTTTAGCTAAATTTAGACAATACTTAGTAGGAACCAAATTTACTGTTAGAACCGATCTTTAATTAGTTTGAAATATTTTTTAGAACAAAATGATCTTAATGAGAGGTAGCTAAAATGGGTGAGCAAGATTCAGGCATATAATTTTGAGGTGGGTTACATCAAAGGAAAGAAAAATGTGGTGGTTGATGCACTCTCTAGGAGACCTATTCTTTGTTCACCTACAAAAGTTTCAGCTGATTGGAAATCACGGCTGCTAGCCGAATGTGCTAAGAATTCTTTAGCTTGTGATATACTAGACGGGAAGATGCATGATACCAGATATATACTATGCGAGAAGATATAATATACTATAAGGGTAGAATATATCTTCTATAGGGGTCCAAGTTGAAGCAAAATATCTTGAAAGCTTTACACCAGACTCCTATGGTAGGGCATCCGGGTTTCTTTAAAACTTACAAGCGGATTAGAGAAATATTTTCTTTGATAGGTCTTAAGGATGAGGTGTTGCAATATGTTAGTGAGTGCTTAATTTGTCAACAAAATAAGGCAGATCATACCTTTCTAGCAAGTCTTCTGCAACCCTTACCCATTTTGAACAAAAGTGGGAGAGTATTTCAATGGACTTCATTACTGGCCTCCCAGGGTACAAGGGAAGGATTGCATATTTGTTGTGGTGGATAGATTGACCAAATATTCTGATTTCTTTGCCATTGCCACTAGTTGCTGAACTGTTTTTCAAAGAGGTTTTCAAATTGCACAGTCTTCTGAATACCTTTGTTAGTGATAGGGACAATAAGTTTATCAACTTGATTTGGCAAGAGTTATTTTGGTCGGTAGGGACAGAGTTGATGCCAAGCACCAGCTATCATCCTTAGACAGATGGACAAATGAAAATAGTAAATAAATGGGTTGAAGGCTATCTCCGAAACTATACTTTAGGACAACAATGTACATGGATCAGATGGCTATTTTTGGGTGAGTACTGCTACAATACAACATATCGTACGACTATTGGGATGTCCTTGTTACAAGCTAGAGTTGTCGTTGCACCAAAAGATCAACCTGTCAATGCTCGATACAACCACTAGACTTATAGAACACAGGAGGCGGCTAAGCCATGTCACGAATCTTGAAGGGGAAAGTTGGCGGTTAGTCCAACAATCCCCCTTAGCGTTACTTGAGGAGATTCGAACCTATGACCAAGATTTGATAGCACTTGTTACAAGCTAGAGTTGCCGTTGCACCAAAAGATTGACCTGTTAGTGCCCAATACAACCACTAAACTTATATAACATAGGAGGTGATTAAGCCATGTTAGAAATCTTGAAGGAGAACATTGGTGTTTAGCCCAACAGTCCCCATTTAAAGCCATAGATGAATATGAAGCTTTGTTATTTGTGGACTTGGCTTTTGGTGATAGTAAGGTGCCCCGGGAAGGGAGACTTTACAGGAATACAAGGATATACTCAAATCATTGAAGGAAAATATTCTCCATGCATAAAACCAGCAAAAAATGTATGGAGGCAAACATAGGGTGGAAAGAGAATTTCAGGTTGGTGATTTAGTATTCCTTTGCTTACAACCTTATAGGCAATCTTCCCTAAAGAGTAGTGGAGCAGAAAAATTGAAACCAAGATTTTATGGACCATATAAGGTGATTAGGAGGATTGGAGAGTTTGCTTATGAACTCGAGCTTCCCTTAGGCTGTAAAATTCATAATATTTTTCATGTATCTGGTTTGAAGAAGGCTTTGGGAAACTAGACAATTGCATCTCTTGAGTTACCACCATTGGATGTATCTAGGAAGTTGGTGCTTTTACCTGAAGGCACTACTTATTGGTGAGAGATAAAAATGAGAAGCAAAGTGATTTGTGAATATCTAATTAAATGGAAGGATTTACCTCTAGAAGATGCTTCTTGGGAGGGAGAGGAAATTGGACATCAAAACTTTCAATTGCTTGTGGCCCAGCAATCTCAAGGAGGGAGGACTGTCATGTCACTTCTCTAACCACAGTTTTTAATTCTCCTAATAAAGTTGTATGTTTCTTCTCCATACGTAGCCATTTTTTTCTGATTTTGAGAAGTATTTTGTTTCAATAAGTGGTGGGACTGAATTCACTTAAGTGGCTTCCTATTTTTCAGTCATGGCTTGGGGTCAAGTCGAATTAGATATTTTCAGATTTTTCCTTACTGTGTGGATTTATGCTATAAGGGATATTCTTTTCTCTATTATTATGCCAAGTTAGGTTTTGGAGAACCAAGGTTAGGGTTGAAGAGTTGAGAGCTATATTACTACAATAGAAGGAAATGTTTGGGGAATTATTCATTATGATTTTATAATATCTTGGTCTTCCATTAGAACTCTATGCTAAGGATGCAAATCCTGAGCATCAAGCCTTGGACGCTACCTTAAGCAAGCAATTTTATTGCTGCATGCATGCTATAGCAGTGTAGGTATGGATATGGAAGTGGGTTTCATTTTCAGAATCACAATCTGCCATTGTCGAGGGTTTCAGAAGTATTTGCAAGAATTTCAGAGGTATTTGTTCATGCATAGCTGCTATGAACAATGAAGGGTTTTGAGACCAGATTTTGGTATTCCTCAATGAGTTTGACTCAAAATCACACAGTTAAATCCTGATAGCAATATCACAATTTGACTTGCTGTGGAAATTATCTCCTACTTATCAACTGATGAGCTTAAGGGGCTTTCTAATGAATGATTCATAAGGCACAACACTTGATGAAGGTTTTGCAAATGGGGTTGCAAGCTTTGGGTTTAACCATGGAGGAAACTCCATAGTTAAGCGCGCTCAAGCTGGAGTAGTACTGGGATGGGTGACCTCCTGGGAAGTCCCGGTGCTTCACCCCTGTGAGCATCATCTAGATCCAATGAGTGCTAAGTGTTCCATTTGTTCTCATGAGAGATGGATTCATATTGAATCACCACTCATGAAACATGGGTCAACAAGTTACTCAAAATCACACAATTAAATCCTAATAGCAGTATCATAATTCCTCAACTATCCAATAAGAATCAAATAAAACATGTTTTCAATACCTTTCTTCTGTAATTGGCAACTTATGCATATCTGATTTAATTTGTAAGGTTCTGATTTATTTGTGAAAAGAAAGTAATCCTAGGCTTGTTTGACCTATTTTTTATTGGTATGTTTTAAGTTGATTATATTTTTAATATAATACCCTAGCTGGGCTTATGTCAGCGAGATCCATCTTTAAATGAAATTTCATGCTGTTTTCTCATTTAATTCGTTCATATTAATGCTATTCTTTTGATCTTTGCTTTAGCTTGTAGTGAGCATTCTTTTGGTTTTTTGTCCATCATATCCTTGTGGCAACTAAACATTGTTCTCTTCTTAAGCAAGTAGGAAGTGGAGCTCATGAATTTGTGTTTGAGCAATTCCTTCTCATATATTTGAAAATCTTGTTGGAGGGCTTGGTTTGTTAAGAGTTTGTTGTCGGTAAAATAATTGTTAACATATGATTGATGTGTCCAAAGGGGTAGGCAGTTGGGTATTGGTTGGTCGCGACAGTTTGTCACAACCCTTTAGCACATTATATTCTATGTACTTGTATCTAATGATCATTATTGTATATAAAGAGATAATGTTGTCATTCTAAGTCTGAAATATATGAACGTAATCATTTCTTGAAGTTAATAAATAACTTTGCGAGTTCTTTGAATTTCATAGTTGTGTTGCATTTTTTATTTATTTCCATTACCACCTATTCCGTTTACCTGTAACGGTTAACATTTGGTTCCATTGCCTTTAAAGAATCTTGGAGTGATGAAGTGGTACATGATGGACTCATAATGGGACAACCCATCAATGAAGGGAGTATCTGTCGAGGATGATACATTTCAAGAATTGTTTGAAGGAGAACGATTCACTGATGTCTGATTTTATCTCATTGCAAGCATCCATTAGAAATCACACGAGGAGAAAGGTTGCAAGGGAACATGTATCTAAGAGTGTAGTGCAACACTCTCTTCGAGTAAGTCCAATGGTAGATCGATTGATGTGCAGGCTGCCCCGACTGTTGGCACAGACATTCCTCGCATTGCAAAATTCTTGAGAGAAAGTTGACTGAGAAAACAAATGCCAAAATATTTTTGGACGATTTGAGGAGAGTCGGCGGAGGGAGATTGAGGATAAGGATGAAACTAGAAAATGACAAGGCAACCTTCGGAGACAAGTTAATGTCAAACTTGCCAAACAAATATTAAAATAGAAAATAATACATAGACGAATTTGAGGCTATTCAAAGGGTTGGGATACTCGAAGGAGTAGAGCATCGAGGATTCTTGAGGAGACTTTCCAAAGGAAGGTCAGAGGGAAGGTTGTCGGAAGGGAACTTGCTAGACTTCACAACAAGTGAGGAACTTAGAGGCATAGAATTTAGTGCCAAAGAAGGGTACCGCATAGGTGGGGATGAAGTAGACAGTTGAGAAATAAATCACGAAAGATTATTAGAGGACACTAGAAATTTGTTGGGGAACCTCATTCTCACACTGAGGGAGGAAGCAAGCGAAGTCCAAAGGGAAGAAGAGGCTGAGAATAGTAAAGGGACACCAATGTAGCTACGATGTCAGAGGGACATAGGGGCATGGTAGCCAAAACAATGTTTCCGGTTCAAACTCATTTAGTTTGGGGACCCACACTACAACAATAATAAAGTTGCAGTAATGTCCCAAAAGTAGAAAATACAAAAATTCACGGGCGACGAGAAGGATGACATTGTATGCCACTTCAAAACCTATAAGTCCAGTTGGTCTTCGAATGGGTTGACTAACCAGGATGAGTGGACGAAACAACCACGTTGAGGGAAGTGGTGATTGATTGGTACGCGGATGTGAACAAAATCAAGGTGGCCACAAACAAAATTGAAGAAAGAATTTCAGACGGAGTTTAGACTGTTGCAAGATGATAGTGAATCCTAGCAGAAATTTATTTTGCCAAATGGGCTAAGGACCTAATTGTAAGAGTATACAGTTGCTAGGCAAGATAGACAACCAACCAGCAAAAGATGGTTCATTGAAGGAATAAAGCCCTAATTAAAAAAGAAAATGAAAATTGTACCTCCGCCATCATGCACCAAAGCATATAATCGGGTGATGAATCTTGAGAGTGAAAGCAAAATGACAAAGAAGAAGCACAGGTCATCATTAGACGACGACGATTCCTCAGCATACAAGATCAATGAAGAATCTTGTAAAAAGGTGCAAGCCCTCCAGAAAGAGATGCTGAGGATGATGTGGGAGTTCAAATCAATGAAGGTTGATACAAGCAAAATTGAGGGAGATCTCTGGTGTACGAAGTGTAAGGAGGAGGGCACGCTAAGGGGGCATGCCTAGAAATGGATTTTTGTGATATTTGCCAGATTATGGTTCTTTCCACTAAGGAATGTCTATATAATATGAAGACACGAGGTCCACAAGTGTTGTTTACCCAGGAGACCTCCATATCCACAGTAGTAGCCAACTCTCAGGCGAACAACACCGCAACGTTGTCTGATGGCTACCAAAATAATAAGCGTAGAGGGAGAAACAACAACATTAATAACAATAACAATAGTCGAAACCGCATCCAGTATGATGCCAAGGGGAGGCCAATGATCCAATGCCGCACGTGTAGCCAGTGAGGGCACTTGACTTCACTCGGGATTGCCCAAGGGAAGAAACACCTTAGTTCTTGTGTAGATAGTATCTACTATCGATCAAGAGACCATGAGGACGGGAGTTATCTAAAGTCTAGCATCAACTTGTTGAGTATTGAAAAGGTGAACACAAAGGAGGAGATACTGGTAGTTACAAGGGTGCAGGCAAAGAAAGCCACATACCTTGATCCCTGCATAGAGAATCAAAGAATATGGGATGTGAAGGCAGACATAGAAAGAGGGACGCTAGCTGTAAAGAGGGAGACACACAAAATGGCGAGCACCCCACTAAGGACAAAGGTCGAACAAAACATTTTATGGTAGATGATGCAATTGAGGTATTAGTCAAACTAAAAGACATAGAGACAATGCCTCAACTATGCATGACCCTTCTAAACTACCAGTTGTAAATTGTATGACACACCATGTAGACTGCACAAAAGAGTCCATCGACCCTTCCACAAATCCATTGTTGCTAGTCGTGAATAGTAGGAGACACTTGGTGCTAGTAGAAATGGGTATCCTTGACACCATTCTAATAGACATTATTGTGGATGGAGCGTTTGGTGTCAATGTGCTTCCAGAGGAGACATGGAAGAATCTGGGAAAACCTCCACTATTGCCACCAATCTTAAGCTTGTGGGTGTAGATCAACACAACATCAAGCTGATTAGGACGCCAATAGCGCAAAGTGTAATGAGCGACACTTAGCCAGTCGTACTAACTTTGTAATAATTCTACTAAAGAGTCAAATCCATTGTTGCTAGTTGTGAATAATAGTAGACTCTTGACGGTAGTAGAAATGGGTATCCTTGACACCAGTCTAATAGACATTATTGTGGATGGAGGTTCTAGTATCAGTGTCCTTCTAGAGGAGACATGAAAGAAGCTGGGAAAACCTACACTATTGCTATCGACCTTCCAGCTTGTGGGTGCAGATCAACCCAACATCAAGCCAATTAGGACACTAATGGTGCAAAGTGTAATGATCGACACTTAGCATTCGTACTTGACTTTCTAGTAATTCTACTAAAGAGGAAGGGATATGCTGCTATCCTCAAGAGGGGGTGGCTGGTGGTGGCCAAGGTAAACCATAATTGGAAACAAAATACTTCATCCATGGAGAAGGGTGAAAGGAAATTTATCATCGACCTCAAGACATAGATGGTAAGTGAGAACCTGGGATCCTCATTAGAATTGAAATCCGAAGGCGGAAGAATGATGGGTAGAGATGAAGAAAAGTGGTGAATAGAACTCGAGGAAGGTATTTTGGAGTTGGAGGGTTGCTTGGAGGATGACCGCAACTCAATAAATGGCCCTTCCATTGGAAAATGGAAGATTATGAACTGTTCCATTGCAATATGCTTCAGGTGGATGAAGGGGTAGAGGACTTGTTCCCTCTAACATTCAGAGAATATACTAAAGACGAGGCCCCGGTGAACAAGACACTTGTACATTAGTTCGTCATGGCAAAACCAATTCAGTATGAGGAACCTTCATTGAAGGTCACGAACCTCAGTAATGAAGTTAATCCAAAGAACATCCTTGTGGGTAATGATTAGAACCCTGTTTGGAAAGCAACAACATTCCAGATCTTCATAAAGTCGTATTCGCTTGGATGTACAAATATTTAAAAGGTGAACCTCCATAATTGTGTGCAATGCATTCTGTTGGTACTTGGCAGTGTAATAGTATGGAAGAGACTATACAGGATGAATAAGAATTATGTTGCATAGGTGAATGACGAGATTGAACGAATGTTGGAGGCTGACATTGTTTTCAAAGTGTAGATGAGTGAATGGGTCTCTCCCATTGTCATATCATTGAAGGAGGCAAACCATATTTGCATTTGTGTAGACTTTTGATGCCTCAATATAGGCACAGTGAAGCACCTATTTCCCATCCCTTTCACTGATAGCATTCTCGAAGAAGTGACAAGGCATGAAATCTATTACTTTGTGGATGGATTTGTAGGCTACAATCGAATATCTTTAGTGGAGGAAGATAAGTTGAATACCAGATTTATGGTGGAAGATGGGATTTATGCTTATAACCAAATGCCTTTTGGTCTTTATAACACATCGACACCATTCCAGAGAATCATATTGCATATATTTGATAAAATGTCTGTTGGGAATTCAAGGCCTTTCTCAATGATTGGTCTATCTTTAGTGCATAGGACACATTTGGTGGCTCTTAGGGATTGCATGGAGAGGTGCAAGAGAGCGGCTGACATTGAGCTCGAAGAAATGTAGGTTCATTGTACCACAAGGGATGTTATTGGGACATATTGTATGCAAGGCAAGATTTAAGACAAACTCAAATAGGGTATGAGTGATTGTAGAAATGGAAGCACCTACAAACATTACAAGAGTAAAGTCCTTCTTGGGGCACAAAGGATATTGCTGGAGGTTCATCAAAATTTTTGCCCAGATATCATATCTATTAGATAAGCTGACACAAAAGGGGGAACACTACACTTGAGGAATTGCACAGGAGGAAGCAATCTAGAAGTGTAATGTCCTAGACTTATCTTTTTAAAAGATAATTAAATATATATATTATTTATATTAGTCACCAATAAACTAATATAAATTATTTAATATAATATAATAAAGCATTAAGTTTTGAGTATATAATTAGCTAATTGCCTAGTATGAAGTCAATTGAATGGAGGAACGAGATTCTCATGAGATTATTCGAATTTAAATATTGGTTGTGAGGATTGGAAAAGATGTGAACAATTGGATTTGTGAAGGTTATCGAAGGAAGTGTTCCATTATCCTTTCGTCACCAAATTATCGTTGGCCTAGTGGATTCATTGGTAAATATAGTTGGGTGCGAAGAATTACTACTCTTGCGACTTAACTTTTTGTGAATAGATTCGTGGCAAACATGAGTTTTCATGACTGCAATTTGAAGTTAATCGGTTTTTGGTATTCGTTCTGGAATACTAGGCAAAAGATATGAGCAGAATAGTGTATGAACCTGAATTGTATTGAAGACGAGATATAATTTTCCATCCTTAGTCTATATGCAATGAATTGTTTGTATAAATGATTCGTGAAGGAAGGAGTTATGAAGGATAGTTGTGAAGTCACATCCAGAGAGGATCATTGCAGGGAATGCAAACTGTAGTAAGAGAGAACCAGAAATATATTACCTTTCTTAATTCATCAATGTGGTGATTACTCCTATATCTCAGTGGCATATTCAAAAGGAGGCTGTTCGAAACATCTTGCTGGCATATTCAAGAGGAGATCATTTGATATGACTATCACCAATCAGTGAAGTTCGATGTTTCAATAGCAATTTCAAGTGATATTTAAATTTGTAACGTTCTAATTTTGGTTAGTTCGATATGTAATTGCATTCAATTACACTGAAATTTCCACATATTGAGTACAAAATAAAACTTTAAACTTGTATTGAGCCTCAATTGTAAGGAATTTGTATCCTGTAATTGCCAATATAGTCTAAATGGTTGTTATAATGAATTAGGATTAATATCCAAGAATACATGTTAGAAATCTAGGATTTTACATTCGTATCAGAACTTTCATTCCGACTGGCATGTGGGATAAACACACAATCCAAACTTATGCAAAAAGGAAATTATAATTTTCGTGATACCCTATTCGGACAACATAGTGGAGCTGAAAATTTGGAACCTCATTTCTATGGTCCTTATTAGATTGTCAGGAAAATTGTTGCAGTTACTTATGAATTGGATTTACCAGAAGGTAGTCATATACATAATGTTTATCATGTCTCTTGCCTTAAGAAAGCATTGGGTAAACATGTGGCAATCTTAGAAGAACTACCTTCCTTGGGTTTCGAGGGAAAATTGGAAACCATACCCGACAAAATTTTGGATATACAAGTAAAACATTTGTGTAATCGGTCCATCAAAGAATATCTAATACAATGGAAGCATTTGTCAGTGGAAGATGCTACATGGGAAGGTGAACAAGTGTTACAATATCCAAATTTGCAATTGCTTATGGGCAAGCAACATGGGAAGGGGAGGTTTGTAATGTCCCAGACTTATCTCTATAAAAGATAATTAAATAAATAAATAAATAAATATATATATATATATATAAAATTTATACTAGTTACCAATGAACTAATATAAATTATTTAATATAATATAATAAATCATTAAGTTTTGAGTATATAATTAACTAATCACCTTGTATGAAGTCAGTTGTATGGAGGAACAAGATTCTCACAGGATTATCACAATTTAAATATTGGTTGTGAGGATTGGAAAGAGGTGAATAATTGGATTTGTGAAGGCTATCGAAGGAAGTGTTCCATCATCCTTTCGTCAAAAAAATAGCGTTGGCCTAGTGGATTCATCGGTGAATATAGTTGGGTGCAAAGAATTACTACTCCTGCAACTTAACTCTGCATGAACAGATTCGTGGCAAACATGTGTTTTCATTGACCAAAGTCTGAAGTTTTTCAAGTATTTGGTATTCATTCAGTATATTGGGCAAAAGTATTCAACGTAATAGTGTATGAACCTGAATCGTATTGAAGACAGGAGATATAATTTTTCATCCTCAGTCTATACGTGATGAATTGTTTGTATTAATGGATCGTGAAAGAAAGAGTAGTGATGGAAGTTTGTGAAGTCATTTTCGGAGAGGATCAGTGTGGAGAATGCAAACTGTAGTAAGAGAGAACCGGAAATATATTACCTTAATTCATCAATGTGGTGATTACTCCAGTGTCTCAGTGGTATATTCAGAAGGAGGCTGTTCAAACCATCTTGTTGGGCATATTTGAAGTATTTAGGAGATCATTTGATACGATTAGTACCAATCAGTGAAGTTCTAGGTTCTGATAGAAATCTCAAGTGATATTTAAATTTGTAGCGTTCTAACTTTGGTTAGTTCAATATGTAATTGCATTCAATTATACTGAAATTTCCGCATATTGAGTACGAAGTAAAACTTTAAACTTGTATTGAACCATGACTGTAAGGAATTTGTATCTTGTAATTGCAAATATAGTTGGAATGGTTGTCATAATGAATTAAGATTAATATCCAAGAACATACATTAGAAATATGGGTTTCACTAGAAGTTAAAGACACGGCTAGTGGGAGCACTTGTATTAGCCTATCCGAACTGGGACAAGGAGCTCCATCTGCATGTGGATGCATCGAACTTTTCCATTTGGGCCACACTGGCGCAAGTGGGAGAGCATGGGTTGGATCACCCGATCTATTTCACCAACAAATTGCTATCTAAGGTAGAGACAAATTACAGCATGATCGAGAGGGATGGTCTCAAGATGGTGTAACTCGTTCAAAAATTCTGGCACTAACTATTGGCAACACCATTCACTTTATATGTGGACCATCAGGTGTTGATGTATTTGGTCAACAATCCTATAATCTAAGGCAGAGTAAGTAGATGGTCGTTACTGTTGTAGAAGTTCACATTCATCATTATAGTGTGGCCGAAGAATAGCCATGTAATTGCCGACCAGTGCTCTGGCATCAAGTTTGGTGAACTACTTGAGGGGGTGAACGATGATTTCATTAATGCACATTTGTTTCATATTGCCTTATTGCTTGGGTGCTACACAAGCATCAAGTACCTATCCACATCCCAATTTTACATGTGGTGAAAAAAGAAGTTGGTATAGAGGAGTAGGACATTTTAGATAATTAGTGGATTGTTGTATAAGATGGGACCAAACTAGGTGCTCCAAAGGTGTGTCATGAAGGAAGAAGTCTTGAGCGTTCTTCGAGAGGCACATGAAGGTCCAGTTGACAGACACATGGGGCTTAACAGTCGAAGGAAAAAGCTACTTGTAGGTTTGTGGTGGCCCATATTATAAAATTATGCCAGGGAGTGGGTTGTAGGGTGTGCTAGATATCAATGGGCTAAAAACCCACTAAATTGGGACTTCATGCCCTTAAATCCCTCACAGGTGCAAGAGTTATTCAAAAGGTGGGGACTTGAATTCATCAAGCCACTAGTGGCTATTAGAGGAAGGAGGCGCAGATACATAGTGGTGGCAATAGAATACTTGACAAAGTGGGTAGAGGCGTGGGCCTTGTCAAGCAACTTAGCGTGAGCACAAGGTTCACTTATAAACAAATAATCACAAGGTATAACATTTTGATGCAACTAACAAGTGACTGAGCGGGCCACTTTGTCAATCATCATTCAATTCTTACTACTAAATTCAAGATTTCCCATTCCTTGTAAAGTCCATATTAACCTCAAGCATATGGCCAGGCGGAAGCCAAAACTAAAATATTGATATCAGTGATATACAAGTTATACTAGGTAGAACATGAAGATTGGGAGAAGTTGCCATTAGTATTCTAGGCCTTTCGCACAACGTACAAGGTGACTATCGAACAGACACCTTTCTAGTTGATGTATGGGCAAAAAGTTGTCCCTGCCGAATTCATGGTTCCCTGCCAAATTCATGGTCCCGAGCTTGAGGAGTGCCATGGAGAATTGACTGGGAGATATGGAAAGCCTTCAGGAGAGGTTTAAACCTTAAAGTAACTAGACGCATGTCAGATGATGGTGCAATGGGCTATTTAAGTAACAGAATAGAGGCGTAAGGCATGGCACGTCAAACACTTGAGGCGGGTTCGGTTCACTCTTGGACAACTTGTGTTGAAGTGCAATGGTAGGAATGAAATCAAATTGGGGAAGTTCAAAGTCAGGTGGCTTGGTCCATACGAGGTTCAGAATGTTGGCAAAAATGGTGCTATTAAGATGTGGACACTTGATGGACAAGAGATCTCAGATGCGATTAATGGGTCTAATTTCAAGCCCTACCATGAAAGGTGAAGGCGACAAGAAGGGCGACTTGAGCTAAGGGAAGGCATCTCAAGGTAAAATAGATTAAGAATTAAAAAAATTTAAAAAAGGAAAGAGGACTTGCCATCATACGATGATAGTGTGATGGATTCTGTACGGTGTGACTGTGTAGTGGTCTTCGCACGATGGGGCAGATGGTGGTGTTGTATGACAAGCCAACATCCAAAATGTCGCACGATGAAAAGAAAACAAACACCACACTAGAAGAAAATGCCACACAGAGGTGAACACAAACGATGAATAGAGGCATTGATTGAAGAAAATAAAAATGAAACTACGTGCCCCCTTTGTAAGATGAGCATCTAGGAGGTGTTTAGACATTGCACCACACGACATATCAAGCATAGAGGACAAGAAAGACGATAGGGTTGGTTTTTGTCGATGCACTAGTCAAGCCTATCATATAGGAAGCATATATACACACCCGCAAGATGGCATTAACAAAGGGCATACGAGATACGGTGAATGGGGTTAGGAGAGATCAAAGGGTGTAAGACCTAGTACCTTGCTATGAGAAAAGAAAAGAAAAGGGGTATGTGGTGTGCATAACTACATTCAACGGGAGATGAAGAAGCCATTTAGTAGAGGAAAAATAAAGGGAAAATAGGAGTTTAAAGGACTAGGAGTTGCACACACAAAGACAATGTGAGTAGGTATAATGGCTAGTGAGAAGGTTGGCCACACAACAAGAAGGAGTTGAAGCATGTATTGCAATACATAATGGAGTTGTACATAAAGTTGTCCGTCCATAGGTAATTCTTCAAGTTGTTAAGGATTGAGAAATTAGCAATTCAAACATGATTGAATTTACCAACACAACGTGGCAAAGGAAAGAACCATTATTAATGGACCCAAGCAAAAAGAAAGATTGGAAAATATAGTTATAGGCAGCCTTGACTAGTTCTTTTGGAATGATTAAGGATGCAAGACAATTATCATTTGGTGTTAGGATTACAGGGAGAATGGACACAAATTCTTGAAAGAAGAAAAAGGTAAGGTTGAAAGTGATAGGATAGTCATAGTAAGAGGAGGACGTTACCCCATAGTCTATAGTGTTCGAAGGGCTTAATGAGGTAAATTGCCAAAAATGGTAGCAAGAGAAACCTAATATGGATGTGGCAAAGCAAAATTTGAGAAGGCTGAAGTTCACTAGGCTATTCAAATTGCGCATTCTGTATTCGAGACTATGAAGGTCCTCTTTGTGTGATGATTGAGGCTTCTAACATGTTTTCACACACAAGAACCTTCAAGTGTTTGGGATATGATCTAAGGGTCTCTTTCATTGCTAGCTACTTCACTAGAGTATTTTGCATTCTTGGCAAGAATGGCTAGAAAATTGATTTCAAGGCCAAGAAGATTACATCTTCATGACATGCAACATAGGATTTTTTACATGCCTCCTTATGCTATTTTCTTGCTCTTGGAGTTTGTGCGAGTATAGATTCCGCTTGGAGAGTTGGAGGTGAAGCTAGAGGGTACCTTGACACCTGGCGAGCCTCCAATATTGTGTTAGAGGTATTTGGAGGAAGGAACTGCATTTGCAGGGGAGAAGAAGAAATACCAAGTGGAGGGAGAGTTGAGTCAGAGGATGTGGATAGTGGCAGAGAGGCCACTATGGAAAATTCTAGTGCATTGGGAGATAGTTTATAGATGGTTGGCGATGGTAGCCAGGTGGCAGAGGGAAAGGTCGTAGACTCAACAGCTGTAGGGACATCAATCACTACACCCACACTAGTTCTATTTGCTCCACCACTTCTATTAGACATAGCCCATTTGACTCTACCTGTGACAGTGGGCTTGATGACTGTTGTGCCCATTCTAGGGTTCGGTTAGTTGAGGACACCAGTCAATATGACATCCACAATGGAGCCTAGTATAGCACTTGTAGTGGAGTGGGCGGAGCTAGCTACAGTTGGGGAGCCAAAGTAAGGTATAGTGGTGGTAGAGTCTGCAACCCTTTTTGAGCAATTCAGCGAGCTGGTATCACATGGTGATGTAGAAGCAAAAGATGAGGTAACTCCCATGGACCCCATGAAGGTGATGGAGGTAGTTGAGACACAGGCACAAGTATAGGAGATTGTAGTGGTAGTACAATTGAGTAGGATGGAGGTTCAGAGCTTGGCATTCGAGGCAGCCATGAGTGCTTGACTTAACCAATATCAGGTTATGCCCATGACTCTAGTGAGGATAATTGTCCTATGACTCCTACCTCCTTGATCTCGTGTGTTGTTGGAGATGGTGAACATAGAGGTAGAAACCTCATTAATGAGGCTAGTAGGGGCTAGTGTACTAGTGGCTCCACAGTGGTTGGAGAGTGCACTTATGGCATAATTGGTGATGGCATCCAATGCAAGCATGCCTCCTAAGGGTAATAGTGATATTGAGCAATACACTAATGAGATGGCAACACAGATGATGACAAGAGCTAAGTGCATGACAACCTCAATGTGAGCATAGGGCGAACAGGTGGCTTAGGATCCGATAAAGGGCTTATTGGAGTTTGTTAAGACAGGCTGCACACAAGAGTTCCACCATTGTTTTGAGTCTCGAGTGGCTAGCTATAGAGACTCTTGAGATGATAGAGAGTTGGAGTGGTTCAAAGGGTTGGGGTGATTCCTGGAGTGGGGAGAGACGAGTCTAAGCCCTACTTCAAGATGTGGAGTATGCTTTTAGAGAGGGCTATTATGAGTAGAGGTGGACTCAACATGTTTCATCAGGGTCAAAGGTTCAGAGGTTAGTAGCTGTTACTGCCAGGGAAGAGTTTGCATCATGCCTCCAGGTGTAACAACCACTTTTTTCAGGTCTTAACTAACAACTAGGGGAGAGGACCCAATACCTTAGCATGTTCCAATGGTTGTTATAGGAGTTGCTAACTAAATACCTACACTTACTGATTTAATATCCAATATTTTTGACAAGATTGTACCAATAGTTGTGACTTTAAATTTGTTCTTGTTAATGAAACTACCCATAATTGAATGAAATGTGCCCCTTTTCCCAAAAAAAACCAATAGTGTGATGCCACATCAGTTGCACAACTATGGGGGTCTCTAATGCACTATGATTGGTCTCACTTTTTTTTGGGCTGTTTTGTACACCTTGGCAAAAAGCATGCTGATGTGGCTTTGAAACCTTAATTATAAGCAGGGGACTTGCCAATTAAGCTGTTGTAAAAAACTGGAAGTGATTTGAAATTTCCACATAGGATTTTGAGAAGCGTGAAGTTAGGGTGCTCAACTACTGGTCCTCTCCGCTAACATATCAAATAAACACAATTATTGCATCATTTTCATAGGAAGACAGTTATATCAGTTACGGTCATGTGAATGAGATTAACGATTACAATCAGTTAAATTGAAATTTCATAACTAACAATTGAAAAGACCATCAATGAATTTACAATGGAAATTAAATTCTACACACCATGGAAATCGAAACCGAAATCAATCCTAGGATGCTTCTGCAAACACTCAGGTTAGTCCACAAATACAACTTAGGATCAAATGACGATTACCATCAAATACCACTATATCAATAAAAGCATCAATTACCATTGGATCATTTAGGGCATTACATACAACTATATCAATTAGGGCATCAATTACCATTGGATCATTTAGGGCATCATATACCACTGTATCATTTAGGGCATCATATACTATTGTATCATTTAGGGCGTTACATACCACTATATCATTTAGGGCATCGGATACCACTGTATCATTTAGGGCATTAGATACTCCTGTATTAGTTAGGGCGTCAAATACCATTGTATCTTTCATTTTCTTTTTATTGCTAGCTATGGCAATAACATAAGATTAGAAGATATGCTATAATCAATATTCTTATAAGTGAAAGACTGGAATAACAATCCATTAGATAAACCTATCTCTTGCAAACAAATATATTCCATATTCAGTTGGAAGATCAACCGATCTAACTGTTTACCAATTACATTGACAAGAAAGATTGCTTTTATTAAAGGAAATAATTGAAGTCAATGATATAAACTAATCCATCGTATCTTCTTACTTGAATAAACATCATAAAAGTAAATTACTCGTTACCAATAAATGTTCAAATGCTTAAATTGTCTTGTATGATGCATGTCCTGACATCTTGTGGAGAGGGGAAACATTCTCAGGGGCTTAACCTCCCAACCACAGATCTTAAACTTATCCCCCATACTTTCTCTAACTAAGAAGACCCTCCTTACCCGAAATAGACATGGAACGCCCTGTCAGCCACTAAGCATTCTGGTATTCAATCCGACCACTCGACTTGACAATAGAGAATGAATTGGACATGCATGAGCTATTAAATGTTCCTATTAAAATAATAAATAATTGTTATGTCACAACTGATTTTGTTTCCATGTTATTATAGATTTCTTTATCACCTCTTCATCTCTTTCTTGGCCATTCAACCAGGTGAGTCCCAGGTGTTTTAAATCTCAGAGTAAACCAATTCAATCTGTTGATTCTCAGCTAGTGTATGATTACTTACATATTCAGTATATCTAAGCTTTTATGGCTTCAGGAAATAATCTTAAGACTTGCAAAAATACAATTCGATTCTGACTTACAACAGTAAAAGAAAGATGTTTGGATTCAACATGACAATTTGACGTTACTCAATATGGAAGGATTAGTCTCTTTGATATTAGAGTGCAGACTTCTCATGGATGTACTTCCTTATGCTATAATTTCTAATGCAACAATAAAAAGAATGAAGATGTATCACTTGTTACAAGATTCAAGAATTGGCAGGATTAATGATTTCCGGATGATTGATTGATTAACAGAGGAACAAATGTGTTTTTTATAAAGAATTACAAGGACATTGTTTCTAAAAGAAACAATGTAGACTGAAGATGAATTTAGAAACAAATTTGAAGACAGGATAGGAAACATTCCTATCTGGACTGAAGACAAAAGAGACAGGATAGGAAACATTCCTATCTAGACTGATAGACGGACTACAGACAAGTAGTTGACCATTGTAGAAAGTATTTAACTAAGGAGATAATATCTTAATAAAGATATTAAAAATATTATCTTAATACCCTCCCTTAATGGTCAATGTACGGATGTCAGAACATTTTGTGATAATTGAGACCCTTGCATCTACAGAATGCTGAAACCAAGAAGCTTTGCCAGAAGAGTGCTATGACTCAAAACAGATTACAAAACTTCGTTTTTGTGAAAAAAACAGTAAAACTCAAAATCTCACTCAACCTTGCGTATTATAGACAACATGAAATGATTTTTGAGGAGAAAATCAACAAACCCAGAAAAATAGAAACAAATTCAAAAGGCGAAAAATGCAGCTTTGCCTTGATCAGGAAGCTCGACAACTTCTGCTATTTGCTGAGAAGCATTTTGCCTTGCTTGGGCAGCCAAATGTTTCTGGCACTCGAACTTCATATAGCCAAACTTGTGACAGTAATTACACTGTATATTTTGCTTCATAGAGCCATCCAGGGATTGAGCAGAAGGTTGATGTTGGAAAGGCTGAGAAGATTGATGGTTGCCGATGTTCTATTGAAAGGATTTTGCAGCAAATGCCTGTTCTGAGAAGGCTGTAGAAGCACTGCTGCCAAACTGTTGTTTCCAATGATCCTGCTGCAGAAGTTTGGTGCATAATTCTGGAAACTTCAGATCAACATTAGTTGACGTAATGTTGATTGTTTCTATGAAGTGCTCATAGGACGATGGCAAACCTTTCATAGTGATGACTACCATATCCTCTTCCTCCATTTTTTGACCAATAGCTTCAAGTTGATTGCGGATGTCCCTAATCTTTGTTAGATGCTCTTGCAAGGACATACGTTCGTCCATCATAATGGAGAACAACTGATTCTTAAGAAAGAATGCCCGACTCTTGTTAGATGTTTCATGCAGCTCCTTCAGATATTTCCAGATTTCTGCAACTGACTTGCCGGAAGGAATCTGCTATAGCTGATCATCGATAACAGAGAGCTTGAGAAGCATAATAGCCTCTCGATTGCGATTATCAAACTTGTCCTGTTCTTCTTGGTCGGAGGTCGGACGAGTCTTTGTGCCTAGAACAAGCTCATCCAAGTGACGATACTTGAAGATGGTTAACATGCGCTGCTTTCAGTGTTTATAGTTGTGGCCATTGAATCGTAGATTGCCCTCCAACATCATGTTAGTCAAAGATGCCATTTCGAAGAATTCAAGTACAAACTTCAAGACTGAAACTCAACATGCACGGATTTCAAGGCAAAAATACAGAAGATCCTGAAGAATCAGAGAGTGACCTAGAAGAGAGCTCAAAAAATCGAGAAGGAATATGCTGTCATTTTCTGGATCTGTTAGCTCAAAAATTGAGGCACGAAAAATCGGGGCACCAAGAAAAATCGGACAACCCAGTTGAACTCTCGAAAAACCCATCAAGAATTTGCAAACAGGAGAAAATTTCGGACCCAAAAATTAGGGTTTTGGGCAAAAAATTAGATGACGGCCATGGAGGTCGAATAAGTAGAGAAAATGGCTGATTTTGGTTTCAAAGTCAAACTAGAGGTCTTACAACTACAGAGGCATCAAGACTGGGTGAAGGGCGCAACATTTTTGGTAGGAAAGAGCATAGAAAAACATGATATTTAGGGCTTTCAAAATGCCATGAAAAACGAACACCGGATTGCGAGTTGTAGAGCAAAAACGTGAGTTGAATACCAGATCGAATGTCATGATTTGCAAGAAAAAAATGAGCCCCTAGCTATTGCGGACATGATTTGCAAACCATACAAAAACTCTAGGCCAAATATTAGACGCAAGCAAAATAATATCAAACGCGAGTTGTAGATTAAGCCGTGAAAATGCAAGATTAGGATCATGATTTTTTCAGGGGGAAGGCATGATTTTTACCAGTCGTGAGTAGTTAAAATGATCAAGGATATAAACGACTTTCTTTTTGTATGGACGCAATTTGCAGATCCATAAATCCTATCCGAAACTCAGATTTGCACAGATAAATTTTTCAAAAAAGTAGAAACCTTGGACGGGCTATAGAGAAATCCTTAGAAATAATTTTAAAAAATTTAGCAGATAATTTCGAAAGAAATTATAAATTTTTTAATTTTTTTTTGAAGTATTGGCTCTGATACCATGTTACAAGATTCAAGAATTGATAGATTAACAGATTTCTGGATGATTGATTGATTAACAGAGGAACAAATGTGTTCTTTATAAAGAATTACAAGGATGTTGTTTCTAAAAGAAACAACGTAGATTGAAGACAAATTTAGAAACAAATTTGAAGACAAGATAGGAAACATTCCTATCTAGACTAAAGATAAAAGAGACAGGATAGGAAACATTCCTATCTAAACTAATAGACAGACTACAGAGAAGTAGTTGACCATTATAGAAAGTATTTATCTAAGGAGATAATATCTTAATAAAGATATTAAAAATATTATCTTAATATCACTCAGAAAATAAGTGACCAGTTAACCTGGTCTAACGTAATACTAAAATGTGAGCCTTGGCTTGATGTTTAATGGGCGGCTCCCTCACAGAAGCAATCTGTATGCAATATCAAAATGTGTCTGATTTCCGCCTTCAACAAGGGGGATAGAAACAAGGAGTAAAACTGTGGAAAGAAATGCAGAAGTAAAATTGTGTGGAGGCAAAAATACATATCCGCCTTGTCTCGGCTTCCAAATATATGTAAAGGCATTCAATTTCTCAAAGGCTTCCAAGAAGCCATAACTCTTAAAGAAATGTTTCACCTTCTTGGATGCTGATATAATATGCCAAGTGTGCATTTCGGTTTTAAGTAAAGAATGAATAAATATGGAAGAGAACTTGAAGGTTATAAAACAAGGATAATTTATAAGTATATTTATTTACTTGCACATAAATATATTTATTAAGATGGCATCATGTTAAATATTTATCCAATCTCATACCTTTTAGATATGTATATCTAAATACATGTTTCATTTGGAAGATTATTTTATCTTCTTGTACACATATTTAAATGTATTAAATAGATGAAATCTTGTATAAAATAATACTATTGTGTTACCTTTATTTTTATATCTATGTGCACGTACATAAATAATTTTTATAATGAAGTGATGGAAATATCAACCATAATCAAATAAAAGTTTGTACTTAATTAAGTTAAGATCATTAATGTTTTTAACGTTTATCTAATAGCTTATGCGTGTCTAAGGATTGTATCTTGTTATTTATACAAGTCGCTAGGTCCTCAACCATGGTGATTTAAGATTCATACCCATTTGCCCAGTGATGGTGATGTCCCTGTGCCTAATTCTTTTCTAACAATGTTCCACCCCTTAGACGTGCTCCCTACAAGGAAATTCTCTGCATTTAAATCATGTTGTCATAACAAGTATTTAATCATAAGTAATCATAAAGGCTAACCGCCTTTTCAATTCCATGAATTCATGATAGATAATCAACTAGCATATTATCTTCATATGAAATTATAACGACTAACCATCTTACCACTTCGCAAGATTATAACATATTTAATTGTCAACTAACTTCATGTGAACCTCAACGGCTATATGAACATTTTAAATTGGGTCGAAAATTGGGATGTAACACCAGGTCATTAGGGATTAGCATCGACAGGAGTTGGCTCAGGAGTGGACTATATGGGGAGTTGAGGGTGAGGTTCTACTAACACAAAGGACTATGCTCGAGGGCCATCTTGCTAGTGCTTTGGAGGCCACAATAAAGGAAGACAAGGAAGTTCTTGAAGCCGTCTTTATGGTGAAGTTGGTGATGGAGTGATAGAGGATTGGAAAGCATGACTTGAAGTTGAGGAGGGGGTACATTGAGAGCTACTTTGTCTATGCTTACACCACCACTGACACTTCATCAAGGACGCTTTCTCAGCACCCTCAGCCATGATTTTTGTAGTAATGTATAGTGCTTCATTTTTGTTGTGTGTTTTTGGGAGAGGACTTTCTTATTTGGGTTGGATGATGTCGTTGGTAAAATAATTGTTAACATATGATTAGTTTGTGCTAAGGGGTAGGCAATTAGGTCATTGGTTGGTCATGACCCCTTTAGCACATTATATTCTAAATACTTGTATCCGATGATCATTATTGTGTATGAAGAAGCAATGCTGCTGTTGTGAGTTCGAAATATATGAATGTAAAGATTTTTTCAAGTTAATAAAGAAGTTGATGAGTTCTCTGAATATCATAGTTGTGTTGCATTTTATATTACTTTATGTTACCACCCATTATGTTTACACATAGCGGTAAATAGAGTCCAAATTTTGCATCTAGGTAAAAAATATAGATGATATTTATTTTATGTTTATGCAAAACCCCACACTGAAATCTTGTATAGTGTGCATACTTGTAAATTATGTCTTTTTTTTAGTCCAAGTTTTGTTAGGTCCTAGGGAGCTTCACCTTATAATCTGAAGAATGGTTTTACTATATGTGTTGTCTTATAAGAGAGAAATTAAAATTCTGATAGTTCATGTGTTAGAATCTGAGAAGATTAATAACCCAGAAAACTAATGCAAAGAATAAATATCTAAACTATGAATGCAAATGATACAAAATCAAAATAGCAACACAGAGTTAGTCTCCAAGAGAGTAATGCAAATGCTAGAAGCAAAATAGCATTAAGAGGATGCAAAAACAAGAGATGCAAATACAAGCCAGGTAGCATACTTATATAGGCTAGGAAGAGGGAGGAGGTGGCAACACCAACCAATGAGGAGCAACCATCTATCAGACTAAAGATAGCAAAGTATCTTCCCAAGATAGCTGATGGATGCTCACATGTAGGAAGGTGACACCTCACAACCATTCACCTAATAAGACATGCTTTATTAACCTAAGCAAGATTATTAAAAGAGTAGGAAAAACTTAGCAATATAGGAAAAATAAAAAACTACACCAACACCCCCCCATAAGCGAAGCTTAGGTGGATGTAGAAATGGGTCTCGGCAAGTGAAGCCTGATGAGGTACCCATGTACATAAGATTTCCCAAAAGAGAGAGAAAAGAGACCCCCCAAAAAAAACTCAGGACTCCGAGTGAGAGGAAGAGGCCCACCCAAAAGATGAAGCATCCCGCACCCCCAACAAAGCTCGCAAATGAAGGAACTTGCTCTCAGTGAAGGGTTTGGTGAAGATATCAACAACTTGCCCGGAAGTCGGACAATAGCGAAGGTCAATGACATGACCATGGATGAGCTCCCGGATGTAGTGCATGTGGACCTCTATGTGTTTGGTCCGCTAATGATGAACTGGATTCCGTGAGATCTGAATGGCACTCTGGTTGTCACAAAATATGACTGATGGCCGTCTAATCTGGATACCAAACTCAGTGAGAAGATGTTGAAGCCAAATGGCCTCAGTGGCGGCATTTACAGCCCCCCGATACTCAACCTCAGCAGAAGATAGAGCAATAGCAGATTGCTTTTTGCTCGACCAACAAATAGGACTTGACCCAAGTGAGAAGCTATACCTTGAAGTAGACTTGCAATCCTTAGAATCACCTGCCCAATCTGAATCTGTGTAGCCCACCAAATCAAGTTAAATACCTGTTGCGTAGTGAATCCCACAACTATGAGAACCTTGAATGTAGTGAAGGATCTGCTTGGCTGCTTTCCAGTGTAGCTCATGGGGCTCTTGCATGAATCGAGAGACCATGCCTACAGCATAGGAGATGTTAGGTCTCGTATGAGTTAGATAAATAAGACTCCCAACAAGTTGGCGGTACAAAGTGCCATCAACAAGTGGAGAAGAATATTGAGCCTCAAGTTTGACTCCGAAAAGGAAGGGAGTCAGAGCAGGCTTACAGTTAGCCATGTGAAACCTCGAGAGTAAATCTAGAGCATACTTGGACTGTGTGATGGTGATCCTAGAAGGAGACTGAAGGATCTCAATCCCGAGAAAGTAATGCAACAAGCCCAAGTCAGTCATCAAAAAACTGTCCTGAAGGGCCACTTTGACAGCCTTAATGGTAGGTGAAGAACTTCTTGTGATCAACAAGTCATCAACATACAAAACCAAAAATAGAAGTGAATCACCCTGTTGCAAAATGTAGACATTAGGATCAGAATGGCACTGATTGAACCCAATTGATAGAAGGAAGGAGTCTATCTTGGCATACCAGGCCCGAGGAGCATGTTTGAGGCCATAGAGAGACTTCCGAAGATGGCACACAAGTGAAGAATCCTGAAGGAAGCCTTGTGGCTGTTCCATGTAGATCTCCTCATGAAGGTCACCATGAAGAAAAGCACTCTTCACATCCATCTGATGTACTTCCCAACGATTAGCTGCAGCAATGGCAAGAACAATTCGAATGGAATTCATTCAAGCAACTGTCGCAAAAGTCTCAAAGTAGTCAATCCCAGGAACTTGGGAGAATCCTTTGGCAACCAAGCGAGCCTTGTGCTTGTCAACTGACCCATCTGCTGCAAATTTTGTCCGATAGATCCACTTACATCAAACAAGTTTTCTTCCTTTAGGAAGAGGGACAAGATCTCAAGTGTGGTTCCTCATCAAGGAACTATACTCTTCCTACATAGCTGTATCCCACTCAGGAATACCAGAAGCCTCATGAAAGGACTGTGGATCTAAGGCAGTAGCAATGAAGACATGTGGAGCATCCTGGAATTGTGAACGAGTTCACCTGGTGTCTAATGGATCCCCAACCCAATCACCTGCAGACTGCAAGGTCTGTCTAGCCCAAAGTGGACAGGAAGATGGAGAATTTGGAGGGGAATCATTAACCTCTGAATGATGACTAGGAGAGGAAGGAGGTGAGTTCTCTGAATCACTTTCTGCATCAGAAGTAGAGGTAGAAGACTGTTCAGGTGAATTTGACACATCAGAAGATCTGTCATGTATTCCAAGTGACTCTAATGTCAAGGTAGGAGTTGGAGAAGTGATAGAAAGCGAGCTTGAAGATCCCTCCTCAAACTGAACACTCCTCTCAATGAATAACTCATCTGTAGTAGGGTGGAGCAACCGATAACCCTTCACACCATCAGGATAACCTACAAATATGCAAGGTTTGCTTTGCGGATCCAAGGCCTTACGTTTCTCTGTAGGAATGTGGGCCCATGCAGGGGAGCTAAAAACTCAAAAGTGCTTAACTGATGGTTTCCGACCGCTCCAAGCTTCAAAAGGAGTAACTCCCTTCAAGGCTCGGTGAGGAACACGGTTCTGGATATAACAAGCACAGTTAATGGCTTCTGCCCAATACTGTGGTGCAAGAGATCTAGAGTGAATCATATAGTTTTCCATTTCCGTCAAGGATCTATTCTTCCATTCTGCAACACTATTTTGCTGAGGATTGTATGGAATTGAATGCTGTAAATCAATCCCCTCTGAAGTGCAAAATCTTTCAAACCGATGGTTGACATACTCACCACCATTGTCTGTGTGCAAAACCTTGATGGCTTTCCCAGATTGCTTTTCTACAAAAATTTTGAAGTCTTGAAAATGATCAAATACCTCTGACTTTTGTTTGAGAAAGTACACCCATGTATATCGAGAAAGGTCATCAATGAATGTGAGGACATATCGGGCCCTGCTGAAAGAAGGATGTTGAAATGGACCAGCCAAATCACCGTGAACAAACTCTAGTATCTGTGAAGCTCTCCATACCTTACTTTTGTCAAACTTTTCCTTAGGATGCTTACCAAGAATGCAACCTTGGCAAACACCTCCTGAGAATTGAACTAAAGGCAACCCTGTGACCATGCTCTGCTGGTTGAGCTGATGCAAATAGCGGAAGTTAAGATGGCCAAACCGCTCATGCCATAATTTACTCACATCATTAGAGTGAGTGAACAAAATAGATGGAGGATCAGGAACAAAGTGAGAAAACAGATAGAGTCGTGACTGATGATCTGCTCTTCCAATTGCAACTACAGAATCACTATGCAACTCACGTATCTCCAATGAATCAGGAGTGAACTCAACCTGCTTGCCTGAACCTGTGTGAGTGATTTGGTATATTGATAGGAGATTAGTTGATAATGAGGGTACACAAAGAACATCATGGAATGTGCCATCCCCACATCAACAGACCCTCTCCCACACACCTCAACAGGAGTGTCATCACCCATCAAAATAGAAGGCATAATACATGGCTCCAAGGATGCAAGTTCTTCCTTAGATGAAGCCATGTGGTGCAAAGCACCTGAATCAAGAACCCAAGTGGATGGTGAGGAAGCAACTGCAACAAGACCCTTGCCCTTTCCTATCCCCTTGTTTTCTTTTGCCTTGTTAGACCTTTCATTAGAACTTTGTTTGATAGACTCTGGAACATTAATATTATTCTTCTCAAGAATGTATATCAAGTGATCAATTTGTTTCTTCAAACATTTATGTTCATCATGACTAGGTCTTTTACAATAGTCACATTTAACCTTTTCTTTCTTAGGCTTATCGCCCTTAGAGGATGAGGTATCAATAGTTGCTTTTCAAGCAATTGGTAGCTGATCTTTCTTTTCCTCACTATTATTTTGTTTCTCATCCTTACTATTGTTGTTACTACTTTGTCCTTTTTGTTCTTTTGTGCCTTGGTTGGCAGCTAAGGCATGTGACTTAGAGGACTTAATAGTGCCCATCTGGATTAGCTTGTCCTGTTCTCGAGTGAGATTGACAGCAAAATCATCTAGAGATGGCATGGTGAATTGAGTACCAAGTGCACCCTTAGTAGCATAGAAGGTAGAGACAAACACAGAATATTCTGAACTTAGCTTAGAGAGAATACTAAGAATCAGTTGTTCATCTTTCTTTTCAATTCCACATTGTTTTAACTGTAGCTTTAGTGATTTCAATTTGGTGAAGAAATCTTGGATTGTGTTGAAATTGCCTGGACTTAAACTAATTAATTCATTTTCCAACATATGACCCCTCATTGAATCTTGTGTGCCAAATAGTGTTTCTGGCTTTGTCCATATTTCATTTGGTGTATCCAAAGACTCAATGTGAAATAGCAAGTCGGGAGAAACAGACAAACACAATGTTCCATATGCCTCATCACATTTGTTAAACCACTTAGGCTTATCTTCATCTTTATCAAGTTCAGTTTCAAGTCCCATAATTATCCTATTTAATCCAGCTTTCCTTAAGTAAATTGTCATGCATGATTTCCACTCAAAGTAATTGTATGGAGTTAGGATGGGCATATTTGTTTGATCCATGATGAAGAAATGCTAAAAAGAAGAGAACCCAGCCACGACAATGCCCCCCCCCCTTTTTACTCAATCAAAGAACCCCCCCTAAAAGAAATATGATTTGGCACTTTATTTTAGTGCGTTTACAACTACCCCTAGAAAAAAATACTTAGTGGTCTTGGTTTCAATGCATTACAAACCCTCATGAAGAGCATATGCTGAAAGCGAAACTTAGGCACAATAATCAAGGAAACAAATAGCACCACTGTGATCTACTCGAAAAATCATGCACTTTCAAAAAAAGAATCGCCTCGATACGAGGTCGTATGAGAAAGTTATGATCCTCCAAAGTTTTCAAAACGAGAACTGTGCACAGTCACGATCGAGAATCTGCAATTTTTGAAGAATTTATGCATGAAAATTAAAAAACAACTCTACTAGTGGATAGAGCACAAAAAAATAGCCAAGATCATAACAAGAATCATCAAAATCGAAGTCTGTATGAGCAAGAACGAGACATTTAAAAATTGCATTCAAATATGCAAGTGCCAATGGAGAGGGGTATGGCTGTAGCTTTCCGTGCTTGATTCTGCAAAATATATAACTTGCATGCAAAAACTAAAAGATACCCAGATAGTTTTTCGGTGCTGCGAACAAAACCCAGAAAGCATTTTTCTTGTTGATGTACAAAAGATGTTGCTATAGTGTAAATCAAACACCTTTAACAATAAAAAACGGCTCCAAAAATCAAGAAATGACCCCAGCAACCAAAATATGACATGCAAATGTTGGATCAGCTTCCTAAGTCCATCAATGGCATGCTGGAACCTGCAATACTGATTGAAAACTCCAAATATGCACGTTGGTTGTCAGATTTGAGATTGAAACCCTAGAGGAAAACCATTTTTGTCAAAACTTTTCTAATTCTCAAGATCATCGAAAGATGCAAGAGAAGAGCATACTTTGTTTTTCAAAAAACGACAATAAAATTTATTAGCCCCCCCCGAATCTCTCAAATAAGGAAACTAAAATCTACTCTTGCACATAGAAAAGCTCTGATACCATGTTAGAATCTGAAAAGATTAATAACTCAAAAAACTAGTGCAAAGAATAAATATTTAAACTATGAATGCAAATGATACAAAATCAAAATAGCAACACAGAGTTCTCCAAGAGAGTAATGCAAATTCTAGAAGTAAAATAGCATTAAGAGGATGCAAAAACAAGAGATGCAAATACAAGCCAGGTAGCATGCTTATATAGGCTAGGAAGAGGGAGGAGGTGGCAACACCAACCAATGAGGAGCAACCATCTATCGAACTAAAGATAGCAAAGTATCTTCCCAAGATAGCTAATGGATGCTCACATGTAGGAAGGTGACACCTCACAACCATTCATCTAATAAGACATGCTTTATTAACCTAAGCGAGATTATTAAAAGAGTAGGAAAAACCTAGCAATATAGGAAAAATAAAAAGCTACACTAACATCATGAAGGTTTGAAATTGTTGAGATCTCTTGTATGCTTATTTTTTTCATGTGGGGTTTCAAAATACATTGGTGGCATCTTCTGCTCTGTTGTGTCCTTTCTACTTACTCTCTCCTGTGGTGTGTGCTGCATGCTGCTGCTTCCAGGCTACTGTGACCTGTCCTATCATATTCGTCCTTACACTCCACTCTTCGCTGCTGATGCATATTACATGTTTTCTTGCAGCCACATTTTTCTCCAAAGCCCATGAGGGGCTTTACAAGGGCAAAATGTCAGACTTTTTCCCCCAAAATCTTCAAATTGCTTATGATCATTTTTTAGACTGCAGAAATTTGGTATAGCACCCGCTATAAACTGCAGTTCGCCAGGTAAACTATTTAAGGTGACTGACAATGTCGGTACAACATATCCTTTGGTTCCATGTCGGCTGGGGAGACTAGACCTCATTACCTTGTGATTTACCACTAGAAGTTCTTGGCAACCGAGCTCGGCCCCCAACCCCAAATTGCTTACAATCTTTCTCCAAACAATACATTTAAAAAATTGTAGAAAAACAGTTCCTTACAGCTCCATGGAACCTGCACAACCTTGTTTTAATAATGCTTGCCAAAGATCTGATACCACGTGAAAGAATTGAAGTATTTGGAGCTTTAATTGGCAAGACAAATTTTATTGGTCAGGAGGAGAATTTATAGGGGATTTACCGAGGCAGTTAACCCATTTAAAAATACTACATTGCATGAGAATGCAATATCCCTAGTTGGACAACATTAGGAAATAGATGATTTTCCAAACATGTGCAAGCTGAAGCAATAAACAAATACCAAATGTAGATGGCAATACCTAATGAAACGAATGTTGCTCGGCAATATTGCAACTTGCAGAATCCTTATTAATTAAAATGTATTACGATTTTATATGATTTTTCAACCCTCAAATGATGAAAATACAAGAATTATACCAGTAGGTCTGGGGTATAACAGCCAGTAAATTATACGAAATCTTTATGGTGCACTTCAACATGAATCATTGATTTATTATTTATGAGGGTGGATCAGACTTTGCAACAGCATAGTGACCAGCAATAAGCATTTATTACAGAAGAAAATTAGATTTGAACTGAAATGTCAAAATACCAATTTAATTCCATGACAAATAATTATCGGCAATATACCTCTGAACAACAATTAATGAAGGCATTCTTTATTTATTTCAATAGCAGTTCACTTACAGCAGTGCACATAGTTAGATGGAAGGTATGACCCTTGAATGTAGTGCCCAAATTAAGACAAAATTGTACATTTGTAGCTGGAAGGTAACCCTTGAATGTGTTGCCAAAAGCAAGTTGAGATTGTATGGTTACAGCTGGAAGGTGCTGAAACAAGTGTGAACAAGTCTACAAACTCTCCAATGGCTGAGGTGTCAGATATTAGCAGAAAGTAAACTGAAACTGAGCTGTTCCCTTTCAATAATTTTTTGTATTTATTGAGATTTTGCAGAATAATTAAAAACTGTAAACCAAAATCAGTGCTGATTAAATATCAGCTACTGGAAATGGATGGTTCAGACAATGGATATTTAATATCCATATCTGAATTGTAACGAATGCAACATGCAGAAGATCACACCATATTGCAATATGCAAACCTAAAAACTCTGGTTTTAATTATTGTAGCAATCTGGAAACTTACAACTCTGATTAATTGACTTAAACACCTCAAGGGTTTTCTTTAGAATTTAAATTTACTCACAAGGACGCCCTACAGCTTGGTGGTCGGCAAATTTATTAGGAGGAACTGGAAAACCTAGATTTTGGTGGCATATCTAGGCAGCACAGGTTTGAACAGAAGGTACAGCTTACAGGTGCTTATAGGGCTACCAAATGTTCGGAAATGGACAGTAATCTGCTGGAGTTATATGATATTGGTGGATGCCTGTAGAAATGAAGAAAATGGCTGGAAACTGAAAGTTATTGCGCAGCGGTATAAATTGTCCTCCTCGGTGTTGATACGGCTGGCACAGGTGTCTAGAGGTCGTTGCCCCTTAATAATATTGAATATGATCTAGGGAATGTCTAGGAAAAGCATGACAAGTCTTCACACAATTAATTGGAAACTGCCAATAATGAATGTCCTTGACACTGTAAAACATTTTCTTGCAAATCTTAGTCACCACACTGTTGGAAACTTGCATTAATAATAGTGAGTAAGTTTCCACAATCCATAAGAATCAGTTGTGTCAAAAAATTTTAAAATCCTTTTTCTCATCAACATTTCAGGTCACACTCTGTGATCCAACATCAATTTCTTTTTTCCGTTTACTCTGTCTCTTTCATCTTCATGTTGGATCACGGAGTGTGATCTGAAATGTTAATGAAAAAATAAAAAATTCTGACACAATCGATTCCAGAAGCAATGACTGAAAAAACTTGCATTAACTTGCTCGATTTGCTCCAATGCAACCTCTTGGATAAGCTTACTTGAGCACAATTGTGATTTCTGGATGGAATTACCCCTCTTAGACGAGTGTTTTTGTCCTTCGGATCCTCCACACCAAAGGTTCAGTTCCTTGAATGCTTCAAACAAATACAAATGATTTACTTTGAGCGATGCCTGTCTGACACTTTCTTTTGCACCCTTTATTTGAATTTACTTTTCCCTCCAAGTTAAAAAAAATTCTTTGTAGATTCATCAAATGCTTAAAAATTTCTTTCGAACCACATATTGAATTAATTGTTAAAACACTTTTAAAGTATTACACAAACCCTATAATAATATTTTAGTTGCTCTTTTGAAAATAAAGTGGTTGGGCCCAACTTATAAAGTGTTACTATTGTTTCCCTTATTTTATAGATTATCCTATGAGAATTAAAGTTTAGGCTATAAGTCCTCAATTCATTGCTCTAATTTTCGAAAGAGGAGATGATAGAGGATGTCACCAACACAAACTTTCACACTTTTCCTATGTTCTATATTTTTCTAATGTCCTATTTGCTAAATGTTTGCATCTCAAATGAGATGCACATGTCACACTTTATCAAATATTCCAAACGTCTAAAAATAATATAACTTTGCATTGGATCAAATATCAAACAATATGAATATTCCCAAAGCCATAGGCTTTTACTTACATGCAATGTCCCCATTTTTATGAGCAATCGAAGTTTCAAGGATTCGCTTATTATTGTGCCCCTCGTAGGCTAATTATTGTGGATAGAGGGTCTTTTGAGGCAGAAGCTTGGTTAATGGAGGTTCTTATCTTCTCTAATTTCCATATGTTCCAGTTTGGTTTTCGTTTGGCCCAGATTGGACATTTGGGTTCAATTTCATATACTTATTATTTATAGTAAGTTTGAGGTTGATCAAGAATGGCCCTTTCTATTTTTACTAAGGTAGCAATATGAATAGAGGATGTAGTAGTTAACTCCCTAGTTCAGACGATTCATCAAAATAATGAATATTTTTGGAGTTATGGCTTCTTAATTATTAATAAAGTAATAATTAATAATTAATTAAAAGTGCACATCATTAAATGTTATTTGACTTTATTATTAAAATCTATGTTATGTCAAGTTTCTGGGATGAGGGGACGGGGTGATAGGTTTTCAGGACGGTTTTATTTCCTCGAAGCAGGGGACAACAGTGGGAACAAGTACCAAAAAAATAGGGAATATTTAAAATATATAGGGAAAGTTTAAATATTCATATAAAAACATGGATAAAGCATGCTTATATAAATTATAGAATCTTAACAAATAATGTTTATGTTAAATAACTTAACTTTCCCATTCACATGACAGTGGAAATCAAACAAATTATCACAACTGAAACAATAATTTTACGAGACAGCCAAGGGAAAGGTTTCCAAAAGTTTCCAAGTTCCCAGGATGCCCCAAAAATGGGGACGGGTCAAATTTTGCTGGAAACACGTCCCCAGGTAACATTGATTAAAATGGACCATTTATTGATTATAAAGTCAAATTATAAATTGTATACGAGAAATAATGTAGAGTGTCAATTTAAAGGGAGACATAAGTATTTTTAAAGATATACTTTATATTATTTTGTTGTGCACAAAATGGACAGAAATATAATAAATTATTATATTTTATATTTTGCAACTAAAGCACATATGTTCTTAAAGTTATGCAAAGAGTGAACTTGAAGCTTCTATTCGATTTGCCTTGGAGACTATAAATGCATTCAATGCAAAGAGTAATTCATTCTTGATGCATTTGATATTTTGTTGATTTGGTTGAGAGTTGGAGACAGGGTCTTGAGTCTCAGGCTTGAAGAATTGTAAATTCTCTCAAGTATTATAGCACAGTGAATTGGTGAAACATTCAATTAATTGTGCTAATCGTTGGCTTCACTCAGAGGCTAGGATTGATATCATTGTTTGCAAAGATCTACATTTAGCAGCTGCATTCTATTTCAGACATCTTTACAAAGGCAGAAAGTCAATTATATTGCAGATCACAGCAATATAAAGAGGCTGTGTTTGGAGTTTAAGGCTGCCGCGGCTTCATTAGTGGGACAACACTCATTAATTATGGGCAGCAATAATAACTTGAGGGCTGGTGTTTGCAGAAGGGAAGGCATGATTTGATTTGAGTGTGCCATTTTTCATCAGTCTCAGCTTGCATCTATGAAACATCATTTCATGTGTTCTGTGATTGGTAATGGAAAATTCCATCAGTTACGAAGAGTTCAGATTTGCAGGTTTCTCATTGTATATTAACATCATTTAGTTGGGCACATTGTACTTGTCTTAGCATTTGTTAAAAGGGAGTTATTTGGTCACATAGTAATTGTTTGATGAAATGCCTTTGCTGTAGCTATTCATTTTCAGGATATAATAAATCAATAAAATGCAGGTCAAAGTGTTTGTGAAAATGTCCATTGGCTGTAGGTGTACATTTTACATGTAGAAATATTCATATGTATACATTCAAAAGGTTGAAAAGGATTGCATTTGCATTTTAGCTCTTTGCCTAGATATATTAGAAATCATTTGCAAGCATTTAAACTTCATTTGAAACCATTCCAAAAGCAAGAACACACTAAAAATAAAAGACAATGAAAGAGAGCTTGCACACAAAGTGTTTGACAAAATGTCTAACTTCTGAGAAGTAAAGCAATTTGGTGTTTGCCTGAGTTGGAATCAGCAGAGATTGTGACAGTGATATTAGAGCTTGTATGCTAAATGTTTGACAAAATGTCAAATTATCAAAATCGAAGTTAGAACTGGTTAGGGTTCTTATATTACAACTCAAAATTGACAGCTGGGATTCTATCAGAAAGTAAGGTGTAACAATTCCCTTTGATTGTTATTATCCCTATAGGATCAGTGTAGTTGAGGACATTGGCCATCAAATATGGCTGTATTTTGCTTCCCTTGCAAATAAAAATTGTCTGATAAGATTAAATTACATAACATGATTTATATTGGAAACCAATTTGACATTATAATAACAAGATGAAGAAACTATTTAAGATAAAGTTTAATTCTCTTTCATGTGCAAGTTGTTGGGATTTCTAGAGGCTTTTTTGGAAATGACTGCCTGTTCATATAAGTTGCTGGTTCGGATGCAGGTTTGACATTCGGGTTTGAAATTCGATCAAACTTTTTTGGGGCTGGGTTCGGGTTTGTTTTGGTTTCGTCTGTACAAGAATCTTTTATTTATTATTTTATATATATATATATGTATGTATGTATGTATGTATGTATGTATGTAAATAAAATTATGCTGCAGCAAATAAGTTCATACACCACTATATGAAGTGTGGGTGTGTTTTAGGGTTGGGATGGTTGGATAATAAATCATATTATATTTAAACCCAAAAAACACCTTTTCAAAACAATAAAAACATTAAAAAGTTAAACTTTTTTGGTTACATGCCCAAATTCGCTCCAAATTCCTCTCAGGCTCTTTTGTCAACTATAAAATTCACTCCACATTCGCCCAAATTCGTCCAGGGTTCACAAAAGAGAATCCGTGGGGAATTCATTAGACAAATGACGAATTTGACAAGAACCGGAACCGACTTCAAATTAGCTACAAATCGAATGTCGAATTTGCATACTAAGGGATGAATTTGGTAACTTAGTTGTACATTAGTTCTTCCTCTATAGTTGAAGCAGTTCAGATCTATGTTACCCGAGGATGCATCCCTGACTAAAGTAGGGCTCTCCCTGTCCCCAAAATGTCCCAGATTCTCAGGACTTGGGAACCAGATGGGAGAGGACTTTAACATGTTAACAAAAGAAAAAGTCTGAGTATTGGAAATTTTCTTTATTTTAAATATAGAAAACACACTAGCCCTTTGTCTTTGCACAATCTCTTTTTCATTGTGCATACTTTATATGAATATCTGAAATTTTCTACCCTCACTAATGGCTCCCTTCTGTTCCCAAAACATGTCCCCCCATCCCCAAAGCACAGGGTAACATACGTTCAGATTGGTTATTATAGTAGCAGTATTCAAAACAGAGAGGTAGTAGAACATCAATGATGGTTTGAAGGAGTGTTTCCTTTGATGTCTTATAAACTACCCAAGTTTGTTTCAGCGAATGATTTTATTTTGGTTTATTTGAGGGACTTGAGACCCTTTATTTCCACTATCGTCTGATTTGATTGGACTTGGGTGGTACAGTGTTCATTTATATGCTTTCCATCTTTGAGGATGTCCTATTTATTATTACCAGAATAATGCAAAGCTAGTGATTAGAAGATTTCAAGTGTCTGTTGCTTTGGTTAGTCCACTACATGATTAGGTCATTTTGTTTTTCCATTTTATCTCCATTTGAGTCAATGGAGGAGTTCTCCTTCCATTAATCATGTCCCAAATATAACTTTACCTTATATTTCTAAATAAGGTATTCATCATATTCATTTTGTTATTGCATTGACTGGCTCATACCCCTTATGTAAGGATTCATTGTTGCAGGTTCATGTTTCCCATAGTTGGTCTCGAATTTGCTTGGAGATTGGCATTTATATGTATGAGATGTTCCTGTTTCCATGTACGAAGTACACATAGGCATTTGAAAAGGTAAAAACTAGGATAAAGCAAAGCAGCCCTCGTCCTGGATTCGGTTTGAAACCATTTTCTATTTCAGGAGAAATCATATGGGGAATCAAGAAATTATCTGCTATGTCAGGCTTTTTGGAAGCTTCCCTTCTTTTGTTTATGTCTTCTGTTTTAGCCAAGACCCTTCACTTCTTGATTTATAAAATTTTAATCCTTATATATTGTGGAAAGTAGAATACATTGCACACAAAGGTCTCTAGAGACCAAGATTCGTGATTTACATTGATTTTGTTTTTTTTGATTGATTTGGTGTATCAATGTTACTTCTGAATAAAAGTGTTTGTTCTACCATGTTTTAGTGGCTGACAGATTTAGCATTAGCAGGTTGGTTGCTCGAGTACAGACAACCTTGCGCGGTTCTTCACGTGACATAGGATGGCTGCAACGTGCTCCTGGAATGCCCCCAGTTGAAGATGGTACAGATAAATTTAAAGAGTTGCTAGAAAGGATAAGGTGATAACAGTGTTCTTGCCCCAAGCATCATGTTTGATTGAACTTAGTTCATTATTTATTTAAAACTTATGACAATTATGAAAACTATTCTTTTCAGATAACTCTTCATGTAACTTTGAGAATTTAATGATTTCCCTCATTTCAGAAATGGCGAACATATGTTGCCTGATAGATATGTATATTTACTGGTTCCAGGTAAACGTTTTGTAACTTAATTATACATTGGTCATATTTTCTTTATTGTAAATTTTGGAAAATACAATCAACAATGTTTCTTTACAATGGTAGGCCTTTTTAGCAATCACGGTCCATTATATTTTGTTGATACTAAGAAGTCCTTCTCAAAGTTGGGTCTTGCTTGCCACATTGCAAAGATCCACAGCGAGGTAATTTCTCTTTTACATCATTATTAATCTTTTAGCAATCAGGAAACAATGAAGAGAGCGTTTAAAACATGCCTTTTTGATGAAATTGACAGGCTTCAGTTGCAAAAAATGCCTGGGAACTGAAGCAATATATTGAAGAGCTCTATTGGGGTTCAGGAAAGCGTGTCATGCTACTGGGCCATAGTAAAGGAGGAGTGGATGCAGCAGCAGCACTGGCTATGTACTGGCCTGACCTGAAGGAGAAGGTTGCTGGATTAGCACTTGTGCAGAGCCCATATGGTGGCAGTCCAGTTGCTTCTGATATTTTAAGAGAAGGTCAAATTGGAGATTTTGAAACACGACATCTGATGGAGCTTTTAATTTGTAAAGTGATCAAGGTAGGTTTTTGGATTATGCCAACTTTGTTATTTATTTACTTATTTCTCTAAATAGGGTGCCTACTTGGTTCAATTATATTCATAAACATGTATGCATGGCACCTTTTCACAGCTTACATTAGATCTAATGGATTTTTAGGAGTGAGATTGCTGAAATTGAGTATTTAGCTTTTTTGGCAGTTTTTTAATATCTTAAATTCTTAACAAGGCAGTATGCTTGAATCTAGAATGTTCATTATTTAGGCTTGTCTGTGGCTAAGTGTTGTATGCATGTTGGAAAGTCTTTTAATTTGCTTCTTTTGTTTTTTGCTTCGCAATAGATCTAATGTAATTGAGGAACAAGATTGCTGGGTTAAGTTAGCCTTTTTCGGCTGCTTTTAACATTTGAACATTAATGATTCTCATTAATAAGGCATTTTGTTCGAATTCAGAATGTTCATTATCTAGGTCCGTCTGTGGCAAGTATTGATATGCTTATTGCAAAAGCTTTTTTATTTACTTGTGTTTTACTTTCTTATTCATATCTGAAGACCATTTAGTTTTCTGTGCAAATGTGTTGACTTCATTGTATACTTTTTAATATGTTTTTCCTTGATACGTGTGGACATGGGGTGCGGTCCCTTCATATTAAACCATAGAAGATAAACAAAAACTGATGAACCACTTCTGCCACATTGTGGCATATATAATATAGAAGGCTATTCTTCAATGCTGCAAAGGCTCACAAGAGTATGAACTATAAATAACTATAATTACACAAATAGATCGGGATTTTAGTCCATTGAATCAGTTGCACCAGCATCTTCTCCAGCTTCTGCCATTACTAAATCCTCAGTCCTGATTAGATACTTTGTGGCTGTACTTGGTTGTTCGGCTCTACCCTCATGTTATCATGATGTAAACCCCCAGTGATAGTGGATATTTCATTACTCCCAACATGATTAGCTTCATTAATTTGTTGAATCTTTATAGCCCTTGAAGTAGCTTCTTGTCCCTCTTCGGTTACAAATGCTATATAAAGCTTCCTTGCAAATTTGATGGCATGGTCTCTGTCCGAAGCAAATGCAAGTAATCTGCTTTTATTTTTCTGAGTGCATGTTTGATTGTTTGCAAACTTGATGCCAAGACTCTAATGTTGGGGCTCTTTTGTCCCTTTTCAAAGTGTACTATCTAGATGAGGTATTCAATGGATTTATCTATGATATCAAGATGAGCTGAGGTGTATGCAACCTTCTGACTTGCCTAACACATCCTCAAGTGCTGATTCATGAGATGTGCCAAGCTGAAAATCATACACATTACCTGTCAAATCTTTAACCTCATGGCTGCAAATTGCACTCCTGTGAATCATTCTCCTCCAGTCTCAACAGTTCAAACGCTTCAAGTACTTCCTTAATAGTATTGCTGGTGATTAATGAACCTTCCTCATCGAAGGCTGTTTTGTAATCAGCATCATGGTCACCTGCCATATTTTTTAAGGCAACTATCTTATGGCTGCAATCAGAATCTTGATGTGAGCACGTCTCCATCCCTAAGACCTTACCATGGGGTCCCTCAAACTCTGTCTCTTTGTCTAGTCTTCACACTCTTTGTATGGGATTGTTGTTTGTTCAAAGAGGCTACCATAGGAGAATCCGTTCTTGCAGAAGACGATGAAGAGTGTGCCAAGCTCAATTCCAAGCAAATCTCACCAACTTGAATTAATTATTCTTGAAGGGCCATTTGAGTGCTTTTCAAATAATTCTGGGTAACCTTAAGTTCATAAATAAGCTTATCTACCTCATCTTCTTTACCATTTAGCACATCAAGATAGATCTCATCAAGCATGAAAAAGTGATCTCTATAAGAAAGTAGTTGTAAGTAATTGGTCTTCATTACTACTAATGCTTATCTAAGTGCCTATAAATCTCAATGTTCCAACACCCTTTGGGGATGAGGGGACAAGAGGATGTTGGGATGGGTTTGTGGGACAAGGATATAAAGGGCCTATGTTTGGGGATGACGAAGAGGGGGGTGGTGGGGGCTGTGTGGTGTTGTATATACTATATACTATTCATATGGTACTTGAAATGCTAGTTATGAAAATATGTGCAACAATATAAGAAGTAAAATAGCAAAATAAAAATTGTGAAATACTAAATACTTGAACATTGAATATCAAATTATTGATTATAAACTAGAATATTATAATTTCAATTTGATGAATGAAATTGTCAAATTGACAAATGGTTGATTTCTTTAATATCAAAAATATCATAAAGATAATTTCAATGAGTAGCATGATATTAAAGCAAGAAAAAATATATCAAAATGTAGTGAAGGAAGGTATCTAATCATCCCTCAAGGAAGACTCCTCGTCACTGGAGCTGCTTGACTCCTCATGTTCAAGATCTGTCAAATGAACACCTACTAGGCTTGTATTTAAAGGCATTGGATCCTCACCCTCATCAATCAATGATGGCTCCTTTGGCTCGACATCCTGTCATGTTGCTAGATTCTCCTTTTACACGTATATTGCGGTCAATGATATGTAAGGCACTATGAGTATGTATAGCCACTAGCTTCTCTACTCTCCTAGAGGTAAGCTTTTTTTTCTTAAGAGAGTGGAGAAAGCTAAAAGTAGACCGATTCTTTTCTATAGCTGAAGAACCAGAAATATGAGATAGTAGATGAATGGGTAGTATGGTAGTCTTTTATTTCTATACTCAACGATAGTTCCACCACAAAATTGGCTCTTTCTATGCCATGGTTCTTATATCCATCTTTACTACATTCGAATAACCCCTAAGAGTGGCAAATTTTGTCCACTTAGTACGAATTTGGCCAACAAGTTTAGCATCATACATCTTATCAATGCACCCGAAGAACCTTGTCTTCACCTCATCATTTTGAATCGATGTAATTCTACCCAATCTAGGCATGTACCACTTTGGATTTGATGCACAAGCAACCATGTGCAAGGGAGTGTTCAGCTTGTCTCATCTCCACTGAATGATTGGCTGAATGTGTTCATTTTAGAATACTAAAGTGGGGTCCTCCTGTACAACAATCCTCATTTGGTCAAGCATTTAATAAATGCACTCATATACCTCTCAAAGGGTAGGTGTATCCTTATCGCCATATTTAATGACCTGGACAGCTGAAGCAATATAGACACTTTGCATTTTGCAACACTCGAAAATACATCACTCTTCACTATCTCCTTCATACTCTTCCGCTACTTTGTCTTGGCCCATCGATTTCAATCACTCATCATAACCATGAGTTGCAATGCCTCTTGCAACTCAAGCATTCTCTCCAAGAGATTGAAATAGGATGCATATTTGATCTCAATTGGTTTCGAGAACTTCGTGGCAAAGCTCCTAAAGCCTGTATGTGAAGTGTGGTGGTTGACAATAAACATTTGCATATCTCTTACATTTCTAACCACTCCTGTGGTCCAATCAATCTTCCACATGTCCTTGAGTGCATTGTTCATGGCATGCACACAACATAGTCCACCAAATATGTCTTTAGGCTGCCTCAAGAAGCTTCCTTGGAGCTCTACACATGTGCTGCATTTGTTAGTACTTGGACCACATTTTGTGGCCCGACCTCCTGAATAGCCTTCTTAAAGACCTCAAACTGAAAATCAACATCTTTCTGATGCCCTAAACAATCAATCGTCTTGAGAAAGTAAGGAACCTCTACACATATAATCATGATGTTCATGAGTGATGATGTCTAATGTCCGTCCACCCATCTATAACTATGTGCATTCAGACTACACCCAATATGTCTTCATCTGCTCTATCAAAACATTGATCTTGGCATAGTTATTATGCAAGATTATGGTCTTCATTTTTCACTCACTTGGTGACACATGTGATGGTCCTCCATTTGCTACCATTAACATCATCTCCTTCTAATAAGGAGAGAGCTACATGAAATGGGATGCCACTGACAAAGAACTTGCCGATAACATCATCTATCTAATCCTTGAGCTGCACGTTGAACAAATCAGCTATGAGGTTACTTTGCATTGTGTTTTACCTTGATACCTCTTGATTCAGCTACAACACTATGAGTGGATGAAATTCATGAGGTTGACCCTAACAGTGTTATTTCTTTTTGATGTAACATACCGGTATAAAAATGTGGCTGCCCTTACATATGATGAATAGTTTGAATCTGAATCTTACTAGATAAAGTAGTAGTCATTTTAACTGTAGTGTGTTTAGGAACACCCCAAAGCTTATTGAACATGATTTTTTATTGCATATTTTTAGGCTCTTGCAAAAATTTAAAATGATCCACACTTTTTCCCTTCAAAAAGAGGGAGTGTGCATTATCTCTAGTAATGCTTCCAAACGATTCACTAATTCAAATGTTGCTTTTCTTTTCATTTTGCCACCACTTGTTGGCGTTGGGGCTATTATTATTGTTGCAAACTATTTGAGAGGACACCTGGGATATAAGAACCTTAGCATACTCTGCCAAAAGCTTGGATGGACAATCTATAGTAACTAGTGCACTAGCCATGGAACTATTTTGACCTTTCAGATCAGCCCACGCTCATCCCCCTCAACCTCATCCTCATGCTCAGTTTCATATATTGATTGACTTGTACCATGAGAACTAATTTCTGTCTCATCCTCACTCATTTCATGACTATGAGAGTTCATTAAATAGATTCAATAAGCACATAGTTTCAATCTACAAAAAAATTAAACTCTAAATTATAAAAAGTTACAAATTTCAAATTCTGAAATCAAAATTTAAAAAAATTCCATTCTTGAGGGCAAAACGAAGAATCATAATTTGACATAAAATTGGATTTAGAAAATGGAACAGTAGAAGTCATTGAAACAACAAAAACAATTACTAATGAAAGTGAAAAAATTAAGCTTAAAAACCCTATCTTGTGCTTGGAAAATCTGTTCAAGGAAGATGTAGAATCTTTGTCCTCTTCTTCTTTCTTCATGTCACTCCTCTTTCACTTGCATCAAATCCTTTCACACCTCCAATCACTCTTTTTCTCTTCTTTTCACTCTTCTCTATCTGCCGTAGCAAACAATGAGAAATGCCATTGTGAATAAAAATGAAGTTTGGAGGGGCTTTTGTAGGCTTGGAGGGGTCTAGATGGGACCTGCCACCAATTAGAGTTCAAATGGAACCTGAATCAAAATTGAAAACATGTAAATTTATTAAAAACTCACTTTTAAGATAAGTGCTTAATCTTTTTGAACCCTAGTGTAATGTCCCCTTTCTAAAATAGGATTTAAGGATACATCATTATAATATGAATACAATAAAATACAAAAATAAATAAATGAATAATAAAAAATATAATATAATATAATTACATGTTAATTAAGTTTAATGAAAGGTCAAGAGGTATGCAATGAAAAGTTGCAACTTAAAATATAAGGTATAAACAAGAGGCAAGCTCATTTGAAAGGAGATAAGAATGAAGTTAGAAGCGTCTAGGAATTGAAGAAGGATTTATGTAAGAAGAAAGGAATTAGAGAGAAATAAGGTTGTGATTCTTTCAAAGGGCATAAATGGTGACGGGTTGTGACTCTTCAAAAGAGTGGTAATCATGACAGATTGAAACTCTCTCGAGGGTAGAAATGATAGGGTTGTGACTCTTTCGAAGGGTGGCAATCGTGAAAATTTGTGACCATTGCAAAGGCAAGTTATGATGAAGAAGTGCAACTCTCCCTCTCATTTGGAGATATAAAGGAATAGGTTTCAATTCATGAGGACATCCAAGGGAGATCAATTTGAGGAATAATATATTATTCTTCAAGGCAACAATGAAAATGTATTAAAATACAAATTAAATATTATATGTGCTAGCCAAACTGATTTGACAAGTTGTTTTGTTTGGTGAAGAGGTGCCTCATGGAAGGTATATAGAGAGGTATTTTGAGATTCGTTTGGGCATACATGTAATGCAATATCTTTCTATTTAGGAGCAAACTTATAAAGCAGATTTGAGGCTACGAAAAATCAGCCTTTCTCGGATTAAGAAGGCTTGAGAGCAATGTTATGGTAAATCGATGTTGTATTAAATGGAGAGATGAAAGCTCCTTTATAGATTTACAAAGATGTTTCGAAAAGAAACAATTGTGAACTAAAGATAAAAATATAAACTACCTAAGAAATTAAGACTAAATAGATGACCATTAAAGAAACATCACAATACTCTAAAACCCTCCCTTAATTGTCATTGTCTAACTATTCTGCTAAGGATTGTTCATTTTTTGTGGTCATAAACTCTTTGGAATATTTTGTTGTTGCTGAGACCCTCCTTGGATCTGTTAAACATGAATGACCAAGAGTACCCAAAATCCATTTAGAAAAAATACAAAAGGCTTCCCCCTTCTTTAGAATGTTCCACAACAAGAGACAAGCCCACTAGTGACTCTGTCATTGAGATGATTCTGCCACTAGCCTCCCAAAATCTGCAAAGCTGCTAACGAAAACCATCACAAAACATCCAACCTAATGTTGGATAACAAATATGTCCCTCCTTGTAGCCAGAGACATCAAGAATAATTGCCGCGATTTGAGGAAGAATCCAAAAATCCTCCAATTTTTTGTAGAATAGCATGATGCCCTAGAATAGATTTCAAAAAGTAATGATTTTTGAAGAAAAAATTGTCAAACCCAAGATTACAAATCATCACTTTTTTTACAAAAAGGGTAAAATCCCACAACTTTGCAAATTACTCAATCTAGAAACAATTTTTGAGGATAAAATAAAAATCCAAATAGATAGCTGACACAAAATTCAAGACATGGATTAGCATACAAAACACTGTTTTTAAGGGCAAAATGATAAATTTTTCTAGAAACCAGAGAGCCCTCATAAATAGGAGAAAACCGTAAAATTCGAGGGAAAATTATGAACTTGTATTCTTTTTTCAAGGGGCAAAATTATTAAAACCAACAAGAAAGTTTTCAGAAGGCAAAAATATTATTAAAACCCATCAGATTTTTTTCAAAGACAAGAACATGAAAACCGAAATAACAAGACTCTGACTCAACCCTGACTCGGCAAATGTAACTTGACTCATGACTTGACTTAGACTCGCATGTGACTCGACAAAGTGACAAAACCCTTGAAATTTAGAGATTTTTTGGGATTTAAAGAAATTCCATGACCAATTACTGAATAAAGCTTAAAGACACAATAACATCATGAAATAGAAGGTAATTCGATCACATACATCAATTACGTAAGTACAAAGGTAAATTTTAGATGTATTACGAAAATTTTGAAAACAAAAATTAAATTGTGATATGAATATCAGGATTTAACTGTGTGATTTTTGAGTCAAACTCGATGACCCATATTTCATGAGAGATGGATTCATGTTGAATCACTACTCATGAAATATGGGTCATCGAGTTTGACTCAAAAATCACACAGTTAAATCCTGATATTCATATCACAATTTGACTAGCTGTGGAAATGATCTCCTACTTATCAACAAAAATTAAAATTAGACGAGTCAGATGAGTCAGTCAAGTCAGCTAGGCGACTTAGCCAAGTCAGCCGAGTTAGGCGAGTCACCCCAGTTGACCCATCGAGTCAGGGTCACAGTTCATTTTGACCTGGCCAAGGTAGCTCAACTTGCCGACCTAAATGACTCACTTGACTCGTGACAAGTGTCATTACTATGATGAAAACTCATTGAAGTTTTATAAGGGAAACAAACTATGAAAACCTATTAGGTAATTTTTCAAGGGAAATAGTCTAAGTTACCAAATTCACCCTTCAACATACAAATTCGACATTCAATTCATAGCTGATTCAAAGTCGGTTCCGATTTTTGTCAAATTCATCATTTATCTGATGAATTCCTTGGGGATTCTCTTTTTCAGACCCTAGATGAATTTGGGTGAATGTCAAGTGAATTTTGTAGTTAACAGAAGAACCCGAGAGGAATTTGGAGCAAATTTGGAGCAAATTTGAGCATGCAACCAAAACAGTTTGACTTTTTAATGTTTTTATTGTTTCGAAAAGGCATTTTTTTGGTTTAACTATAATCGGATTTATTATCCAACCAACCCAACTCTAAAATGTCATGTCCCCAAATTTTAATGTAATAATTGAAGTAAATTAATTAATTAATTGATCCCAGAATTTAAATAATATAATAAAAGGATCTTTAATTAGTTACTTTAATTAATTAAGATAGGGCCTAAGTTAATAATATGTGTATTTGTGGTTCTGATTGATTTAGTATATCTCAGACCCATTTTTTATTTAATTGTTCCATAGGTGTTGCCGTCGGTTATCTTTGTACACCCTTGGAAAGGTTTTCCCTGATGGGTATTTATGCACGACTTGTAGGTAGTTGTTGGTAGGTGATTTGATTATATCTTCTCTGTACTGCGAATTCTCATTGGGATTCTCTGTTGTTTGCCATTTCGGAAGTGAAAGACCTTCTGTATTTGGCTCTCCTGGTTTCAGTGGGATTTAACCCTCACCCTATTACGTTGCATGTAATACCTCACTTGGATCTGGCGAATCGGAGCACCATCTTTTGGCAATTATTAATTGAAGGTTGTTTGTGTTCAAATCTCCATTCTTGTTTAGTATTGTTTGATGAATTCAGGATTAATAGTTTAAAGTGCAGATTTGAAATCATTCTTTCTTCCATACCCCATCCGCTACTCACAACACTCTGTGCAAGTACCATTACTCACTTGTACGGCCTCGAAGCTAAGCCATACTGCCTCCCAACCAATCGTACAACCTCCATATACACCTTCACATATACCGTACGACTTCATCCATTGTTGCCCCCAGTACCGTATGGCCTCTTGAGGATCCTGTATAGACTTCACCTTGTATCCTTGCATTACCGTATAATTTCTTCTGCTTACCATACAATCACTGCACACGGGACCAACGGTTACCTTCCGATTAGGCACATGGGACCAACGAGTAACTGTCCATCAGGCACATGGGACCAACGGGTACCTGGCCATCAAGCACACTAGGCCAATAGGTAACTAGCCATCAGGCACACTAGGCCAATAGGTAACTGGCCATCAGGCACATGGAACCAACAGGTACCTTCCCATCAGGCAGAGGGGACCAATGGGTACCTTCCCATCAGGTACATGGGACCAACGGGTAACTGGCCATTAGGCACTTGGGACCAATGGGTAAGTGGCCATCAGGCACACGGTACCAATGGGTAACTGGCCATCAGGCACACGGTACCAATGGGTAACTGGCCATCAGGCACAGGGGACCAATAGGTACCTTCCCATCAAGTACACGGGACCAATGGGTATGACCATTAGGCACATGGGACCAACGGGTAGCTAGCCATTAGGCACACGGGATCAACGAGTAACTGCTATCAAGGACACGAGACGAACGGATCATTACAGTGGTATCAGAGCTGGTGATCTTGCTAGCCTGCTGGGATGATTTAGAGATTTCGGTACTTGAATTGCATTATGGCCCCAAACAGTGATGGAGAGTGGTGGTTGAAGGCACTACAAAGAATTGGCAAAGATTTCAGTGAGGGTGTTGATCTTTCATTAGATATATTGGAAGTTTTTTTGTGTCAGGTGAACCAATTAACTTCAAGATTTATATAGAGAATCCTCTCGTTGATTAAGGATGCCTTAAGTCAGTCCCGACTTTTGAGACACCACGACAAGGGTAAAAGATTAGCAGTTGCAGCATGTCTCAGTGTGGTTCTGAGAATTTTGGCTCCTAAAGCACTGTATGATGATAACACCATGATAGAGATATTACATTTGATAGTTGACAACTTTCAGAGTCTTAATGACTTCAATAGTGACCCTTTTGGTAGGAGATCCACAATATTGGAGAATTGTGCAAATGTCAAAGTAACCTTCTCCTAGATCTTGAATTGCAAAATTTGGTCCATGATATGTTTCATCACTTCTTGGTCACCATCAAGGAAGATTATGATACTAAGATTTTAGTTGTTATGGAGTCTTATGATTTCGTGCATTGAAGAGATGGATGAAATATCCCAACCCATCACATCTATGTTATGGGCTGTTCGTAATCTAGAATGTATCCCTTCTATAGTAGCATATAGATTGGTCAGTAATGTTTTCAAGCATTGTGAAGAAAAACTAATAACTCATTTGCACAAGTGGGAGAAAATGAATGACAACGATAAGGGAAATGCTATACGTAAGGAGAATAAATGCATGATTACAGGGCCACTCCAGGAGGATTTGCTAAATCTTTCTACTACACCATGGGGAGAATACCAAAAAAATGAAGACATAGATGGATCAAGTTGTGCCCATCAGGCACACGGGAATTGCTTGCATGGATCTTTTGAAGACATGGACGAATCAAGTTGTGCCCATCATTGAAGTTGTGTCTGAGGTTGTGCTTGTCACCAAGACACTATCCGCTAAGGAAGTTCTATCAATTGTCGAAGTTGTCAATAATAGAAGTTGTCTGTTGCTGAGGCTTATTCTGTCATCAAGTTTATGTTCATCCCCAAGGCTATGTCCATCATTGAGGTTGTGTTTATTGTTGAGGTTGTCTGTCACCAAAGCTATGTCCATCATTGTGGTCTTGTCCATCGCAGAGGTTGTATGTTTGTCACTGTGGTTGTGTCTGTCACCATAGTCATGTTTGTTGCCATCACTGATGTCAAGTTCGTGTCCATAATCGTCTTGTCCATCACCTATGCCAAGTCCGTATCCATCGTTGAGTTCGTGTTCATCACCATCATTGTGTCTATCACTGTCATGTCCATCACCGATGTTGAGTTTGTGTCCGTTGTCAAATTTTTGTCCATCACCATCATGTCCGTCACCAATGCCGAGTCCATGTCCATCGTCAAGTTCGTGTCCGTCATTGTCTTGTCCATCACCTACGCCAAGTCCATATCTACGTTGAGTTCGTCTCTGTCACCATCGTTGTCTCTGTTATCGTCGTGTCCATCACCAATGCCAAGTTTGTGTTTGTCGTCGAATTTTTGTCCATCACTGTCATGTCCGTCACTGATGCTGAATTTTGTTTGCCGCTGAGGTACTCTTCATTGAGGTTTTTTTGCCACGGTTCCCTTTGCTGAGGTACTCTTTGTTGAGGCTCCCATCATTGCGACACCCTTCACTGAAGCTCCTGTCGTCGAGTTACTCACAATCGAGCCCCCCTTCGTTGACATTCTCACCACTGAAGCTCTCTCCATCAAGGTTTCATCCATCAAGAATATAAAAGTGGTCATTGTGATTGTGTCAGTGGGTAAGTTTGTGCCAACATCAACGTCTGTGTGCATGACCATACCCAAAGAGATTTTTGAACATAATGACGTCAAAGATTTTATCAATTTGTGTCATTGGGATCCTGGTGAAGGCTATGACAATGTTTATATCAATGTAGCGCAACAAATGCTTAATGACAGTGTGGTGCAAGGGAGGTTTGATGACAAATCACTCATTTCGCCTGCTTGTTTGGTTTGGGATCCCGTGTTGCCGTTGGCTATCTTTGTACACCCTCATAAAGGTTTTCCCCGACAGGTATTTATGCATGGCTTGTAGGTAGTTGTTGGTGGGTGATTTGATTATATCTTCTCTATACTGTGAATTCTTGTTGGGATTCTTTGTTGCTCGCCATTTCGAAAGTGAAAGACCTTCCCCATTTGGCTCTTCCAGTTTCGGTGGGATTCAACCCTTGCCCTATTCCGTTGCATCTAATACCTCGTTCGGATTTGACAAATCGGAGCACCATCTTTTGGCAATTATTAATTGAAGGTTGTTCATGTTCAAATCTCCATTCTTGTTTGGCATTGTCTAATGAATTTGGGATTAATAGTTTAAAGTGCAGATTTGAAATCATTCTTTCTTCCATACCCCATCCGCTACTCACAACACTCCGTGCAACTACCATTACTCAATCGTACGGCCTCGAAGCTAAGCCGTTTGCCTCCTTACCAATCATACGACCTCCATATACTTACCTACGACCTTCACACATATATTGTACGACTTCATCCATTGTTGCCCCCACTACCGTATGACCTCTTGACGATCCTATACAAACTTCACCTTGTACTCTATGGCTTCTTCTGCTTACCATATAGTCATTGCACACGGGACCAATGGATACCTTCCCATCAGACACATGGGACCAAGGGGTACTTGGGCATTAGGCACACAAGACCAACAGGTAACTAGCCATTAGGCACACGGGACCAACGGGTAACTGATCATCAAGCATACGAGCCCAACAGGTACCTAACCATCAAGCACACAGGACCAACGGGTAACTGGCCATCAGTCACACGGGACCAATAGATATCGTCCCATCAGGCACACAGGACCAACGAGTAACTTCCATCAGGCACATGGGACCAACAGGTACCTGGCCATTAGGCACACAGGACGCACACGAGACCAACGGATAACTAGGCATTAGGCACATGGGACCAACGGGTACCTTCCCATTGAGTACATAGGACCAATGGGTAGCTAGCCATTAGGCACACAGGACCAATGGGTAGCTGGCCATTAGGCACGTGGGACCAACGGGTAGCTGCTATCGGGCACACGAGATGAATGGATCATTACATAAACATGGTCGCACTTCATATAGTGGTGTATGAACTTATTTGCTTCAGCATAATTTTACATAGATATAAAAAAATAAAAAATAAAATTCTTGTACAAATGAACCCAAAATGAACTTGAACCCAGCCCCAGAAACTTTTGATCGAATTTCAAACCCGAATGTCGAACCCACATCCAAACCAGAATCCGAACTGACAACTTAGGAAATAGTTATGATAACCCATCAAAAAATATTTAATGGGAAAAAATTAAAATTATGAAAACCCATTAGAAATTTTTGAAGGGAAAAAATAATGAAACCCATCAAGAAAATTTCAAGGGAAAAAAATAATGAAAACCCATCAGAGAAACCTTCATGTGGCAAAAAACAAGACCTCATGTGGTAAAAAACATATGCGAGCAATGTGCAACTTGCAAAAAGCACATGCAAACATGGAACTCACAAATTTGTTAACTTTTGCTCTGTTAATTTTGTAACTCTGATATATCATACTAGTCTGATTACAGATTGTAAAGATTTGTTCTTGCATAAAATCCCTTGCTAAGTTGTCCTATAAATAATTGTCTTCTCCTTAATAGGTATTGACGTCTCCTTTGGGTAACATAGTTAAAGACTAACTAATCATCTTGGTTAGTTTGTATATTAACAATATGTCTCCTTGTAAAGTCGCCTATTTTAAGGGAGCAATTAAGGCTGACTTTGGAAGGGACATGCCCTTTCTAAGGACATGCCCCTTGGTTACTATATTTAAATAGGGTGTGAATGTGGATGAATGACAGACAAAAATACTAAGTCTGCTCTTTTAGCATTCAGTGTCTCTTACAAATTACAGCAGACATAAATATATATTTGCAGAATTATACATCAGTCAAAGGATATTGCATATACCGGTTGGTGTTGATAAAGACCATATTCAGCAAAGTACAAAGGCTTCATGTCAGATTTGGTTGTTTAGAATTTGTAGAAACTTTACATGGTATAAGATTCAGGTTGTCGAATTTAGGCTCTGCAAATTGAAAATCAGATTTAAATATCTAGCAACATCCTTCTACCTTCAATGGCTAGCACAATCAGATCCGAAGATAGGTTTAATGGAAAAGAACACTTCGTTGCTTGGAAGTTCATAATTATGATGATTCTTGAAGACAATAATGTGAAACAATTTGTTGATAAAGAATCCAAGCAACCTAATACTAATCCTCATAAAATTATCTGGATTAAAAGAAACAGGAAAGCCATGCAAATTATATTAGATGGAGTTAAAAATGAAAATAAGACTTATGCTCATGAAACACGAGACAATATTTCATATGATGAATGCATTATTAAATGCATATGAGGTTAACAATGTGACTAGAACCTTTGCACTAAAAAGGCAACAAAATCATATACAGATAAAGAAGGGAGAATCTATGAATTCATACTTCCTAAGGGTGGCTAGTCTAAGAGATGAACTTGCAAGTATAGGGACCATAATTGAAAAAAAAGAGCCAACACTTATGGCTATAGATGGGTTACCGGATTCATGGGAAACATTCTCACAAGGAGTAAGTGCTAGAGACAATCTTCTTGACTTCAATAGACTTAAAGGAGATTGTGTTCAAGAAGAATCTAGGAAACTTAAGAAAGGAGGGAAATTGAAAATTGAAGATGAACTTCATGTTCTCAACACAAATTTCTATAAAGGTAAGAAGAAGCACTTCAAGAAGAAGGGTAATCAAAGAAATGAAAAACCTAAGAAAGATTTATCCAAAATAAAATGCTCCAAATGTGAAAAATTTGGACACTATAGATCTAATTGCCCTGAGAATACAAAGCAACAAGTAAACTGTACAGACATTACCAGGAAAGAAGAAAACTATGATCTTGACAATTGTGTATTGTATTCTGCACTATCAAATGAAGTATCAAGCAAAGCATGGGTAATTGATAGTGGATCAGCTCAACACATTACATGATACAAAGAAGTACGAGATTCAATATCAGAAGAAGTTGATGGCAAAGTTATCATTGGTGATAATTCTTCCAATTCACTCAAAGGAATTGGGAATTGCACCTTGAAACTGAAGTCAAGTATTTCTCTACATCTCAAAAGAGTACTCTATGTACCAGGAATAAAGATGAATCTAATCTCTATTACAACACTTGAAGATGATGGACATAATGTTGTATTCATGGACGATAAAGTAATGACCTGGTCTAAGAACTCTTCATTCAAGAAATCAAAGTTGATTAGTCAAAGAAAGGGATTCTTGTATAAATTAAATACAAAACCTAGTCAACCTATTCAAGTGTTAATTCATGAAGTTGCTGATATAAATGAAATATGGCACAAAAGGTTAGGACATCTAAATTTCAAAGCCTTATCAACTATGGAGAAGATGGTTACTGGTTTACCTAAGTTGAATAAAGATCATTCAAGCATATGCAAAGGATGCGCTCTAGGTAACAACACCAAAAATCCATTTCATGAGAGCACTAGAAAAACTAACAATGTTTTGGAATTAGTCCACTCAGATTTATGTGGACCTATGTTTGTTCCTTCTCTTGGAGGATTCTGGTACTATATACTTTTTATAGATGACCTTTAGGAAAACTTGGATTTGCTTCTTAAAAAGTAAAGAATCAGAAGAAATCCTTAAGAGATTTAAAGAATTCAAAACCTTAACTAAAAACTTATCAGGACACAAAATTAAAGCTTTTAGGACTGATAATGGAGGGGAATTTACTTCAGATTTGTTTAAAGAGTTTTGTAAAGAAGCAGGAATTAAGAGGGAGTATATTGTTTCTTGTAACCCACAACAAAACGGGGTAGCAGAAAGGAAATATAGAACAATTATTAAAGTAGCAAGAGCTATGATATTTGATCAAAATTTAGAATATTATTTTTCGGAAAAAGCCTCTTGTACTGCTGTCTATATTCAAAATAGAAGTCCTCACTCCCACCTTAGAGATAAAACCCCTGAAAAAGTCTTTACTAAGGTTAAACCTAATATAAGTCATCTTAGGATATTTAGGTGCCCAACATATATACATGTTCCAAAAGAAAAGAGAACTAAATTAGAACCCTCTGGGAGCAAAAGTATTTTTGTCGGGTATAGTGAAACATCTAAAGCATATAGAATTTTCATACATGGTCAGAAAAACATTGAACTTAGTTGGGATGTTATATTTGAAGAAGATTTAGAATTCAAAAGAGCTCTAAGTTTTGAAGATCCCACACATTTACCTAGTTCTGAAGAAAATCATGAAACTGAGTTTCAGAGGGAGAACATTGAAGATGAAATTCAAAATTTCACTCTTGAGGAAGCTCAAAATTCTAAGAAAATAGCACTTTGGGCTATTAAAACTATAGAGGAAGCACAAGACTTCATTGCACCATCTGGAACCTTCAAAGAAAGCAAAAGACCCAAAAGATTTCCTAATTATGCAACAAACGTGAGTGATTTATCTAAATCAGAACCAACCAATGTTTCAGATGCTATTAAATATACAACTTGGAAAGATTCTATGACGGAAGAATACCAATCCATTATTAAGAATGATGTTTGGGAAATTATTTCAAGGCCTGAAGGAAAATCTGTTATTTCTTCTAAGTGGATATTTAAAATCAATCATGTTGCTGACGGTAGCATTGAAAAACATAAAGCCAAATTCGTAGCTAGAGGATTCTCTCAGAAGGAGGGAATTGATTATGAAGAAACCTTTGCTCTAGTTGGCAAATACACCTCTGTAAGAGTAGTCCTAGCTATTGCAGCATCGAAGGGATGGAAAGTACATCATAATCAAGCATGCTACTGATGGTAGCATTGAAAAACATAAAGCGAGATTCATAGCTAGAGGATTCTCTCAGAAGGAGGGAATCGATTATGAAGAAACCTTTGCTCCAGTTGCCAGATACACCTCTATAAGAGCAGTCCTAGCTATTGCAGCATTAGAGGGATGGAAAGTACATCAGATGGATGTGAAAACAACATTTCTGAATGGAAAGATTATAGAAGAGGTATATTTGGAACAACTTGAAGGAATCGAAACTCTTAACCCTAAAGTCTTTGTTTGCTGGTTCAAGAAAGCCCTTGATGGGCTTAAACAAGCTCCAAGGGCATGGTATGAAAGAATTGATAAGTATCTCTCCAGTTTAGGATTCTCCAAGAATGAAGCTGTGATCCAAATCTTTATTATAAAAAGGATAAAGATGATATGATAATTCTGATACTATATGTTGATGATTTACTAATAACAGGTGATGATCATCTTATAGATCAATGCAAGAAAGACCTAATCAGAGAATTTGAAATGAGAGATTTAGGACTCCATTACTTTCTAGGACTGGAAGTATGGCAGAATTCTAATAGCATCATACTTAATCAAACATTAGACATCTTGAAAAGATTTGGAATGTAGAACTGCAGACCTATGTCTTCTCCAATGGAGACTAATCTACACAAACTTAAGGAAGCAACAACAGAATCACCTTCCATAGATTCTACTCTTTATAGACAGATGATTGGGTCTCTTATGTACTTGGTAAATACAAAACTTGATATTCACTATGCTATTAATGCCTTAAGTCAGTTTATGTGTGAACCAAAGGAGATTCACTTTGTCGTAGTCAAACACATTATGAGATACTTACAAGGCACTCTTAACCTTGGGCTTACATGGGTTCACAGACTTAGATTGGGCTGGAAGTGTTACTAATAGGAAAAGAACTTTAGGATGTTGTTTCAATCTAGGCTCAGTGATGATATCTTGGATATGCAGAAAGCAAGCATCAGTAGCACAAAGTTCTAAAGAAGCTGAATACATTGCCGTAGCAATGGCCTCTCGGGAGGCAGTTTGACTTAGAAAATTACTTGTGGGATTATTTGGTCAACCCATGAATCCTACTATTATTCATTGTGATAATTAGAGTTCCATCAAGCTTTTTGTGAATCCAGTTTTTCATGATAGGTCCAAGCCTATTGAAATTCTTTACCATTATGTAAGAGTTATGGTAGATAGGAATACTGTAAAATTAGAATACATTTGCACTACAGATCAGACAACATATATTCTTACCAAACCTCTCTCTCAAGTGAAGATAGATCACTTCAGGAAAAGACTTGGTATGGTTGAATTATAATACATTTGTATTCTTTAGTTATTAATGAAATAATTTTGAGTGAAAATTATTATTGTCAGGCTATTGACTATTATGGGCTCCACCATTTGTATTCATTATTTAAGAGGTGACGATCTCGTAGATGATGTGTTGAACAGTAGAGAACTATTGTCAGATCTGGATAAGTTCAAGATCACATTATGATATAGACATTTCTATGCCTATGAGTCACAACTTGGATAAAGGAAGAATTTAATCATTCTCTGAATTTTATCATGTGAACTAGTAGATCTTAACTCAGGATCATATTGTGATATAGGCCTGCCAATACCTATGAGTCACAACTTGGATAAAGGAAGAATTTAATCATTCTCCGGATTTTATCTTATATGTTGCATTCCATGCAATACTATTATCACTAGTATAAGTCATATCACAAGTATAGTAATATGACATTGTATCATGTGTTTAATGATACTACATGTTTAGAAGATTTAGATAGATATAGAGTATCAATTTATGCTTATTCATCTTAATTGATGTTGTTAGATATGTTATACTCTTAGTATGATTATCAAGTTAAGAGGGAGTGTTAATTTTGTAACTCTAATATATCATACTTGTTTGATTATAGATCATACAAATTTGTTCTTGCATAAAATCCCTTGGTAAGTTGTCCTATAAGTAATTGTCTTCTCCTTAATAGGTATTGGTGTCTCCTTTGGGCAACATAGGTAAAGACTAACTAATCATCTTGGTTAGTTTGTATATTAACAATATGTCTCCTTGTAAAGTCGCCAATTTTAAGAGAGCAATTAAGGCCGACTTTGGAAGGGACATGTCCTTTCTAAGGACATGCCCCTTGGTTACTATATTTAAATAGGGTGTGAATGTGGATAAAGGACACACAAAAATACTGTCTCCTCCTTCAGCATTCACTGCCTCTTACAAATTATAGCAGATATATAGTTGCAGAATTATACATCAGTCAAAGGATATTGTATATACCGGTTGCCAGTTGGTGTTGATAAAGACCATCTTCAGCAAAGTACAAAGGCTTCATATCAGATCTGGTTGTTCAGAATTTGTAGAAACTTTACATGCTCAAACTACGAAATTGTGTGATCAAAACCCTCTAGGCTCGCAATTTTCAGCAAAAATCTTCGAAGACGAACCACATAATTTTCATAAAATACCTCCAACGATATTTATTGAAAAATATAAAAAAAAAGAAAATTTTGGGGGAAAAAATTTAGATCAGAAGAGGCTTGAATTTTTGTTAAAAAAATTACTAAATTTATGAGATCCCCTTGAGCCACTTTGATGCCATGCTAAGGTAAACTAGTGTTGTATTAAAAAGAGATGATTGAGTTCCTTATTTAGATTTACGAAGACAATGTTTCTAAAAGAAACAATCATGAACTTAAGTTGAAAATAGAAACTTTGTTGTCGATAGAAATTGTGTATCAGCGGATGGGTCCCTTTGAAAAGGAAATTGTGTATCAGCTGACGGGTCCCTTCAGAAAGGTTCTTGTTATGTAGCTGACGGCTCCCTTCGGAAAGTTTTTTTGTTATGTAGCGACATGTTGTATGTGGCCGACGGACTCCTTTGGGAAGTATTTATAAACCCTTCGGGAAGCATTGTATTCAGGAGATCAGATCATTCAAGCATAATATACTGTTTGGCATATGCGAATAATAATAAGAAGAGTTCTGCTGTTCGTGTCCGTGTTCATTGTCTGTGTGCAATTCTTAATTAACCTATGCGGTAAACATTTGGTGCCGTTGCTCGATGGACTTGGTATGCAGGCAGGCGAATATGAATTAAATGCCGAATCAGTTGAACAAAGATAAGAATAAGCTGAAGGAAAAGGATGACATACGTGTTGTGCAGGAAAATTTAATTTTGGCACAGTAGACAGAGCGTCGAAGGAGATTTCAAAAGATTACCGACGGAAACAAGAGCGCGGAAGGATTGTTGAAGGAGACTCGACAACGGCTTGATTTGGTGGAAGAAGCGAGGGAGGAGTTTCTGAACCTGTATACGCAATGGGAAGAGAATCCTGACGGAAGGAGATTGACTCGCACGGCTCGAAGTGCTGAAGAAGCACGAGCGTGGAGTGACCTCTTCGTCCGAGATATACTCTTGGAACGAATAGCTTCGGTTGATGAACCCTCTTCTTCACCAAACAGCGCGGAAGCTGAAAATAGCGCGGGTGTTGAAAACAGCGCGGAAGCCAGAAACAGTGCCGGTGTAGAAAACAGCGCGGGTGTGCAGAACAGTGCGGGTGTCCAGAACAACGCGGGTGTTGGAAATAGCGCAGGTGTGCAAAACAGAGCGGGTGTCCAGAACAACGCGAGTGTGCAGAACAGCACGAGTGCTCAAAATAGCGCAGGTACACAACAAAACCCTCAACATATAGTGATAATGGCAGGTCCGCAGGAAAAGTTGCCTAAATTTGATGGTGATGAAGCAGCGGATCCCATTCGACATTGTAAAACATGTGAAACAATCTAGAGAGCAAATGGCATAACAGATACAAATGAATGGATCCGACAATTTTTCGCTACCCTACGGGGTGTTGCGATTGATTGGTTTACTGATACTGATCCACAGAAGTTAAATAGTTGGGATAACATTAAGGAGGAGTTCATCGCAGAATTTCAACTCTTGCGCAACGATAATGAAATTGTATCGGAGATATTCAATACCAAACAAAAGAATAATGAAACAGTACGGGTCTTCGCTAGGAGGTTGAAGGACTTAATCAGTAAAATGGAGAATAAGCCGGCAGATGGGCTCCAAAAAAGATGGTTCGTGGAAGGCCTTCACTCGAAACTGCGAAAGAAGATGAAGATTGTGCCACCATCAACATACATTGAAGTGTACAATCGGGCAATGAACCTCGAAAGTGACCAGAAGACAGAGAAGAAAAAGAAAAACAGCTCGTCCGATTTAGATGACGATGCATCCTCAGGAGAAGATAGCAGCGACGATGAAGGCAGCAACAAGAAAGTCCGTTCTCTTCAGAAGGACATGCTTTGGATGATGAAAGAGTTCAAAAACATGAACAAGGAGACTAAGGACAATGACCTATGGTGTACGGAGTGCAAGAAAGAAGGCTATATGAAGGGATCCTGCCCAAAAGATCAATTTTGTGAGATTTGCCAGATTCTAGGACACTCGATAAAGGAATGTCCTTTCAACCTGAAATCAAGAACACCATAGCAAGTGTTCCTCACGCAGGAGGCATCCCCGTCAGGAGGGAACGGGAACACCAGTACAGAAAGTGCCACATCGGGCAGATACAGAAACAATCGGCGCAACAACAATACCGGCAACAACAATAATGGCGAAAGGAGTCGAATTCAATATGATGCGAATGGTCGACCGATAGTTCAGTGCCGCGCATGCAATCTGTGGGGTCACTTTGCCCGAGAGTGCACAACAGCAAACACACCGAAGTTGTTATGCATATGGTGTGAACCTGGTGATCATGAAGATGCTAGGTGTCGAAGTCCGGAGTAAACTTGATTACTGTTGGGATGGATGAGGAAGAAGTTCTGGCAATCACTCAGAAGCAAGCGAAAGTGTACCCTGACTCGACAGAAGAAAAGAAGAGACTGGAGGAAGCACGGGCAGAGATCCAGAAAGCAACATAGGTAGAAACGACACACCTGAAGGACACGTTGAGTACCTCCGTACGGAACTGCGCAGAACAGAACATTGTACGACAAATATTGCAAGCCAAGATACCCGTAAGGATAAGTGATTTGTTGCTCACTATGCCTCAGCTCTGATCGGCACTCACAAACATCCTTCCCGCTGCTTGACTACCAGGAGAACATGGAAGGAAGCAGGAAAGTGGAGCAAGTACAGTGGACAAAAAGGAGAAGGGAAGTGGCGCAAGTGCAGAAGATCCGATGCTATTAGCTCTTTCATCCGGACACTATCTGGCGGTTGTTGAAATGGGCATTCTCGGGATTGTGCTAACGGACACGATCGTGGATGGAGGATCCGATGTCAATGTGCTGCCAGAGGATACCTGGAAAAAGTTGGGACAACCAACATTGTGGCCACCTACCTTCTAGTTGTTAACAGCCAATCAACATGGAATCAAGCCATTGGGAGTGCTCACAGCACAACCAGTGACGATTGGAACACAACCATTCCTGTTGGACTTTGTTGTGATCCCACTGAAGCGGAGAAGATATGATGCCATTCTAGGCTAGGGGTGGCTGATACAAGCCAAGGCAAAGCACGATTGGAAGAAAAATACTTTATCACTCGAAAGCAAAGGCCAGAAGTACGTCATCGATCTACACACTCAAATGGTCGGGGAAGAAGCTCTATCGTCAGATTCCGAAGAAGAAGAGGATGAAAGGAGGCAGAATATGGAACCGGATTAGGAGGGAGTCCTGACGTTAGGATGATCGACAGATGACGATCTGGATTCAGTGAACAGTCTTTACCATTGGCAGATAGAGGACTACGAACTCTTTCTGAGTTGTAATATGCTAAGGATCGACGAAGGTAAAAAAGAAGGAAATGAATGTCTGAAGGAACAAAGAGAAGTCGACAGAGGAAATGAATGTCCGAAGGAACATGGAGAAGCTGAAGGAGGAAATGAATGTTCGAAGCAACACAGAGAAGCCGAAGAAAGAAATGCGGGTATGACTAAAGCTGAAAGAAAGAACATACAGTACGAACTCAAAAGGAGGAAAGATTCCACTATACAACCGCGCAGGAAGAAAGTATTACGTCAAATCACAGATATAGCAGAAAGGTGCCAGCAGCAAGGAAGACACATCATACAGTCCACACAGGAAACAAAGCGGAAGGGTTTAATAAAAGTTGTAGCAGTACAGAGTGGACATGTTATTCACAGCTAGAAGGGGCAGCTGACGGAGTCTATGGTACGGAGCTTCGGGAACAAACTGGGCGATATGGAGATGATACAGAACAGGCGTAGCAGGTTTCAACTAGGACAGTTGGGGTTGAGGTACGACGGACGGAACAAGATCAACCCAGGCAAGTTTCAAATGAAATGGGTCGGGCCGTATCAGCTTCGAGAAGTGGGTGATAATGGAGCAATAAAACTATGGATGCTAGACAGAAAGGAAGTCGCCGATGCAGTGAAGAGATCGAAGTTGAATGTCTACCATGATAACACACCTCCATGGATGAACAACTGAGAGAAGACTGTAAGTACTATATATATGTAAATAAAATTTTTATTAAAAAAAAAAGAAGCAGCATTGTACGGATTCTTAACCTGCTCACCGCACGGTTTTTGGAGGTTGTGTATGGAATTTATTGGTTCACTGTACAGATTTTATAATAAGAAAGTAGTGTACGGTTTTTAAATGCTACCGTAGGGTTTTTAGTGGGCAGATACCTTACGGATTTTGAAGACAGTTTTCGTACGAATATTTTCACAGTTACCGTATGGATTGTGGAGACAATGTACGGATTTCTAATGATTTAATAGCATACGGATTTCTTGTGAGTGGGCAGTGTACGGATTTCGGGTTTCAGCCACTGTACGGTTTTCTGAATTCATCACAGGTTTTATAAAATCTGATTACCGTACAGCATACGGACTTTGGAGGTTCCAGCGCACGAGTTTTAGCAAGTAGTGTACGGATTCTTTCCTGCAATTACAATATGGTTTTTTGGAGCCAGGTCATTGTACGGATTTTTCCAAAAGTATGGATTTTCTTAAGGTTCCAGCATACGGATTTTGGAAGGCTGTATCGTATGGATTCCAGATTCTAAAGATTAGCGTACAGAGTTTTTGAGATTGATGCAATGTGCACTATACGGAGTTGTGAAAACATTGATCTGGAGAACCTATTTCATGCGGATTTTCTTCTACTTTCAGTGTACGATCTTCAGGATGGTGGTTTAGCAAACACAATACAACATCATGGTGTAGATGTGCATTGGCAGCGCAGGAGGTTTTGTAAAAAAAAAAAAAAAAAAAAAAAAAAAGTCGACAAATCAAGAATGCTCAGAATGAGTATCAAATGATGCCATAGGGAAGGGGAAGCATCAGCGATTGCCAGAGAGAGTGTAGAATCGGCAGAAAATAACAGAAATAGTGTGTTCCGTGCAGTTTTGTGTGGGTTCTAGAGTGCTCATTTGGTCTTGGCGGCGAGGGGCGCTACCCCTCAACCCCACCGGGGGTGTTGCCCCCTGGACCCCCAATCGTTGCGGATATCAGTCGTGGGAGTTTGACTAGTTGAGAGACTTAGAGCTACTGCAGGCATGGAGTGTCTATGTACTAGAGGCACTGAGAGTAGGTGTTGTCCGTGAGGCTGTCTTGGTGGATGCGTAGAGAGCTTGGGAGGAGCTGATCATCCAGTTGGAGGTAGTGCAGCGACACTTGGTTCAGTGTACTCGGAATTGGAAGGCAAAAAGTGGCATAGGTGGCTATCAGGTCAGATGTTAGATTGGCTAAGGTGACAGTCTTGAAGACCAGTTAGTCAGTCAATGTATTTTGGTTGTTGATTTGTCTTAGAGATTTTGTAATAGTCATCAGGAGACGACTTTTCTTTTTGGGGGGGATGATGTTGTCGATAGAAATTGTGTATCAGCCGATGGGTCCCTTCGGGAAGGAAATTGTGTATCAGCCGATGGGTCCCTTCGGAAAGGAAATTGTGTATCAGCCGACGGGTCCCTTCGGAAAGGTTCTTGTTATGTAGCCGACGGGTCCCTTCGGAAAGGTTTTTGTTATGTAGCGACATGTTGTATGTGGCCGACAGACTCCTTCGGGAAAGTTCTTCGGAAAGTATTTATAAACCCTTTGGGAAGCATTGTATTTAGGAGATCAGATCATTCAAGCATAATGTACTGTTTGGCATATGCGAATAATAATAAGAAGAGTTCTGCTGTTTGTGTTCGTGTTCATTGTCTGTGTGCAATTCTTAATTAACCTATGCGGTAAACAAACTTTATAATAAACTAAAAACTAGCTAAGGTGACCATTAAATAGACATTACAATATTTTAATAAGAAAATCTTAAAGGGTAGGAGTTGACCTAAAAACTGAATCACAACAGACCTATGAGCTAAATTGTGAGCAATCTAAAAGGTTAGATTTATAGAAGATTCAAGGCAGTCTTAAGTCAATATCTAGAGGGACTTATTTCCAAAAGACCATCTAACACCAGCAGAGGGAAACACATATAGAGCAAAGACAATCCAACGTACAACAAAAGAAATCATACAGGAGAATCAAAACTACAGTAGAAGCAATCATAAATGCAATAAAACAACTAACTTATAATCCCTTTATTACTGTGCTATGAAGTAATATTGCTTATATATATCAGATCAAATGCAATATGCTTAAATCTGAATATCCATACATTTATTGATCATGTTGAGGTAAGGCAGTGCAAGAGGAGGTGGCGGGGGGTGATAGTTGGGGTATGTAACATACCAATTTTCCTAATCAAGTTTCAATCTAGAAATAAGCTGATTTCCTAATTCACATCACTAAGATTTTCAATGGCTGTTAAAACTGAATTAAAATCTATTTACAATGCTGAATTTACCAAGAATACATAATGAGGAGATAACAATTAACTAACTTATTCAGCTGAAAGTAAATATCAGATGTAATCATTTAACTAATTCTAATTATTTAACTGAAATTAAGTAACAGATGTTCTTGAAAAGAAATATCTAATTAAAGTAAAGTTATTTGTAAAAACTAGTTAAAAAGTAAATAACTTTCATCTTGAAATGAAATAACTAAACATTCAGAGGTGAAATGAACATATAGTGAATATTGTGAAGCTTCATTTATTGGTTGTCCAAGCCCTGGCTTTGGTGAGAGGAGAAGCATTGACAGAGGCTTAACCTCCCAACCGCGGACCATTACTTATCTCCACTTATTCTAATTTAATAGAATGGCCCTCCCTACCCCGAGGTCAGGCTTGGGATGTTCATTAATCCAGCCATCAGAGTATTCAGGTAGGTTGAAGTTCCAACAGTTATTCGACAAAATAACTGAAGCCTCTGGACAATCAACAAAGATCACTTGTTCTGGCAAATCTGCTTAATTCCACCTTGGCTAAGGATTTCAAATGTGAGTTGTCAGACCCGATCTCCACCAGTTGGCTTGACAACTTACTTCATGAGTGGAACATGCATGAGCTACTGCATTATTTATTTATCATGTTATTACCTTATTCTGATAACATTCTTGTTTATTGTAGATTCTTTGCACCTCCTCACCTATCTCAGGCCATCAAGCCGGTGACTCCCTGGTGCTCTCAGATCAAGTTCACTGTGATACTTCACACCTTCTTCACCACATTCTGGCATTTCGCCTGGTGAATTCCTTGGTGTTCACTTATTCAAATATATATATGTAAGTTAGGTTGTAATTGTTTTATACTGGAATAATAACATTCTTGAATGGTGCCATAAATGAATTTAGAAAAATTTATCATCTTACATATAAGAAAGGCGACAAGCTTATATGCTTAAATCAGTACAAAGGAAATTATCAGACTTCATTTATCAGTGTTATATTATTTCAATAGGAAAAGGGAGATTAAAGAGAGATACGACAGCCTTATTGCTTAAGTCAAGGACATAGCACTCAATTGATGAGCTTAAGGGGCTTTCTAATGAATGGTTCATAAGGCACAACACTTGGTGAAGGTTTTGCAAGCTTTGGGTTTAACCATGGAGGAAACTCTGTAGTTCAGCGCGCTCAGGCTAGAGTAGTACTGGGATGGGTGACCTCCCGGGAGAGCTCGATGCTTCACCCCTGTGAGCATCACCTAGATCCAATGAGTGCTTAGTGTTCCATTTATTCTCATGAGAGATGGATTCATGTTGAATCACTACTCATGAAACATGGGTCAATGAGTTTGACTCAAAAATCACATAGTTAAATCCTGATAGCAATATCACAATAGCATCTTATGCTAAAGAAATCGATGAACAACAACGTCAGCTAAAGGTATACATTTATATTTAATACTTAACAGGAAGAAGAAGTGAAAATGGTTTCATAGATTGTATAAAAACCCTTACGTGACTCTACCCGATTATCTATATAAGCCTTGCATATTGGTTGAATCCGCCAACTTTAACTGAGGCCTGTGGCAAATAAACTCAGTCGGATAGCACAGTATGTATATATGGATTGTCTCTACAAATTGAGAGGATGCTAACAAGGAGTTTGAATGCTTAAAGAACTTGAAGGCCGAGAGAAGGAAAGAATGCCGATAGACGATTAAGGAATCCATAATAAAGAATGAGCCAGACCTTACGGCTACCTTCGGTTACAAGATCCAAATCGAAAGTCTTTCAAAATGGCTAAAAAGAAAAGAAAGAAAGGAGGAAATAGTGAGAAAGAAAGAAGATGAAAGGTTTTTAAAAATTAATATTATTTTATTATTGTTTTATTTTCTCAACTATGCTTATATGTACGTAATGGTAAGGTGGCATCATTGGATTAATATGTTTAATGTAATGGTGTCATTTTATTATTATTCACATATGACCATATTTGAGAACGTAAGATAATAATTAAATAATATTAATATTTGATAATTCTTAAGGGCAAGAATTTATGTTTATTTTACATTCTTTTATTATAATATTCCACATTTTAGCTCATGCGGTTCCACCATGAAATATGTTGCCAAGTCCTAGTAACCTTGCCAAGATAGTTTTAGGTCAAACCTGTTGATTCTGATGACTAAACCATTTGACCATCCCCTTTCAATGACCTCGTTTCGCAATGCTTCCCCTCTTCAGTCTTCATTCTATAATCATTCAAAACAACATTCTCACCAATGCATCAATTCAAGATTTATAAATTGCTAATTCAAAATCATCAAGTAACCGTTAGGGATTTCATCAATGTCAAAATAACTAACTTTACATGCTCATCATATATGTTCAACAGCTATAATTAACTGGCTTAATTTCACATGATCCTGAATAGATCGATAGAATGGCTAGAATTAATTGACTTACTTTCATATGATAATTAAATTGATACAATGACTAAAATTAACTAACTCGATTTCACATGATCATGAAGATATAAACAACGGCTATAATTAACTAACTCAATTTCACATTGTTATGAAGAAATAAACAACGGCTATATTAACTAACTCATTTTCACACGATCATGAAGAAATAATTGATTTGACGGCTATAATCAGTTTAAAATTTTAGGGCAAAATTTGGGATGTAACAAGGTGGAGGGGAATGGTGAAGGATTCCCACTAGGCATGGCACTTCATGATGATTGTTAAGGACCATCGCTGATGGACCACATGAGGCCACCCCATAATGATGATTAAGAACCATTTGAGGCCAATGAGGCTAAAGTCTGTTTACCGCATAGGTTAATTAGGAATTGTATACAGATAATGAACATGAACTCGAACAGTAGAACTCTTCTTATTATTCGCATATGCCAAGATTTTACATTAGGTTCCCATCATGATGATTACAATGATCCCGAAGGGAGATATAAATACTGTCCGAGAAACCTTCTCGAAGGTATCCGTCAGCCACATACATGTCAACTACAATAATAGAACCTTTTGGATACATCCCGGTACATGTCGGCCTGACGACACACATCCCGATACACTGACAGAAACCTCCCGATACACTGTCGGAAACCTCTCGATACACCGTCGGGAACATCCTGAAATACCATCGGGAAGCTCCTGATACAGCGTCAGGAACCTCCCGATACACTGTCGGGAACATCCTGATACATTATTTCCTGACGACATCATCCCCCCCCAAAAAGAAAAGTCGTCTCCCGACGACTAGACAACAAAAACTGTCTCCTTAGTTGACCCTGATAGCCAACCATGCTGCTTAGTCTGCTTCCAACTTTGGGTCCGCTGAGCCAAGTGTCGTTGAAGTGCCTTCAACTAGATGATCGGCTCCTCCCGAGCTCTCTACGCATCTGTCAAGACAGCCTCTCGGCCAACACCTACTCCTAGTGCCTCTGGTACACAGACAATCCATGCTTGCAGCAGCTTCAAGTCTTCTCAACTGGACACACTTCACGACTGATATCCGCAACGACTTGGGGTCCAAGGGGCAGTGCCCCTTGCCGCCAAGACCAAATTAGCACTCCGAAACCCACACAAAACTGCATGGAACACATTATTTCTGCAATTTTTTCTGATTCCGCACTCTTTCTGGCAATCGCTAATACTTCCCCTTCCCTTTAACATCATCTGTCACTCATTCTGAACAACTTGATTTTGTCGTCGCTTTTTTTTTTTTTTTTAGAAAACCTCCTGCCACCCTTCTGTGATGAAATCGGTACGGCTTCAATCTTGACACTGTCTGCTGATTGCATGTGGATGCCTCCTTCCTAGAGCTGCTATGCACACGGGTTTTGATGAAACAATTCTGAAGGCGTCTTCACTATTTCAATCTTCTGGAAAAGCCGTACTGCAATATCCCACCAAGTCTTCAAAATCCGTATGATGGAAAATAACAAAATTTTGGCTCCAAATTCCGTACGTTAACCTTCTGAGGCTATCAAAATCCGTACCAAATTCTGTACGTTAACCTTCTGAGGCTATCAAAATCTGTACGGTGGTTTCAGTGCAACTTAAAAAAACCGTACCATAGCAAAACCGTACACCAACTTTGAAGATGAAAACCATACATTGTCTTTAAAAACTGTACTGCAAGCATGAAATCCGTACGTTGTCTTTAAAAACCGTACTGCAACATGAAATCCGTACGTTGGCTTTAAAAATTGTACTGCAAACATGAAATCCGTACGTTGTCTTTAAAAACCATACTACAAGCATGAAATCCATACGTTGGCTTTAAAAACCGTACTGCAAACATGAAATCCGTACACCCTCCTTCAGATATGAAAAATCGTACGTTACTTCCTTTTCCCTTCAGATGAAAACCCGTACGGTGTTGTCCTCTGCAATTATGAAACCGTATGGTACACATGGAAGTCGTACGGTGCTCCTTCCTTCACTATGAAATCTGTACGGTGCTCCTTCCTTCACTGTGAAATCCATACGGCACTTCCCTTCGGCTATGAATCCTTTTAAATATGAAACCGTACGGTACTTTTTCCTTCTGTTTTTTATTTTTATATTTTTTTAATAATAATTATAATAAATTTTTTGAACAACTATGTACAATATTTACATATGTACAGTACTTACAGTCTTCTTCTCTCAGTTGTTCGTCCATGGAAGTGCGTTACTTCTTTCATGGCAGACATTCAACTTCGACCTATTCACTGTGTCGACAACTTCCTTTCTGTCTAGCATCCATTGTTTTACTGCTCCATTATCACCCACTTCCCGAATTTGATATGGTCCGACCCACTTAACTCTGAACTTGCCTGGGTTGATCTCATTCCGTCCATCATACCTCAACGCCAACTGTCCTGGTTGAAACCTGCTACGCCTGTTCTGTGTCATCTCCATATCGCCTAGTTTGTTCCTGAAGCTCCGTACCATGGACTCCGTCAGCTACCCCTTCTGTCCGTCAATAACACATTCACTTTGTATTGTTGCAACTTTTATTAAACCCTTCCGCTTTGTTGCTTGTGCAGACCGTATCGTGTGTCTTCCTTGCTGCTGGTACCTTTCTACTATTTCTCTGGTTCGACATAATACTTTCTTCCTGCGCAGTCGTACAGTAGAATCTTTCCTCCTTTCAAGTTCGTATTGTATGTTCTTTCCTTCAGCTTCAGTCATACCCGTGTTTCCTTCTTCGGCTTCTATGTGTTGCTTCGAACATTCATTTCCTCCTTCGGCTTCTCCATGTTCCTTAAAACATTCATTTCCTCCGTTGGCTTCTCTATGTTCCTTCGGAAATTTATTTCCTTCTTCTTTCTTACCTTCGTCGATCCTTAGCATATTACAACTTGGAAAGAGCTTGTAATCCTCTATCTGCCAGTGGTAAAGACCATTTACTGAATCCAGATCGTCATCTCCTTCCAATCGTAGGACTCCCTCCTGATCCGGTTCCATAGTTTGCCCCTTTTCATCCTCTTCTCCCTCAAAATCTGACGATAGGGCTTCTTCCCCGACCATCTGAGTGTGCAGATCGATGACATACTTCTGCCCTTTGCTTTCAAGTGATAAAGTATTTTTCTTCCAATCATGCTTTGCTTTTGCTTGTATCAGCCACCCCTGACCCAGAATAGCATCATACTCTTTCCGCCTGAGAGGAATCACAACGAAATCCAACAAGAATGGCTGTGTTCCAATCGTCACTGGTTGTGCTGTCAGGACTCCCAATGGCTTGATTCCATGTTGATCGGCCGTTAGCAGCTGGAATGTAGGCGGCCATAATGTCGGCTGTCCCAACTTTTTCCAAGTGTCTTCAGGTAACACATTGACATCGGACCCTCCGTCCACAATTGTTTCCATCAATACAGTCTCGAGAATTCCCATTTCAACGACTGCCAGATAGCGTCCGGATGAAAGAGCTAACAGCATCGGATCTGCTGCACTTGCGCCACTTTCCTTCTCCTTTTTGTCCCCTGCACTTGCTCCACTTTCCTGCTTCCTTCCATGTTCTCTTGGTAGTTGAGCAGCGGGAATGATGTTTGTGAGTGCCGATCGGAGCTGAGGCATAGTGAGCAACAAATCACTTATCCTGACGGGTATCTCGGTTTGCAATATTTACCGTACAATGTTTTGTTCTGCGCAGTTCCGTACGGAGGTACTCGGCGTGTCCTTCAGGTGTGTCGTTTCTGCCTGTGTTGCTTTCTGGATCTCTGCCCGTGCTTCCTCCAGTCTCTTCTTTTTTTCCGCTGGGTCAAGGTACACTTTCGCTTGCTGCCGTGTGATGGCCAGAACCTCTTCTTCGTCCGTCCCGATGGTGATCAAGTTTACTCCCGACTTTGGACACCTAGCATCTTCATGATCACCAGGTCCACACCATCTGCATAACAACTTCGGTGTGTTCACCGTTGTACACTCTCGGGCGAAGTGACCCCACAAATTGCATGCGCGGCATTGAACTATCGGCCGGCCATTGGCATCGTACTGGATTCGACTCTTCCCACCATTATTGTTGTTGCCACCATTGTTGTTATTGTTGTTGTTGTTTGGACCGCGCCAGTTGTTTCTGTATCCACCTGATGTGGCACCTTCCGTACTGGTGTTCCTGTTCCCTCCTGACAGGGATGCTTCCTGTGACAGGAACACTTGCTGCGGTGTCCTTGTTTTTAAATTGAAAGGGCATTCCTTTACCGAGTGTCCGAGGATCTGGCAGATTTCACAAAATTGATCTTTCGGGCAGGATCCCTTCGTATGGCCTTCTTTCTTACACTCCGTGCACCATAGGTCATTACCCTTAGTCTCCTTGTTCATGTTTTTGAATTCCTCCATCATCCACATCATATCCTTCTGGAGGGCACGGACCTTCTTGTTGCTTCCCTCATCATTGTCGCTGCTATCTTCTCCTGAAGGGTCATCGTCATCTGAATCTGATGAGCTGGTCTTCTTTTTCTTCTTTGTCTTCTGGTCACTTTCGAGGTTCATTGCCCGATTGTACGCTTCAATGTATGTGGACGGTGGCACGATCTTCATCTTTTTCCGCAGCTTCGGGTGAAGGCCTTCAATGAACCATCTTTTCTAGAGCCCATCTGCCAGCTTATTCTCCATTTTACTGATTAACTCCTTCAATCTCCTAGCAAAGACCTGTACTGTTTCATTCTTCTTTTGCTTGGTATTGAATATCTCGGCTACAATTTCATTATCATCATGCAAAAGTTGAAATTCTGCGATGAACTCATTAATGTTATCCCAACTATTTAATTATTGTGGATCAGCATCAGTAAACCAATCAATCGCAACACCCCATAGGGTAGCAGGAAATTGTCGGATCCATTCGTTTGTATCTGTTATGCCATTTGCCCTCCAGATCGTTTCACATGTTTTACAATGTCGAATAGGATCAGTTGCTTCATCATCATCAAATTTAGGCAATTTTTCCTTTGGACCTACCATTATCACTGTATGTCGAGGGTTTTGTTATGTACTTGCGCTGTTTTGCACTCCCGCGCTGTTTTGAGCACCCGCGCTGTTTTGAACACCCGCGCTGTTCTGCACACCCGCGTTGTTTTCTGCTTCCGCGCTGTTTTCAACACCCGCGCTGTTTTCTGCTTTCGCACTGTTTTCAACACCCGCGCTGTTTTGGACTTCCGCGCTGTTTGGTGAAGAAGAGGGTTCGTCAACCGAAGCTGTTCGTTTCGGAAGTATATCTCGGACGAAGAGGTCACTCCATGCTCGTGCTCCGTCGGCACTCCGAGCCGTGCGAGTCGATCTCCTTCCGTCAGGATTCTCTTCCCGTGGTGTATGCAGGTTTAGAAACTCCTCCCTCGCTTCTTCCACCAACTGAAGCCGTTGTTGAGTCTCCTTCAACAATCCTTCCGCGCTCTTGTTTCCGTCGGCAATTTTTTGAAATCTCCTTCGGCACTTTGTCTGCTGAGCCAGAATTAAATTTTCCTGTGCAACGCGTATGTCATCTTTTTCCTTCAGCTTATTCTTATCTTTGTTCAACTGATTCGGCATTTAATTCATATCCGCTTGCCTGCGTACCAGGTCCATCGGGCAACAGCGCCAAATGTTTACCGCATAGGTTAATTAGGAATTGCATACAGATAATGAACATGAACTCGAACAGAAGAACTCTTCTTATTATTCGCATATGCCAAGATTTTACATTAGGTTCCCATCATGATGATTACAATGATCTTGAAGGGAGATATAAATACTGTCCGAGAAACCTTCTCGAAGGTATCCGTCGGCCACATACAACATGTCAACTACAATAATAGAACCTTCTAGATACATCCTGATACATGTCGGCCTAACGGCACACATCCCGATACACTGACAGAAACGTCCCGATACACCGTCGGAAACCTCCCGATACACGGTCGGGAACATCCTGAAACACCATCATGAAGCTCCTGATACACTGTCAGGAACCTCCCGATACACTGTTGGGAACATCCTGATACATTATTTCTTGACGACAAAGTCCATCCTTGGACCAAGGGTTGAGGGTCAAGGCCACCCTATTGCTGTTCCCCTACTAACCCACATGGATCAAATATTGAAGTGAATACAAAAGAGATCTTCAATCATAAAGGGTGTTGCATTATAATTTCTTCCCACATGCATGAGAAGGATCAGACTTTAAGTTTTGCATGGAAAATAAAATAAAATTAGATGCAATAGTTTGTTTTACAAAACTGATGATAATCTCAGTTAGGGAATTTCTGCATGTAGTGCATGAAATTGGTGATAGCTTTACTTGCTATTTTTAGTAATCCAACTTTAGTTTCCAGATTACATAGATTTATCCAAGGCCTATATGTAATGAGGCCATTGTAATGCAATTGTTGTCTTTGATCTATATGATCAGCTGATCCTTGGTCTTGTGATCAACAAGTTAGTATATCCTGATTTGAATGAGTATAAGGTTTTATCTATTGTTTGCAGCAATTTTGTATGTTTTTTTATTTTCTTCATATAGTATCAAAGAAAGTCATATTGAGTGCTTGCAAAATAAAAGAATTTCAAAGTTGTTGCTGTATCTTCATAGCCAATGAAGACAATCCTGCTATCAATGCTGATGCTACCTAAAAGGTGAAGCCAATTCTCAAAGGAGGGAGACTGAAGATTCCAAAAGGAATAGGTTTCCTTAAGTTTTAAGCCACCTTAGAAAAGGCGAAACCAATCTCATTTGAGGAGATTGAAGTCAATGAGATTAAAAGTCTAGCAAGAGGAATTGGGGTTTCCATATAACCTTACGATTAGAAGTCCAAACAAAGAGAACTGACCTATAAGAATTAATGGTCGATGAGATCGAAGGATTGCTGTCATTCAGAACAAAGTTGTCCCTACCAAATTTGAAGTTACAGGAAGCTCACAAATCAGAGCAAGTTGATTTGAATGAAGTTAGATCAAGTCTTACAAATGGCTTGAATGAGCTAAAAGCCAATAATCTTTAGCCAAATGGAAGTTGTAGGATAATGCATTGCGGTAAGAGAGACCCGCTAAAGTCCAAGAAAAAAGTAATTGTTTATGTTGCACTCATTATTAGTTGAAATTAAGAGGAGGATGTCGGCATTTTAATTTCCTTCCACATACATGAGAAGAACTGCAGTCTTAAAGTTTTACGTGGATACTTAAATTAGATCCAATGGTTTGTTTTGCAAATTGATGATAATCGCAGTTAGGGATTTCTGCATGTAGCGCATGGGATTGGTGATATCTTTTATTGCTATTTTTAGTAATCCAACTCTAGTTTTCAGATTTAATGGAATTTGTCCAAGACCTCTTTATACTAAGGCCATTGTAATGCAATTATTGTCTCTGATCTTTAAGATCAGTTAATCCTTGATCCTATCATCAAGAAGTTATTGTTTTGAGATTTGAGTGAATATAAAGTTTTATTGGCTGTTTGCAACAGTTTTGTGCGTTGGTCTTAATTTCTTCAAAAGGAGGGGTTGACATGGTGGAGGGGACAGTGTAAAGCCCTCACTCGGTATGCCACCCTGTGATGATGGTTTAGGACCATCAATTAAGGGCCATATGAGGCCACAAAGGATAAGGCTTTGTTGTTGGGCACAGTGTAGAGGATACTTGGGGCACCTCATCATGTCTCCCAACAATGCCCTCATTATGGTTGAGCTCCCATGTAATGAATGAGATTTGTTATTTAAATCCATATGTATTTCCTAACCCTACAATTGAATGTATTTCATGAGTTCTACATCATTGTTTGATCTGGATGTAGATTTCCAAAAAATACCTTATCTCATCTTATTGTTGAGTATGGATTATAATTTATATCTCTATCTACATTTTTCTTTCTTTTGGGACTTGTGAATTTAGGGCAAACTATAAGGCGGTCCAAGAAAGGGATATTACATCTATAAAGAACTTCCTCTCTTGTAATTGCCTTGTTTGAAGGAATCTTGACATAGTTCAAGTCACTACCCAAAGGAGATGATTCATTTGTACCAAATTAAGCGACATACTAACCTCTAGATTGGAAGATTCCATCATTTTTCCTTATTAGGCAAGGATCCTTAGTTGTCATAGAAGCATTCTTGATTTTTCCTTTTGGAGGATAGACAGTCAATTTTTTGATGGTCTAGCATTTTACAATGAAAATTTTTGGGAGAAGGATCCTTTGCTTCAATGTTTTGGTTTCACATACCAACCTCAAATTCTTCAAAAGGTGTTTGGATGAGGTTTGAAGGCATCCACTTTATTGTAGGTTCATGTATGAAGTCCTGATTTTCCTTCTTTTGCATTTTCATCCATTATAAATTTCTCAGAACTCAACCAAAGTGTTTCCAATATTGAGAGAACCGAAAATTAAAATATTTAGATAAAAGATTATCAAGGTAGATCCACATCGGAACTTTCTTGATGCTGCAAGAGGATCGATATAGGTCCAGTTTTGTAAGAAAAGTGCAGTCCCATCTATTAACAATAGATCACCTTTTCTTTTCAATTCTATGTTCAGCTTGATTAAAGTGGAAAAACATTTTTGGAGAAATGTAAATACAAAGCTGTCACCCCAAGTCTCAAGCTTCCACCTCTTCACCAGACAGGCTATAAGTTCACAGATTTACCTGTAATGGTGTTTGATTCAGAAAAATGTTTTTTTTGCCCTAAATGTAATAAAATAACATGCACAATAGAAGAATGCAAATGCAATGACTAAGAAATATAATAGAAATACTTGCAAATGCTTGAAAATAACAAGCCACTTCGAGGGGTTAAATCTTCAATATTCTCAACATGAAATAGAATTTGCATTATGATATTCAATTAGTTCTTGCTATCTTGTATATATTTACCATACCTATGCCTTGGATGAAACCTAGACCAACTAGACTACCTCTATAAGATGGTACAAACAATTATCTAACTTAATTGAGAGTTGTACCCAAATACAATCAACCTGCCTGCCTAAACTGAAAAATATTGCCTTGTTTCTTGCCTACTGGATGCCAAGATCATGATTTGACACCCCTTGTAATGAAAAAGTTTTCTCAATTAAAGGGATGCAGGAACAAATACTTGGAAATATAATATAAACCTCTGCAAATGCTTGATAATATTAAAGCCATATTGAGGGGTTAAACCTCTAGTGTTTGACAAGAAATAGAATTCGCAATATGATTATCAACTACTCATCACCTCCTTTATGAATACCATATTTACGCCTTGAAGGCCACTCAATTTGACTAGACTATCTGTTTCAGATTACATAAAATAATCATATAACTTAATTAATGTTCATGCTAGCCACAAGTCGGCTACACATATCCCAATATGATCAATCAGCTAAGGGCATAGACTAAATCAGTGTCAGAAATTTTATTTATAATTTTGTCCTTGATTCAACTACAATTTCTTTTGGGGTCCACCTCGTTCTGTCTAAGACTCTAAACAGATTTTGTCAAAGGTCAATGAAGCATTATTTACTTCATGTTCGAAGAAATTAGAGATTTGCTTCATTGATCTATCCTGCTGCCTGTTCACCATGCATTCACATTCAATTGTATTGGTTTATCCTGAGAAATCCATTAACTTATTTGATTACCAAGGAAATACTGTAATGCAGATCTTCATGTTTTCCATGTATACTGTGTATACTGATAAATACTATTCTATGTATGAAGTATCAATTTTTATCCTCTCCATCTGCACACGAGCAGAGTTTTTGTGGTTTGACTATTTATTTTGCTCCATTCCACCATTTGCTTTTTGTATTTATTCAAAAGTACATTCGTGCATATTTCAGCACAGCACCTGATCATGATACAAAAATGTTTGGTTGTAAATTAAAATGGTTCATAAAATATGGGAAGACACAAGAAAGAAAGCTACTTTGTGGTAAACATCCAAAGTAATTGCCTAAAGCATGTCCAAGCCATACTCGTCTAGCATGCATTGCATTTAAAATGGTTAAAATGAAATCAAACCAAAATTTGTATGTAGTGAAGTATAGATAAAGATACAATGAGGATAGGATGCCACATAACTTAGACAATGATGTGAGAATGTGTTACTGTTACATGGAAACACTCACTCTGTAGCTGAGGAAAAATCCTAATACAAAGACTCATCGCACTGAAGGCATTCACAGCAGGAAATTTCTGTAGTCATGAGCTTGTTTGTAATTAATTGGATAGCACAAGCAAGGCTGTAACCATAACGTTGGTATTGTTTATGTCCTATAATATTTGTTTAAAGATTCCCCACTTTGTGTTATTCCTGTCTTCCTAGGTTCACTTGCTTTCCACACCTTATTCTAGTTTTTTATTTAGAAATTTTAATATTTTGGTTGTTGGAACACTTTTTGTTAGCATTTTGAGTGGAATTGATCTATTAAGTCATTTGTGGACATTAGAATACTATCTTTATTCTATTTTGATGCAGTAACAACCACAAGGCATAATCTAAGTTCCCAAGGAATTACTTGGAGTTGGGGGTAACAGCGCAATCTTTTGAATCTACAATCTTGTAGTAACTACTCTGATGGTAATCTATGATGACATGAAAGAATGTACTGGAGAGGCAAACAGAACTATGGACATTTTGTTGGGAAATAAAAATGTGAAGTTTCAGGTTACAGGAAACGTCTTTGACATGTTTGACAACATATGTCATATGGTTCTGATTACAACTTTTAAAATCCATTTGTAGGGTGATATTCGAGCATTAGAGGACCTGACTTATGAACGGAGGCAGGAATTTATTTCTGCACATACCCTTCCCACAGATGTGCCATTGGTATCATTTCACACAGAAGTCACAATAGCTCCAGGAGTCTTGGCTACCATGTCCCATATTGCACATGCGGAACTTCCATGGTTGCCTCTACAAGGTTCAAGTGCCAACGCTGAGGAGGATGCCAGTCAAATCACAAAAGTTCCAGTTGCTGTACCTATTGCAGCAGCTATGGCTATATGTGCATTACATCTTCAACTTAGATATGGGGAGAAAAGTGATGGCCTTGTTACAAGGAGAGATGCAGAGGTTCCTGGATCTGTAGTTGTACGCCCAGACAGAAAATTGGATCATGCATGGATGGTGTATTCTTCTTCTAATAGGGATTCTCTAGAACCTGATGCATCTCAAATGTGTGAAGCTTTGTTGGCTTTGCTCGTGGAGGTTGACCAGAGAAAAAGTGGTTCACTCTTAGAGCACAATTCCATATAATGTAAATATCTCTATTTTTGTACTTCATACCTTCTTTGGCAACAGTAGATGTATGTATTTTCTAATTTAGGGTAAATGTGTCCTAATTTTGTTGCCAAAGAACTATTTTTTCATTTGTTGTAACTTCTACTGATGGTATGAACGATTAGGATAGAAAAAAAAAATCAGTTGCTTTTTCTATCTGATTTGTAGTTTTCATATTGTACAGATTTCTTTCCGGTTCTAAATGCATCATTGGTGGGCTAACTGCATGTTATAATACATTGATGTTTAACTGAACAAACAATATTATTCTGTTTATATTATATGAAACAGTAAAGGTTAACAAAATAATTAATTGAAAGGAAATATTAGTACCAAGCTACCCTGGGGGCTTTAAATTTTGGCTACAGTTGTTTGGATTCAATGAAGCTATGCAAAGAAAAGTTTTGAAGCTCACATTTTAAACACATGGAACCAACTTTCTTCTAAATAGAAACTTCTTGGGATTGGGATCAACTCAGTTAACTTACCCCCAGTAATGGCAGAATCTACTCACTTTGCCTTTTAATGTGATGAAAAGTGAAAGAGCTTGATTTTACAATAATTTGCAAATTTTAATAGCATATCATAATTTTTAGTTTCAAACTCTGAGAAGCTTCTTTATATTGGCATCTTTAGGAATGCTTTATGAAGACTTGAATGTCCTGAACTAAAGCAACCTTGTGAATTACTGAAATAAATGGGAGTGGCCAGTATATCCAATACTGTAGCAGCTCAGAAAAGAATAGCATAACACATTATTCTAGGTATGTTCAGTGTTTCCGAACTATTCTATCCGTAATCGCTGAATAAAAGACTAGAATAACAATGGGTATTGAGCTGGTACCACCCATAAGAACTTGACTGAGTCAAAAAGAAGCATAGCTAGGTACAATATTAACTCAATGAAGATGCTTAAGAAAGTGATTACATTAAACAGACATGAGAGAAGCATGAACTACTAATAAGAGAACTCATACCAAAGAACATAAGCCTCCATCACTTGCTGCTTTCTTGTTGCGGTGAATGGTTGGCTGGATTAATTCAGCTATACTGCCATATTTCCATGTCTTTTCAACATCATGAATATAGGGGTTAAGGTGTTATTAAGGTTCTACACCATTCTTCCTTTAACTCAACCACAACTATATAGATACTTTAAGCCTTCTAAAAGTTATCGCATGTTGCAAATACGTAGAAGCACCTAAGAGTATGGGGTGTAAACACTCAAAAATGGTCATCTAGACTATGAGCCTCCTTTCTAGTATTTTTGCTTAATTTATCTATTGTTTATTCCTGATCAAATTATCACATTGCTATTTATTCAATTATTACTTATGGTTTGACCACTTTATCCTAAGTTTCCTATTTAATTAAAAGAACTTGCTTGCTTTTAATTAAATAACGCCCCCACTTCCCATTTATCCTTAGTGCGCACACATAAAACATTATTTCTATTTTAAAAATAAAAAGAAAAAGCTTTTTGTCTGACATGAGGTGCACACCTTCCAAGGTGGGTGGAATCTTTATTCTCCTCCACACATCTCTCATCTTTTGAACTCCACCGTTGATCTTGATTAGGTGAGATAATTATGCACATGGATCACTAAAGATGCATTCTCCACCCTTGATTAAACCTCTCTTTCCTTTTAATCTCAACTGGCAATTTTTCTTTAAAAGAGAGGGCCCTCTCCTCATTCTCTAACTAAGGTATATAATGTTAATGTTATGTTGCATGATTTTTAGGTGCTTTGGAGCTTTGGAGAACTTGGAGTATGTTTGCAATTGCATTTTACATACTTGCATCAGGGCTTACTTGCATGTAGCCTAGCTTTTTTAATTCTCTAGCTTAGATCACATAATTTAATTAGGAGGCTTGTAACTCTTCATATTTGATTATCTTATCTTGCATCTTGCATATCATTCTAATGTAGTTTGCATTGCATTGCACTTGCATTGTGATTCTTGGATGCAAGCACTCTTTCTCTCATCTTTGAATCTCTTGTTCTATGGTGCACCTTGCAAGGGTTGCATAACTTAGTTCATTTGAGAGCCACAACACTATTATTTTGCACCTTTGCACATCATAGATGGAGAGCTCTAGGTCGCTTCTTGAGATGCTCTCTTTCATGGATATTCTCAACTAAAAGGATTTAGAGAAGTGTGCCTATTTTTCGGCATACATTTTTGGCGCTCACTGTGGGGCTCAACAACCTTGTCTAGATCCATTGCTTGCATTTTTGTCATATTTTTAGTTTGTTGATTTATTTTTTAAAAACAATTTACAGACAAGAATATCATGCGACACTTTATCAGTATCGTATGACACTTTATATAATAATGGTACAATGCATTGTCAGTTGCACCATCGTACAAGTTTGTGCACTATGTCGCACTCTTGTTCTGCAAACTATGACATTGTATGATACAAAGTATTGCACCAGACAAAACTATTGTTTGGGTATATAGGGAAGTATCATACGATATTGTTGTAGTGATAAGTATTGCTTGACTTGTTTCACTTAGCTAATTCAGTTTTTTAGTTTGCATTTTCATCTTTTAATCTTTTGCATTTAATGTTTTTGGTTTCCTAACATCTCCTAACAAGTGGTTTTGTAGAGTATTTTTCAAATTTTGCTAATCTTGTGCCCTAACTCTTGTTGTTTTGTAGGTGGTCTTGCTTGCTCGTTTTCTGAGGAAACATTGCTAAATCAAAAGGACTTCTAACATTTGTTGTAGGGCTGCCCAAGAAAAAGCTAAAAAAACAAAAAAAAAAAGTTTTTTTACATGTGTTTTCTATTTCATTTCATGTGTGGCATATACTAGTTGCTTTCTTTCGTAGGCATATAAAACTCACAAGGGTTCATTGTTGGTAGGAGAGTATCCTCTTCACCTTTTAGGTGGATCAAAAATTTTGACCCTTCATTGAATCAAGAAAGTGGGTAGAATACTCCACTCTTTAGTGGTTTTAATTAGTTTTCTTGGTGTGTTTGAGGGAAACATTAGGGAGTAGGAGAGTATGTTCTTCATCTCTTAGGTGAATCATAAATCTTGACCTCCTTGGTGCGGATCCATTTTGTTAATCTCTTAGTGAGATTCATACCTTTAGAGGGTCTCCTATTGGTGGAAACATACCAATGGGAACGGCCCAAAGTGGGAACAAGAAAAATTCAGCTAACCCGACCCAGTATAATCACAAACCCTTTGACAAAGGCCAAAGCCTTGGGAGGCATAACACTCAACTTCACTTAGTGAAAATACTTATGGAATTGCGACCATGAGGAAATCATAGGGAGGTATGTTTAAGGTACTCTTGTGGCCATGAGGTCCATTATTAAGTCTCATATCAGAAACAAGGGGTGTGTTGCGAATGAGACCCTTACTAGACACTAGGATTTTAGAGGCCACCCTTTTTCAGCTGCTCAATATCTTGGTGCAAGGATCAATTCTAGTGGGCTCCCTGGATCAAGCTAAGATTTACACTCATCATATGTGTCTCTTTGGTTGTGTCAATAACACTTCCACGACAAGGCCAATAACTATTGTGGGAAGCCACTTTGTGTGAGGCAAACATGCATCAAGTTGTGGGCTAAAGTATTCAGTAATGAACTGTGACCTTTAGGTAGATATTGCTTGGCATGTTTTCGATTTGTGCTAGACCTGTGGAAATCTATTGAACATACACATGATAGTAGTCTTCATAGGATTTTTGCTTAAACCCCCCCCCCCCCCCCCCCCCCCCCCCCCAAGTGTTTGTATTGGCAAGGTTACTTTATTGTTTGTCCAATTGCTTGAAGACGTGTGTTTGTGCCACAAATTGCTTTCAAAATATTACATCGCTGGTACAAATTGAAAAAACACTCTATTGCATGTGTCAAGTCGCTTAAACAAGTGAAAAATTGGAGTTAAACATAGGTCTCATAGGCTTTGGGAACACTTACACATATAACTTTGAGCATCAAAATGCTAATGTTACCTTTAACAATCCCTTTGCAAATCATACACACTATGGAAACAATGGTAATATTACTCCTCCAAGAACCCCAAGGTCACTTGTTGAGGGATATGCACTACCACCTAGACACTCACAACCTTCACATCATGAGAGTGAAATAGACAATGAAGTAACTAGTGAAGACCTCATAAGGTTCCAACAAGACAAAAGTCTACAAAGACTTATGCTCATGGCATTAGAACAAAATGGGCATCCATACTTTGCGTATATGACAAATAAAGATTGGAGAATACCCCATGACTTTGATGTCCAACGAATTATTCAAAAGAGAGAGCCAACTGAAAGTGAGCTCATAAATAAAGAGGTTCTAGAATTACAAAATCAACTTGCATGCATGCAAATTGAAAAGGAAAAACCCAAGACTTCATTTGTTGAGACCATATGTGCTCTTCCTTTTGACAAAAGTCTTTACATTATGTCCTTCCCAAGGGATATAGAGGTTCCTGATTATAATAAATATGATGGAAATGGTAACCCACATGATCATGGTAGACGCTTTTATGCACTTAGCATGCATTTTATGCATGACAACACATATATCATGAGGCTTTTTCCTAGGAGCTTGAATGGACAAGCCATAAAATGGTTCACTAAGCTCTCCCCTCCTCTTAAGACATTTGATGAGCTTGGGCAAAGGTTTATTCAACATGACTCATACAACATACAAAATGCCATTACCATGCTAGATTTATGCAACATCAAGCAAAAACAAAGGGAATCTTTTGTTACATACTTGAAAAGGTGGAGAAGGTTACACTCTAGATATCCCCATCAAATCCTTGAGAATGAAAAGATTGATATATTCATTAGCACTCTTGTATTTGAGTTATACTATGACCTTAGAAAACAAGTTTTCACCACACTAAATGATATGATTGAGAGTGCCTATCGTATTAAGGATGTTGCTATTAAGAAAGGAGATATAGTGCTAAACAAAGATAAAAATGGGAATGGAAAAAATAAGGACAAGGGAAGATCATGGAAAAAGAATAAGTATGTTGTTAATGATCATGTTGTGCATGTGCCTAAGACTAAGGAACCCACTTTCAACTTAGCTAGCGTTATCTTAGCAACCAAGCAACAAGAGGTTACAAGAGCGAATGATTCCAACAAATCCCAAACTCATGAGAAGCCTAAGTTCACAAAGCCTTGTAAGCTGAAACATAACTTCACTCCATTGGCTGAATCATGTGATGTGATCCCGAAGACATTGCTTGCTAGCAAGCTCATTACGTTGCTTGATAATTTGAGACCCTATGACACCGCTATCAAACCGCCTTGGTGGACAGATGATCATTTTCACAATTACCATGGGAACAAGGGTCATACTACAAACAATTGTCTTAAGCTTAAAGATGTGATACAAGACCACATTGATGAAGGGAAGGTTACTACTAATGAGTGGTTAAGAATGATCATAAAGATTTCAAGGACCCTATACTTGTATACTTAAAATGTGAGCACACTTCTCTGAGTCATTATATCGAAGATTGCTCAAGGATGATGTCTCAAATGGTGATTCATAGCTCTCTATTCATGGAGTGCAAGGGTTTGTAATGAAGGCCCTTAGTTTTGACCTAGTTTGTGTCCATGCAAGTACACCATAAAATGAGAGATTCAAAAATCCAATATGCATACAAATAGAGATGAAAGCTAATCTATATGATAATAATACAAAACAATGCAAGATCTTATCTATCAATGCAAGTTCAAATCTATCAATGCAAGATCTAAGCTAACATGAAAATGTAGGGATGGATCATGATGATAGAAGCCATGCATGCATGAGAGAAGAAGATAAGAAGATAGAAGTTCTCCACAAAAAGCTTTAGTATTCAAACTCCTTCAAAAATCACTCTCCAAACCTGCAACATAACAATAGTCTAGAGTGTGTGTGTGTAAAATGAGAAGAGGACTCTCCCTTATAAAGAAGATTGGATGATCAAGATTAAGAGGCAAAAATATTTAATCAAGGTTGGAGAAAGAATGATCCGTGTGAAATAAAGATCCACCAATGGAATCCCACTTAGAAAGATGTGCATTTAAGTGTAGAGGAATTTCTAATTTTCATTTATTTTATTTCCTCTTTAAGTGGGGATTTATTTAATTAAAAGGGAGCAAGTTCTTTTAATTAAATAGGAAATATTTAATTAAATTAAAAGAGGGGTTTTTCTCTTAATTAATTAAATGTGGATGAATCATTTAGTTAAAAGAGAGGTTTTGTTTTAATTAAATGGGAGCTTATCTTATTTAATTAAAAGGGAGATTTTCTTTTAATTAAATAAGACTTAGGATAAAATGACCAACCTTAGAAATGAAATAATCAAATTTGATCAAGGAAATTGATTTGAATTGATTTAATAAAATATTGCAAACCATTGATTTAGGAAATTGATAAATTGATAAATTGAATAATGGGGGCCCATAGTTTGGGTGACCATTTTAGGGTGCATACAATACCAAAATACGATCAAGGAGAAACTTCAAAAGAAAACAAAAAGGGTAATGACGCTTAGATCAATTACGCATACACGAACACCAACAATGTCATAAACATGCTTGAATTTATTGAGGAGAGTGTCTACATGATGGGGCCCAAGCTTTACAAAGGGCCTAACTATGATACTGATGACAAAAGGCTCAAAGTAATTTTGTGAACTATTGATTCCTGCTAACACTTTGATAACAATAGACCTATGATTTCACTTAGGGTTGCAAGCTCCTCTTCTTCTTCTTCTTGTGGTGAAAGACCAACGATGTCACTAGGGGTTAGTCCAAAGTTGTCCTTACGGTCATGGATAATACTAAACAAGCTACCTCATCTAAGAAAAATGCTATTGCTGCTAAGTCTACTTATGATCTTGTTCAAGGATAAATTTAGTGGCTAAAATTTGCTAAGTGGCTAATCTCACTCATCATGGACCCCCAATTTGGCTAATTGTTTTGCACTTTTGGGGTCGCCATCTTGCCTGCACTATACAAAAATTGGGTCCCATGCATAGGCTAACCACCAATAATAATATAGAAGTATTTGTATTTTAGTGATGACTTCGTGAATGCAATCTATTTTTTCCCTATGGTAAATTATATATATTTGCTTAAAATTTCCAATTCTTATCTTAATCGATGCCATATTAACCAATATTTGGTGGAACATTTTTTTAGGCTACAAGTTAAGTATGTGGATTCGACATTGTAAGAAACGATAAGATTGAGCAAGGAATGAGAAACAATCCAAGTAAGTTAAGTGTGAAACAATGTTACCATGAGATAAGCAAAATCCAAGAGCATACACCAAGATGGTTCAACAATGGAGACAAGGATTTATAAGGGGAAAGCAAAGAAAACCCCTTGTGAGTATCATGAATGAAGGCAAATGCCTAGAGAAGAGAGAGAGAGAGTGTGTTGGAGCAAAATAGCTCAATACAATAACATCAAAGTGATGAGAGTAAAGAAGAAAGAAGGAGGAGCATCTCTTTTAAAGAGATGAGAAAGGAGTTGCATGTGTAACTCCCATTTCTATGAATGCCACATTCATAATAGGTGTGTGCAAAGTTTCACAATCCTCTTAAGGAGGATAAACTAAATTCCTTAATAAAGGAATTATAAAAATGTGTTGTCCTCACATGTGGAATAAAGGAGAAACAATGACATGTCCTCCACATGTGTACAATAAGACAAACTACATTTAGGGATCCTTGGAATATCCCAATTAAATGCATCTAAGGGAATATTAACCTTTCTAACAGACATGCATCTCGAGTCTAGAGACTTTCCATGAAACTTCTTATCCTTTCTCACTTTTGCCCAAAATAGATTTGATGTGGAACATGTTTCTTTACTTTTGAGACTTTCTTTAAAACTCGATATCCTTTTAAAATTTTGGCCCAAAATAAGATTTAGGCCATTGATTTAGGATCTTCCAATGATTATAAACAATAGGGATGTTACCTCCATACCACCATTCAATAATTTGGAGGGAAACTATAATGATGTAAGTGGTATAAATTTATGTTTCAAGTTTGATAATCAATTAGGATCCATGTAACAATAATAAAATCATAGTTTCTAGGTATGTGTAATTATGTCCATGATTTTATTAATAATGGAAGATTCACCAAAATTTTATAGAAATTTCATACAGTTGAAAAAAAATCGGCAATGAAATTAATTTTTTTCCTACTCAAAAAAATTAATTCACCAATAGAAATTAATTGCTTTCCCCTGAACTAATGTTTAATTCACCAAAATTTTATACATTTTTCCAAAGGGAGGTTTCTTAAAGTTATCCCTGATCTTGTTAGCTAGTTACAACAAACACCCGCTCAAAAATCTATCTTCAAGTTACTAGAGTTATCTCCTTTGCACAAGGAGATCCTAGAAAAGGCTTTGCGTGCAACTAGTGTCCCTACTAATGTTGATGGGAATAAGTTCCAATCTATGGTGAATCACATATCCTCTCCACATTATCTTACATTTTCTGAAGAAGATGACAAGTCACTTAGCCACCCTCATAACCTTGCATTACACATTGAGTTAGTACAAATCCACCATGCTTGAGTTTGACGAGTGTTGATAGACAATGTTGTGGGGCTAAATATCATCTCTTTTAATGTTGTTCAACAATTGGGGATATATGCATTTGCTATTGATCCTTGGCTTAAGATCACAATCAAAGCCTATGACGAGGTTGAAGGTTCTTCCAAAGGTCTCATTGTGCTCCCTCTTCGAGTTGGTCCTGTGGAAGGATGTGGTTTTCCAAGTTCTTGACATTCCACTTGTGTATAACATTTTTCTAGGGAGACCATGGATACATGATAGCTAAGTGGTGTCATCAACCTTTCATCAATGTATAAAATTCCCTTTAATAGTACCAAAGTTGTGATTCCTAGAGATAAATCTATGTCAATAAACACACTCACTTCCATTGAATCACTAGTTCCAAAGAACATACCTGCTAATGAAGTTAGATCCTCACTTACTTCTTGTGAGAAGAAGTTAAAAATGATGAGCATTAGTATGGGGGAATATACTTTAGACTCTATTGTTGCATTGCCAATTTCTCCACGATCTTATGGAAAACCATCTGATAGCATGAAACCCTCATCCTCAACTATGACCAACTATGGCACATTTGTTCAATCCTTAGTTCCATTAGAAGATGAAAGGAGGATTGAGTTGTTGGGAATTGGATATAGAGAGAGGAAGACCCAGTTAATGAGGTTATATTTGCTACACCCATTTCTCCTAAGATGTATGGAAAAGGCTATCAATTTCTTAAGAAGATAGGTAACCTAGAGACAAACCTTTGAGCAATAATAAACCTGCCTTTGTTGAACCTGTGAGTCATACTAAAGGTCACGCAAAAGTAAGGACACAAGTGGCTTAGGTTATGGGTTGAGAACAATCTTCCTATTTATGATGATGAACCTCCTATGGTTAGCATTTCAGATGATGAGGTTCAACCCATAGTTACTACTACACTAGGAGATGATTTCATTCCATCTACCTCCATCCTTTGGGGAGGAGATGAGCTACCTAATGATCACATTATTGAGGCTTCCACTTCTAGATAGCTTGAATTTGATGAGTCTGACATAGAAGACCCCAATAGAGAAAGAATTAAAAGGAATATTGCTCATCTTGTATCTTGTAATCAAAGAACTGATTGAAATGAATATGAATGGGAATCTCTTTCTGATGCATCTCATGAAGTGGCAGTAGATATTCTACATGCTTATACTAACCAAACCAACACTGTCATTGAATCTTTCGTAGAGTTGGACAAGTTAAACTCTTAACTTGCTTTAGTTGACTGCTATGATTCTCCCAGGGCTTACCCTAATTAAGGTACCTTTGGAGATTTCCTTATAGAGTTGGATTCTCTCATCACTAGAGACAAATCCTTCCATGTCACCAACTTTAAAGTTTCCTCATCATTATCCCTTGTACACACCAATCTCATTGATTGGTCCATACAAAACCAAAGGTCTGAACCGTCATTCTAAAATGATTATGAGATCACCTTCTATCTAAATGTTATTGAACCAATAGTCTCTTCCACCAATGAGCTAGTGATTAATATGATTGAGTCAAATATCAAGTACCTTAGTCATAAATTACAAATAAAAATGAAAAAACAAGCTTTGATGGCGAAGACCACTTTGTGGTGGTGTTAGAGCCAAAAAATAGTAAAAATAAAGACACATTTGAGGGTGAAAACCTCTTTGATGCACCCGAAGATGAGATACATTGTAGTCTATTGAGCTATTTCCAAGATAGAGCATTAGGTTCTATTGAGCCTACACATCCTCTCAACCTTGGTACATAGGAGTCTCCTAAGATCATACATTTAGCTCATTCACTGTCAACCGAAGAAAAGACACAATTCATTGAATTCTTTCAAGAAAAGAATATCAACTTCATTTGGACATATGCAGACATGGCTGACCCTGACACCGATTTAATCATGCATCACTTGTCTATAGCTCTTGGTGTCAAGCCTGTCAAGAGGAAACTAAGGAAACACTCTGCATATTGCCTTGCTAGTGAAAGTTGAACTAGAGAAGCTCCTAAATGAAAAATTTATCAGAGCTATAGATTAAACTAAATGGATATCCAACATTGTAGCTGTTTAAAAGCATGACAAGTCCATTCAAATTCACACAAATTTTTGAGACTTAAACAAGGCTTTCCCTAAGGATGACTTTCGACATCTAAACATTGACAAGATAGTGTTATGATTGCTGGCTATGAAATGTATTCCTTAATGGATTTCTTCTTGGGATACAACTAGATAAAAATACCTTCCGAAGATCAAGAAAAAACAACTTTCACTTGTGTTTGGGGTACCTTTTGTTTGAACATTATACCTTTTGACCTTAAGAATGCAAGTGCTACCTATCAAAGAGCTATGAAAACTATATTTCATGGTATCATGTACAAAAATATGGAAGACTATGTTGATGACACCCTAGCTATGTCCAAAAAATGAAGCTTTCATTTAGATGACTTGAGTTTTATATTGGACTACATGGAACAATTTCAACTTAGGCTCAATCCTAAGAAGTGTTCTTTTGGTGTCACTCCCAGTAAACTATCAGGCTACATCATATCCTCTAAGGGCATTGAAGTTGATCCAGAGAAAGTACAAGCTATAATGGAAATGCCACCTTCAAAAAAAATAAGTCAATTAAGAAGTCTTCAAGGACGTCTACAATCTATAAGGAGGTTCATCTCTAAGGTGGTTGATAGGTCTCAACCATTCAATAATAATCTGCACAAGGGATCTACATATGTGTGGAATGATGAATGTGAAAAGAGCCTTACTCAAATCAAAGAATATTTAGCTGAAACACCTATTCTCGTGCTTCCTATTCCTAGGACACCCTTGATACTATACATTTCAGTTACAAATACTTCCCTAGGGGTATTACTAACACAATGTGATGAGAATTGAAAGGAACACGTTATATACTATATTAGTGGAATATTGGTTACTTATGAGATCAATTAGGATAACATTGAGGGAGCTTGCCTTCTTGTCATGTTCGCCTCTCAAAAGTTGTGACATTACATGCTTGCTCATACTATCCATTTAGTGGCAAAATTGATCCTCTTATGTATCTTCTAGGTAAAGTTTGCTTGCAGATAGACTTGCTAAGTAGATGATGATTCTATCCAAACTTGGCATTCAATACATTAAACATAAAGTCATTAAAGGACAAGTTATTGCAGATTATCACGTTAATTTACCACTCCAAGATAATGTCCCTATGTAGATAGAGTTTCTAGATTCATCAATAATTTACATCACAAACATAACTTGGAAAGTGTTCTTTGATGGATCTCATACTCAAAATAGTATTGGTATTGGTATCCTATCCATTACACCTCATGGCTACATAATACTTGATTCATATAAACTATTACTTCCATGCACCAATAATATAGTAGAATATGAAGCTCTCACCAATGGTATCAAAGTGGCTATTGAATGGAGGATAATTGAGCACCATATCTACAAAGATTCCCATTTTTTCATAAATCAAATTAACAATGAATATCTATCGAGGATGCAAAATTGATCCCATATAAGAATTTGATAGATGATCCAAGGAATTACTTTACCTTTGTCACATTTCAAAAAATTCTTAGGGCCAAAAATAAGGCTACAAATGCTACGACTACTTTGGCATCTATACTATAGTTGCAAGAACATGAATCTTAGTTTGAATTCTTGGTGGAAGAGCTATGTTACCCCACCTATGAATCCCCTGACAACTAAGTCATTTGTACTGTAGTTAGTCATGAGTCTTTCCACCATGCTACCATTTACTCTTACATTTGTGACTAGGTTGTTCTTGATATCTTGTAATGAAAAAATCCAACTCATCTGCAATGCTTCTTATTATACCCCTGTCTCTGGTGACTTGTATAGGAAGGGTCTAGATGGAACGATCCTTAGGTGCTTAGAGATGGATAAGTTTGAATTGACATTAGATGATGTCCATGACAACATTTGTGGATCACACTCTAATAGCCTTGCACTTGTTCAAAAATTGCTCAGGGTTGGTTACTATTGGCCTACTAAGCAAGTAGATGTTGTATGTTATGCTAAATCCTATAAAAAGTGTCAACTACATGGTAATGTAATCCATGCTCCTAGATGTGACTTGAGTCTATCTATTACACATTGGCCTTGTCATCAAGTGGAGCTAAGTTTATCATCACTATTATAAAATACTTCACTAAGTGGGTTGGTGTTGTTCTATTTTCTATTGCTACAAAAAAGCATGTTTCTTTGTACATAGTGAATCACATCATTTTTGCTACAACATTCCCTCTTCCATAGTCACTGATAATGGAGGAAAATTCAAGAATAAGGACCTTAGACAACTTTGTAAAAAGGTTTAAGACTAAACAACATTGGTCCTCTATCTATTATCCTTAAGGTAATGGTCAAGCAGGTGCTTAAAAAAAACCATTGCTAAAAATCCTACATAGAACTGTGCATAAGTTTGGGAAAGATTGACATTTTCAGATTAATCTCATGCTTTGCACATATAGAACTAGCATATGCACACCCATTGGCACTACTTCTTTTTCTCTAGTCTATGGTTCTGATCAAGTTGTTTTACCACTTGAAGTTGAGATTCCTTCTTTAAGAGTCTCCTTGAAAGGGTTAATCATTGATAAAGATTATAGAGCTATAAGGATACATGAGCTTGAGGTCCTAGATGAATGATGTAAAGATACCTTTGTTCATATGAGGGCTTACCAAAAATGCATGTCTACCATCTATAATAAGAAAGTTCATCATAGAGAGTTTCAAGTTGGAGATCTTATCCTTAGAGAAACACTAAAAAATTGGCAAACTAGAGAGAAAAGGGGCAAGTTTGAACCTAATTGGTTAGGTCCTTACATAGCCACTATTGCATTTGGATCTGGTGCTTATCATCTCTCTACGCTTGAGGTAAATAGCTCCCAGAGCCCATCAACATATTACACCTCAAGAAGTTCTATGCTTAGTGCTTTTGTTGCTCAATGCTTGGACATAGTTTCTAATCTTGAAAAAATTCAAAAAAAAAAAATTAAAACTAAAACTAAAACTAAAAATCCTACCAAGTGGTGAAAACTTGGAAATATGCACTACTTGAGACCTTTTGCACCTATGACTATCAGTATCTCACTCTATGCTCAAGAACCATTCATCTTATTGATGAAGGGTGCTCCCCTTAATAGCATAAACTCATAATAGAAACAAAGAAATAACAACAAATGTGAGAACAAAATATGGACTTCTTATTTGCATCACACATGCAGTATTACAAAATTCAAAGTACAATATTCTAACCCACATGGGTGCCTTCATTACAATAATCTACAAGACAAGCTGTGGACTATCACCTAAAGTTGTCCTAGACAATGTTCACGCCTTTCTTAAATAGAAAATTTTATGTCACCTAGGAAGGTTCTAGACAATGAAACATAATACCTAGGGCCGATAGAGCCTAACAATAGATATAGAGTTAGCCAAATACATCTTTGAAATTTATTTTACGAATTTCAGGTAGCCCAACTTCAGAAGGCCATAATTCTTGAACTGTTGCTTTGATTGGCTCTTACAACCACTTTTCATGCCAACTCCTGATCTAGAAACTTGAAACAATGCAAACACCCTTCCATCAAGTTTTTGGACCTCATCTGGGCACTCTAAGGCCTCCAACGATGAGCTTGAAGATTTTTCTACAAAATTTTCCACCAAAAATCCACAATAATTTCTCTGATACTTAAGTTATAGCAATGAGGTTTATATGGTAGGCTTATAACTCTAAAATGAACCTTCTTGTAGAAAATGAGAACATTTTGAGCTTGTATGAAAAACTTACTAAAAATAAAAAGTTTCCATAAATAGTAACCACCCTATCTACTAGTCCTTATTAAAATTGAAAAGACTGAAATGAAATTTTTTTTGGGTGATGCAAGATTGCTCTTACACCCAGGATGATCCTACATTAGACACCTGGGGTAATTTGAGAAGTGACTCTATCACGTCTCAGGTGGTCAAAGGGAAACTAAGATGGTTAACCTCCTCCGTTGCTCACCATGATGAATCCTCAACTAACCTCCCTTTCCATTTTACTAGATATTCCTCATAAGTTCTATTCCTAGTACTTTTTCCAACAAGACTATCCAGTATCTCCTCAATCTCCTTTGTAGTCGATCTAGCTGCTAAAATACTCTAGTGTGCTTCTACAACTTCATCTTTATCACCTCCTTCATAATACTTTGTCAAATCTAAAATATTAAATACTAGTGAAATATTCAATTCAACAGGAAACTCCACTTCATAAGCATTTCCACAATCATGCCCATTCACTATCTTGCACAGTCGAAACTTCTTCATCTTCAGTTTATTATATGTACCTACTATAAAATGCTCTTTTCTCAAATGAACCATGACTTCATCTCCAATCTAAAATTCCTTACACCTCCTTTTCACATCTGCCTTATCCTTATACTATGTATTCATCTTTATGATGTGCTTCCTCACCTCCTCATGGATATTCTTCAAATGTTCAGCAAAATTTTCTACTTTAGCACTACTTATCTTGCCTTTATCCAACTATCGCAATTTAGAAGCATTTCTGGGACTACTTCCATATACAATCTCGAATGGTGATTTACTAGTACTCTTATTGATAGAATTATTATATGCAAATTCTACCTATGGAAAAATCATAACCCATCCTTTTGGCTTATCTCCAACCAAACATCTCAGCAAATTTTCCAAACTCCTATTCACCACTTCTATTTGTCCATCAGTCTGTGGATGATGCGATGAATTGAATTTCAAATCTATCTTCAATTTCTTCCATAATGTTCGCTAGAAATACTCAAAAAATTTGGTATCTTGATAAAAAACTATACTCTTTGGCAAACCATATAGTCTTACCATTTCTTTGAAAAACAACTCTACCACATGCAAATCACTAATCTTCTTGCAAGGAATAAAATGTTTCATCTTTGAAAACCTGTCAACTACCACAAAAATAGAATCATGCCCGTGTTGTGTCCTTGGTAATCCAAGAACAAAATCCATGCTGACATCCTCCCATGACTTCTTTGGTATGGGTAATGGCTAATATAACCCTGTATTCTACTTTACTCCTTTTTCCATCTGACATACTCTGTAACTTTGTACAAGCTTCTTCACATCTTGTTGCAACTATGGCCAGTAATAATTCTCATCAACTAAAGCTATGATTTTATCTCTGCCATGCTTCTCCTTGATGAGATTCTCTCTTATTGAACTTCTGGGAATGTACAACTGGTTTCTTTTTAACAACATAGTATCCTAGATCATGAAATCTAACCACTTAGTCCTATCACGTGTAATAGGTTTTGTACAAGCCTTCCACACTTCACCAAAATTAGGATCATCTGGAGACAAAGTATTGAGTTCCTTGAACCCAACCACCTTTATCTACATTTTGTTAACAAAAGTCGTCTTCTACTAAGAGCATCTACAAATCTATTAGACTTCCCACTCATGTGTTTCAAAAAAAATGTATAACTCTGCAAACTCAACTCACTTCAAATGTATTTGATTTAAGTTTTCTTGACTATTCAAATATTGCAAAGCTTGATGATCAGTATACAAAACAAACTCGCTAAGAAGAAGATAGTGTCTCCATTTCTTCAATGCTTGAACTATAGCATAAAATTCTTGATCATAAACAAAATATTTTCTTTTTGCATCATTCAATTTCTCACCAAAATAAGCAACAAGTCTATCTTCTTGGCTCAAAACAACTCCTATTGCAGTACCACTAGCATCACAGTCTACTTGAAACACCTTGTTAAAATTAGGGAGTACTAAAACAAGTTACTCAGTAACTTTCTATTTTAACAGATTAAAACTCTTATCTGCTCCTATAGTCCACTTAAACTCTTTCCTATCCCCTCTAATTGTTTTAGTCAAGGGTCCACAAATACTGCTAAAACCTCTTATGACTTTTTTGTAAAAACTAGCCAATCTATGAAAAGATCTTACCTCTATTTCACTTTTTGGGGTAAGCTATTCAAGGATAGCTTTCACTTTCTCTGGATCTATTTTTAGACCTTCTGTTGAGACTACAAATCCTAGGTACATGAACATCTTCTTTACAAAACTACACTTCTTCAGGTTTGTCAGCAACTTTTCTTCTCTCAACTTATCAAACACCTTTCAAATATGGATCAAATGCTCCTCCACTAATACATTAGGGGTCAATTTGCGACGGCAAGCAAATGTAATGTGTTTTTGGCTTTTTTTGTTCAATTTTAGCTTGATGTCGTCGCAATTGCGACACTATCTCCAATACAAATGGAGTGGAATTGCAATGGCAAAAAATGTTATGTAATTTTTGGCCCTTTTTTTTCAACTATAACTCGAAAACATCACAATTGCGATGCTAACGGGATATAAGAGAAAAAAAAACCAAAAATGCTCATTTGAAAATTTGGTTAGTCTTCGAGGATTCTGTGCAGAGGGTTTTTGAAGGCTGCTTGTTTATGAGTAAATGCCCAATGGTGCTCGAAACGTTGCTATTCCGCAGCAAGGATATTAGAGAAGGGGGAAAAAAAAACCAAAAATGCTCATTTGAAATCAACACAGGGACCGATATTCATTGTATCTTGGTTCTTCGGAAAGGAAAGGCGGGAGACTTCAACAGCGAGTTGACTCAACGCAAAAGCCTGATCGCCATCTATGTCCAAAATTCTTGTTCTAGCCTACATCTATCTCCCTCAACTTGAGGCATTGAGAGGGGCAGAGACCCGCATCTGCTAACTGCTTGCTTGCCCTACTATTCTATGGCGATCTCTGCGGCGAAAGGGCCAAGGGCAACATCCAGAGGAGGATGATGGCAAGGTGCAAAACAAACAAACCCATTACTCTTAGAATCCTTTTTTCTCCAATCATTATTATTATTATTCCATAAAGAAGACATATTTGTTCAACCAAACCTAGCAAATACGATTATATCAAGGGCAAGATGAATATGAAGATTGAATAAAAAGTTAAAGTTGATTGCATATTGAAATATGCTTTTGAAAAATAGTGCCATTTCAATACAACAGGCTCCTAATTATGAATCCATATGCAATAGTGACGGCCACCAAAAGAACAATATTAAATGATCAACAGAAGTGGCTAACCTACATTTACCCCATGGCAAATTCGCATTCACCATAGGTTATTTGCAATTGGTAAAGTGGGAAAGATATAACTAAGTAGTCAAAGAGTTGGAAACTACATCACCAACCAATTTTCTTCCTTTTTCTTGGAAATTGATCTTTTGTCTTCTAACATTGTGAATCAAGGAGCTATTATAAACTTCTCCATCCTTGTGAGATTGTTAGATAATACTAAAAACTGATTCTTGGGCATTGATCCCTTGGCGTTATCTAGCACAAAACAATCCAAGACAGAAACTATTGCTGGTATTAATTTGATACAATCAATATCTAGGATAAAGTGATGATTTTGAGAATGATTGTACAAGCAACAACACTCCTCAGTGACCATTCAAAGAGAAAACTAATAATAGCTAAGTGAAGACCATAAATCATGTCCTTTAGAATCAATTTTTCTAGATAAAAATCACAGAATGGAAATTTGAAAGCCCCTTCATACCCTTGATATTTGATAGGGCAGATACATACACTAACAATAGTATTTCTTCGTATCATCATGCTTAAAGTAGACACGTACATTGTTTGCCATTTGAGGCTATATCTAAATTATGGGAGGCAAAATATTAGCATCTGAATGGGGAGATTAGAAAGCTGACCAAAATTTGTCAATCTATTTGTAATTTATCTTAATTTTTCGACTGTGTTCAAGAATTATTTTGTTTTCTTGCAATTTCAGGTATGGATTTTACGATGAATATCTAAGAAAATATGGAAATGCAAATGTATGGAAGTATTTTACAGATCTCTTTGATTACTTGCCGCTAACAACCCTTATTGAAAGCCACGTAAAGAAAAAGATATTATATACTATTTTGTTGGTACCCTGTGCAGCACAAAAAACTTGTTCTTACTATAAGAAATTTTTCTTTTCTTTTGTTTCATTGTAAATCTTCTGCTTGCATGAAGGTCTCTCCCCATCATTGGACACACTTGATAACATACGAGCTTTGGATCGCATACAGGAAGTGCATCTATACACATAAGTATAATGTTCTGTGCTACATAGATTTGAAAAGAAGATCACAACCATAACATTCAGTTCTATGCATGATAGTGTCTTAGATTTGGTTCTATGTAGTGTTCTCTATTAGAAGAATTTTCTATCTTGGTTACTAAATAGTTTCTATTTGAAAGTATTTTGGTTGTATTGGCTACGTAGTGCCCCGCCAAGGAACCCTTAGAACTAAGCGTAAAAAATGCAAGGGATTTTGTTAAAGCAATTGCATCATTACACACTTAAATTAGGACAACAATGCTAACAACATGAACAAAAATGAACAAAAATCACTATCACTTTGTGCTTGTGCACAAACAGTTGTAAACACCAGCATCTTCATGTGAAAATCTGTGATCTTACTTGTTGCCTGTTAGAAGAGCCTCCTATACATTCACCATACCCTTGATGGTGTGTTAAATTTTGTGCAATGATGATGAAATCACTGGAAAAAAGAAGCTGAAATAGTGGCCTAGAGATGATATGTAAATCTTTGGGTCATGCAATAATAAATGTGGCATGGATGAGCATTGATTTTTCTTCGACTTCATGCCAACCACATAAAGGACAATTTTCTTGGAGCCTTCAAATTGAATCTAGTAGTTGTAGATTCAAATCAAACTATCAATGAAGCTCTAAGTTGTTTAAGAGGATAGGTGGGACCTGTGGTGAAAAATGTCACAATTCTGGGTACATTGGTGCATTTGGGAACTTTTTGCATGCTGAAATGAGGACTTGAGGGATTTTGGAGTGCATTCAGACCTTTGTGGGTGAACATAATACAAACATCAACACCAATCAATATAATCAAATGAAACTCAAATGCAATCGATGAATAATGCAAATGCTGAAGTTCTAAACCATCTAGATAGCCCTAATAATTGTTGGACCTAATTTATTGCCAACTACTATAGTGTTCAACATTTAAGGTTTGATTCTTCACAAATGGCCATTCACATCAATGCATTTTAAAAAATATATCACACCTCCAAGAGTCTACCTTTGATAAAACGTGACTGAAATGTTTCTCCCAATAATAGTATCTCCAATGTTGTCAGACGTTGAATATAATTTTAGGCTACTAAAGTTATCAACTTGCATAAATGTTGAACATTGGATGTATGGGGACAATATAACATATCACACCTTAATTCCTTGCCCCATGCAAAAAAATCTAATAATGGACCCTTCTACCATCTCTTGTCTCTTGTATTCTAAGTTCCATAGAAAATCAGTTTCATACATATCATTGAAGGAAAAGAGTTTCTAGAAGTCTTTTCACTGCCTACTCTAAGGAGCATGCTCAACATGTTGAACAGTCTTAAACTCTAAGAAGTCAACATCCCCTTTACCATTGTTAACATTTATGCCACCAACTATGAAAAGAACATTGTTGGAATCTCTTCAAGTATGCTAAAACCATCACATGCCTAAATAGTTCTAAATTTTTTTGGGAAAAAGGAAGTTGTCAAGTGAAGAATCTAAATGGTGAATAAGTGGCAGATATTATGGATTCATCTAAACATGGTTAAATCCCTCCTATCAAAGGAAAATATTCTTGGACTAGTAAAGATCTGGTAAGCAATTCATTACCAAAAGACTTGACAGATTTGTGCTTGCTGAAAATCTCACCTTCTTCCCAAACCTGTTCTCTAAAACAAAATACATGGCTCACCATTGTTGAAGATGCGGAACAAGCTTCTTTGATGATGAAAGAACAATATTGAGGAGACCATAGAGCATGGATTGGAGAAAATATAATACAAGGATACAAATAAGAGATTAAGTTAGAAATAAATGATGGAGCCCTAAATCTGGTTCATTACAATTGCTAAAGCAATAGCATCATTACACACTTAAATTAGGACAACAATGCTAACAACATGAACAAAAATGAACAAAAAATCACTATCACTTTGTGCTTGTGCATTACAACCAAGGACCCCTAAACTGTTCCCACATTCCATTGTTTTGCTTGACACAAATGGCCTGTTCTTAGACCAGTAGGGATTAAGGTGCTAATTACTAGTTGGAGGCACTGATTAATGTATGTGTTGAAATATTGGTGGAGACTTTAATCTAGCAAACTTGCCCACAAGCTGAGTTAATATTCACCCAAGACTGTGCTAACTCCAACATATGGCTGAATACATAACATCCTCTTTAGTTAGGGTCCAATAACATGATTTTCAAGGCCAAATCACTTGAGTATAACAACATACATATACATAAATTTTCTACATTACAATATCCATGAATACATGCATGACTCTTACTAAAACTGGAAGAGAGAGAGAGAGAGGTGCAAAAGGAACTCATGTAGGTGCCACTAAATCTGATTTAATACTTTTACACCGGTCCCCAACAATGCCTTGTCACACCACTCAATCATGTGGTACTCTCAGGTCCGCCTCACTATGCTTGTGGAGATAGTCACATAGCCCCAAACAAGAACACAAGGCATACAAGGAGGTATAAGCATACTCACACCCATCAATGTATATAGAGTGCAAATAAATCATAGGCTTATTTAAGAGAAAACATGGAGCAACACAACATGAAGCAATGGCCACAATGCAATATCTAAACACACTCAATCAACTAATAGCCAAGAGGTGCTATTTCTACTACTAGGACTTTGGTGGTTGAGTACAGTGCATGCGGAATGTCATCACATGCCCATACATGTGTCAACTATCCTCACAAGTCACCCATTGCCTTGAGGAAGTACTCATGGTATTCTGCTCGTGGATTTAATTGTGAAACTACCCTCACAAGTCACCCATTGCCTTGAGGTAGCACTCTTGGTATTCTTGGGGATTTAATTGTGAAACTACCCTCACAATTCAGCCATAGCCTTGAGAAACCGCTTATGGTGTGCTCGGGGATTTTGTTATGCATACTGCCCTCAGAAGTCACCCATAGCCTTGTAAAAGCATGTATGGTGTGCTTGGGGATTCTATTATGCGTACTATCCTCACAAGTCACCCATAGCCTAGAGAAACTGCCCACAACATGCTCGTAGATTCAATCGTACAGCTACCCTCACAAGTCATCATAGCCTTGTGAAAGTCAGCATACTTTTGAGATGGAAATAGAGACCCACTTCTTTTTATGTTGCCCCTCCTACCATGAGATCAAAGGGAGATTTCATTGTCTTTTTAGACACTATACATCCCTGCCGACCTTCTTTAGATACATCGATCAACATTGTCTAGCGCTTTTCCTCCGAGAGACTACTCATCTTTGTGATCACATATTACAATTGCTCTTCCCTTAGAGCTGGGTTTTGGATCAACATATCATTGACTTCTACTCACCTATTTTTCTTGTCAAAGGCACAAAGCGATCATTTTGTATTCTCGTCCCAGGGCATGCTAGATCTGTGAGACCACATTATGGAACTCTAAATTTTGGCACATTTAGAGTCCCTTATACCATGCCAAGGGGAGAATCTTCATGTATGACTATGTCAACCCTCATTTTTTTGCCATTCTAAATCCTAAAAACCAATTTGATGCATGCACTCAATGATCAATTTTTGGATCTTACCCACTACTTATGTTCAAACAATATATTGATTAAGAGAATGTTAGAGATTCATGATTAAATATTGCTATTAATGTCAAAAGTGTGAGCCAGATCACAAGGGTCAGCATCAATGTCAAAATGAGGACTAGAAGAGATGCAATTCCTATATTACAACTAAGCATAATTAACGATGGAGGATTCATGTTAAGTTTTTCAAGGGGTGGTCTATTGAAACATATGTACCAACATAGTATGGCAACATATTATGCAATTCTTCATACAAATCAAATTCACCAAAGGAACTATTAACACGCAGTCAGATATTGGAAAGAGAAAAACTTAAGGAAGAAGATTGTGAACTTCCATTTTGGTATGGAAAAACTGGTAGCATGAAATTACATGCTCAACATCTCTTACACTATAGTTAGCTAATATGGGAGTTCAGTTTGTCATTTGACTTTAATTCAATCAATTCTAAAAATTCAAGTGGACTTTTCCACAAATACACAGAAATATGAATCTCTACCTGCGACAAATATTGACAAGACCAAAACAAGTATAAGATATCCATAACGATTGCTCAAATATGCATATGGATGTGAAGCAGTGAGAAAAAGGCAGTAGTTCCCACATCATCATTGGAAATAACTGCACTTGGACTAAAGTATGACAGAAAAGACTTCAAACACTCTAGTTTTTAGAGATTAAAATATATACATGTCGTGTGTAGCTGTGCATACCTTTATGCAATAATTGGAGAAGGAATAGTGACTATCAAACATAGTGGGATAAATTTGAAGATTATTATGAGAACCCCTGAATTACTACAGCAAAAATACCTAGGCATCTGACTGAATACGCACAGGGACATATTTGTTATTGATCAATGCTAATGATTAGAATATTGCTCTTCAGTAATATCGTATGAATCTATGCATCACTTCATATTGATAATAGAAGGTCATCATGTATAATGAATGTATATATAAACTTTGAGGAAGAATCTATTGGAAGGCTACAATATAATAACATGACTCCATTGGCCAACATGCCAAGAGGGTGGATCTCAATAAGATCTCACATTACCAAGAAATATCCCAATATATTAATATACCAAATCACAATATCCACAACATCGCATAAATCCCCTTTTACAAGAAAAGGCAATGTGCAACAAGCATACTCAGTTGGCATCTCAACCAAGAGTATGAATCCCTAAGTGATCCAAAGTACATTTCACATCACATAGCCATATAATAGCACATGTAATGTCCAATCATGCACATATGCACACTAAATCGACCTCTATACCGAGAGTTCAGATCCCAATGCACCTGAAATGAAAATTCCACAACAATTATACCCAATGCTCCACATGGGGATAACTTATCACAGTGCAAAAAATCCAATGTTAATAAAATGCCATTCATGGCCTAAAACTAGTTTTAGAAATTAATAAAATCGATCTGGACTTTACCTATATACAATAATCAGAGGTGCAATTAGTTAAACAAAGATACATTGACCCAAACAGAAACAATAATAGCTATAGATTATGAAGGGCCAATGTGACTATCTCCTCTAACCACTGTTAGGGATATAGACACAGGTAGACCTGTGAAGCTAGTTGGAGTTGATGTCAGGTACCTGCCATCACTACAACACACATTAAGTGTAGCTGCTCATCAATTAAACAATTTTTAACCAATGATAAAGGGTGATGCTGATATCTTGGACTAGTGACTGATATTTGACTCAACTTTTAACTGCTGAGAATATAGCCTCAACTTCCCAAGGAGAATCCTTAGTTCATTTATTTTATAGTCAATGATGGTCTAAGGACCATCCAAATTGAAGACCCACCTTGAGGACACTCAAGAGAGTGCAGAGGCAATTTGATCTAAGGATCTATGGCTAATTATGGATGTCTTTCTCAACTTGATGCTTTATAAACAAGGCTCTAAATCAATGAAGAAAGAAAATAAACCTGGAAATGAAATCAAGATGACGCGACTGACAACTAGATCTAGTATTGACAAGAAGTCTGAGAGACCGTCCATATACAATAGGTCATGAATTGGAGTACCAAAGTATAACCAATGGGAGACACCTTTGTGGACCTGTGAGGAGATCGGCTAGAAGAATGGCTAGCCTACATATCCATATTTAATCAATCTTTGAGCTCTATGAAATCTGCAAACTTGATATTTTAACTGAAACTCCAAACTTATAGTGTTATTGTTGCACTTTTAATTGCAAAATTTTGTTTTCAATGCATATCAAGGATACTATAGGTTGAAGCCTATACCAAAATGCCCATTGCAATATTAGTGAACACTTAGCAACATGTTACTTCTAGACTTTTGTTCATTAATCTTGAGGGGACACTCTCAATATAAAAGTCAAATAAAAAACCAAGATCTTGCATGCTCTATCAGTAAACCAAGCAATGTAAATTTATAATTTGTCTTCCAACAAATGTAAGCTGTAGCACTAAATAGTCTAGAACATAAGAGATGACATTTAAATACTCATTATTATCCAATCAGAATTTGGTTAGATCTGTCTTAAGAATTTGAAATGGAGGCAATAATTCTAAGAACTCTAGATTCTGAACTAAGACATAACGAATGGAAAAATAGCTTCACACTAACCATTGCCTTTCAACATGACAATTTAGAAGCATGTTGAAGAATGGAATTAATAATTGAAAAATCTTCCTAAAATTAATAATGCCGAATTCTAATAATTAAAATTTAAAAATACAGTCTCCTATTTTTTCAGATATTATTTCAAAGATCATTCACACTAGTCCAAGATATCAACATCACCCTTTACATAACAATAAAGGGGCATTTGGATGGTGTAATCATTCTTATATATTCAAATGTTAGGACATTGACCCTTTCATATCTGATCAACATTTAAACCATCATAATAATAATGAAATTAAATATATGCATTTAAATAGCATTTAAACAACAACAATGAGTATATATCAAATCTCTGAACCAGATAATAACAGAGCATTATCAACAACAATATGTCAACAAATCAATAACTAGATAATTTATGTGCTTTTTCATGACTATGTTTGACTCATATAATTGTGATCAATGATGTCGTTTAATATGTCTTGGTAAAGCTTGTGAATTTTGTTCCTTTTTCCATGTCATGTAATATGTCTTGCCTTGTAGCTTATATGTTTTTAAATTGTTGTTAGGCCTTGTAGCTTGTATAATTTGATTGCTGGAGAGCTTCTACAACTAAGCAAGAAGGCCGTTGCACGAGTTATAGCCGTGCACTCGAGTATGAAAATTATATATTTTTTAATCTAATGTATATTTTAACTAGACTTTTAGCTTATATGTTTTGAAATTGCTTTTAGTGGCTTAATATCATAAGGTCTCTTGAAATAAGACCTTCAGGTGGTTGGTCAAAGTTTTACAAATAATCTTATCCACAAATTTGCTTAGAGCAATTAACTGAATGTTATAAAAGGTGATTGGGTTAAATGTCTTAGGAATAAAGTCAATTAAGAAAGTATTTTTAAAATATTAAAGTATTTAGCTAGGTCTAAGAAGATTTGTGTACTTTCGACAGTTTTTCTTAGTTTGTGAAAGTTGTAGACCGAAGTTTTCATAGCCCAATTTTTGCTTCTTGCAAAGAACGATCATGTCAGATAATATAAGTGAAGAACAAAATAGGGAGAAAATTGATAGATTGTGGTCTAACTTGAAAAGAAAGGGTGATGGAAAATGTTATTGTCCTTGAAAAATTTTTAAGGGCTTAAACCGTAGAAGACTGCTAATCAGAACAGTTAAGAGACATTGTAGGGAGAATGGTCACATTGAAGGGGGGCATGACTATCATCCACTGGTAAGTTGTTCATTATATCATTTTAATAATTTATATACATATGAAATCACTTGATGATTAGTTGATGATCATCGTTAATTTATGTTGATCAATTTTATATAGGTTGATCTCCTCAGGGAAGTACATGATATGAACCACAACAATCCAAAGAATATGGTTTTCGAAGTGGAGGAACATTGAGGTGGGAATATCCAAGGTGAAGATAATGATCCCATGGAAGATGACGATAAAAAATTGACCTTATATTGTGATATTGCTAACAGGATTCAACTCTTGACCCATGTTTCACAAGTAGTGGTTCATAAGAACAAATTTCTCATTATATTCGCTTGTATGTAGTCATATACTTTGTTGAGGCATTTTTTTGATGTTATTTTGAGTTAGAAAAGTTGCTTCTGGGGCACTTACAGGGCAAACACGAGATTTGTAAAGCCAATATGTGACCAAACTCTTCATAGAAAGAGCCATCATTTATAAGCTTTAGCATAAAGTCTTGTTAAAATCTTAAATAGCTTTTTTTTTTATATTTAACATTTATTATTTAATCAACTTTTTGGAATTTAGATTTGAATTCTATAATTTTATGGAAGTATTGACATTTAATGTTTTAATGTTTTTTTATTTTTTAAGTATAATGTTGATGTGTGTTTTATGATCACACCAACAACAAAATAAAATATGAAGGTATCTTATCCTTTCTTGAGCAAAACCCCATGTATAATTAGATTGTGAAAGATCATACATGATTCCAAGGTTCTTTACCAATCATGTCTTGACTTGTGATAAGTTCGATGGTCGATGTTATATGTTGGTGTCATAAAGGGACTTACATTTAAATTGTTCTTCACTTTCACAATATTGATTGAAACTACATCGCTTATTGCAATTTCGCTATGCTTTTTCTTTGAACGATATAACTAAAGTAAGTGCCCATTGTGTAAGTCCACTAAGGAAGAGGGGTGAAATGAATGCCTATTATGCATTAAATGTCTTGCACCATGTAAGTGTGCTAGGTGCCATGTAGGTGTGGGTCTTTTCTACCCGCATCATTTAATAGGTTGCTATACTTCAAAACTTTAATGTATGTCCATTGCATCTCTTAATAGTCCCATTTCTTCCTTCTATTTTAGGAAAAGTTGAGGATGTGAGTAAGGTTCAAACACTTCTTTTTAGTGCAACAATGCTAAACTAGGTAAAGCAGGTGGGGTTTTTGACAATGCTCAATGTGGCCTTTTAATTTTTTTAAAAGCATGTACATAGTTTACTTGTAGCAACTACAGTACATGCTGACACTTGCACTTTTCAAGTTGGTTTCCAAATTTTCTTATTACATGCTAACACTTGATACCTTGTTTTTACCTCTTCAATAGATTGCATCAAAATTCTTTAAACCTGATAGAAAAATTGGAGATCTTGTTGGTGATGATAAGATGAAGGCAAATGCAAGTGTGAGGCACATTGTTCTTCCCTACTTTTATAAAGCAAGAGCAACGGTTATACCAGATGTCATTCGCTGCTATAGCAGGTTGGATGAGAAATATATGATCTATGTATTTGGAAATGGTTTTTGTAAATTTTGATTATTGTATTGTCAAGAATCTCTTATGAGCAACTCCATTCTTAATCGAAAGGTAAATTCTTTTTTACTTTTGTAGTGGGGGACGTAGTATTATGTTTACAGAGACAAAGAATGATGCATCTGAGCTTGCTGAATCATTTCCTGGTAAAGCTCATGCATTGCATGGAGATATACAATAGTCACAATGAAAAGTAGGTTATACTTGTAGAACAAGATTTAGTATGCAAAGAACATTAACAAATAAAGTAAACATTCACAAACCAAAAACTAAATTCACATATATGCTTAGACAAAGAAAGCAAACAAGAAGTGCAAACTTCACAAGAGAAAACACTCCATGCTTTCTTGATTCTATAGATGTGTCCTTTTGCTGTGGATGTATGCTCAAGATGCTCAAAAGCTGCTTCAATGGAGATGGGTAATGGAAAATTGGTAGCTTTGTGAGCTCTCAATTTGGCATTATAAGGGTAAGATTGATGGTTTTGGTTCTCAAAATAGCATGGTAAAAAGATTGTTGATGAAATGGCTTGGGATGGGATTCAATTTATAGGCTAAGGGGTAGAGGGATGGAGGGATTAGATGCAAGGATGGATGAAGGCTTAAGGAGGGCTAGGATGCACTCAAAGGAGAACACATGGATTGTGCTTGTTTAGCACCAATGGGAAGGTGACACTTGTCACAAGGAGGATGAGTGTGAGAGGGTAGGGTAAAGGGTTGGTTAAAGGCATGATGAGTGGGGTTGAGTATGTAAGAGAGATGTAAGAGGAATGAGTGTGGAAGAGGGAAGAGTGTGGAAGATGGGTGTAAGAGTCATGAGTGGGCTTGTAAGAGTCTTTTATGTTTTGTAAGAGCACTCATGACTTAGTGGTTGGGCTTTTTGAGGGGAGACTTTGGTTTGGATTAGGAAAGTCTTAAACTTGTTTAAGGAATGTGACAACATTAGGGGGTGGATTAGGCTTGGGTTTAGGATTAGATTAGAGATGTTAGAGATGTGCAAGTGGATGGCATTAATGGGGGTGGGTGAGTTAGTGGCTAAGCTTGGTTAGTATGGGTGGATGGGGTGGATTAGGCTAAATGGAGGATTAGAGATAGGTTAGGGGTTTTTGAATTTGAGGATTTCATTTATCAAATAGATTTATTTAATAAATGGGGATTTTTGGAATTAGATAGAAGAATAGGATTTTATTGATAAATAATAGATTATTTGATTCTTCAATTAGGACTATAGATGATTAATTAAATTAATCAACTAGGGGATGACAAAGGATTAATTAAATAGAAATTTAATTAATAATGCCCTTTTTAGATAACTAAATAGGATTACTAAAATAGTGTAATCAAATTTAGGTGTCTACATTTTGCCCCTCTTTGACATAGTGTTAAGACAACACTATTTCAAAGAAGTTTGAATGAAGACGACACGAGGAAGATGTTTTAGCAACAAGGTTGCCCCAGTCTCGGATAAGAAGAGGAGAGACTAGACTTAGATGATGCCCCCTCAAGAAGGTGGCTGGGAGAGAAATGAGGCTCGACAACTTCTTGAAAAGTACAAGAATTTGAGATGAGCTAAGACACAGATTGGAAAAGAGAAGGGGCTAAATTAGCTCAAACTCTCACTATGGGAGAATGATGAAGGGAAATCAAGGGCACAACAGTAAAGCAAGCTTGAGAATTTCCAGGATTGGGGGGGGGGAGGAGGAGCGGAGCGCTATAAAAGGAATCCATGGTAGGGAGATGGATGATAGAATGATAAAGCTGATGCAACAAGATTTCAAAGAGTCAGATTGGCGGAAGATGGGTTTCGGAGATCCCTAGGACTAGGATTGTGGATCTCGAAAGATGAGGCTTGGTGGATTGATTTGATTGGTGGATCCCTAAGACTAGGATTGTGGATCCCTAAAGCTAAGCGTGAGGAGTGATGCAAAGAGATACTGATGCATAAGCTGGGATAGGTGTTGGATATGGATGGGGGATAATGGAGATGAAGGGAATCCATTGAAGCTTTTTGAGCGGGGGGATACTTCAAAGAGAATTACCACCATGTAGTTGAGCACTAGATTTGCTATAGGACTGTTGGTTAATTGCCAAGGTTACCAAGAACATCAAGACCTTTTCACCAACCATCCAGAGGACTGACGAACTGACTCGAAACAAACATGCAAGGATTGCCCCAGTATCACACATGAATCCCAGAGGAAGCAGCGTGGAAATGACACTAGGTAACCTACAAGCAAAAAAAGAAAACGAGCAAAAGACCTGATCAAGACCTTACGCTCTGATTGCCCCATTCGTAGCATACCATGATATGGAAGATTGTGGCAACCTTGAGGAGGGAACAAGGAGATTTCTTGGAAAAGATATTTCAAGACCCAAAAGGGAAGATCCCAAATCAAAAGAAAGTGAAAATCCAAAAGAGAACTGTTTGCCAACGAGATGGGTAGGACAAGGTACTAACGGACCAAGATCAGACATCTGGAAAGCTATATCCTACAAGGATCTATCAGAGAGCACCTAAGCTTGATGGATCTAGATGAGTGATGTGTCTGGCAAGCTGAACTAAGAAGGATAACACTTTGGTGACATGAGATCTAGCTAAAGGATGCATTGGAATAGCTAACCAAGGTGTGCGATGTGTGCAAGATGTTGACCAAGGATGAACTAACACGAAAGCCGAATAGATACAATGATACTAAGCTAAAGAGGATGTACAAGCGGACAGACCAAGATATGTTACAAATGTACAAGTTTGTTCATGTTTTGTTTTTTGTGAGATGGAAATGTTTGTGAAGGATGGGATGTCTATAATAGTTGATAGGTGGATAGGTAGATGGTTTGTGAAAAGCTTAAGGAAAATGGGATTCTGTGTGTGCATGTGATAGGATACAAGATTATTTACAAGCTGGAATATGGTACAAGCTTTGGACAAGATTCAGATATATACAAGGTATGGTACAAGATTTACAAGCTGTACAGGAGGTATTGACAAGCTCCATCAGATTTTGGATATTTGATTGGAACACCAAGGGAACAAGCAGGTGTTTTATGGGATGGTGGGTGAATGGATGAGGGATAGGATAGTGATAGATAATGGATTAGTCTTTAGTGCACAAGGCGCTTGAATTACCAAGTTTTCACCAAGGTACCTATCCAAGGTGCTTGAATTGCCAAGTTTTCATCATTGGACACTTATTTCTTTTCACTATTTTTTTTTTTGTATTTTTCAAAAGCTGGGTATACCAAGGATCTTCAAGCATAGAACTTCTTGAGATGAATGATGTTAGTGGGATCATTCAAGAGTTCTCCTTCTAGTGTAGATAATTGATAGGCTTCGGAGCCAAAGGAGGCAGTAACCACATAGGGACCAAGCCATGTAGGTTCAAACTTGCCTTTCTTTTCTCGATCTGCTTGGACTTTCATATTTTCTTTGAGGACCATGTCACCTGGCTGAAAGTGTCGTGGGAGCACCTTCTTGTTGAAATTCCTTTTGAGACAAGTTTGATAGACTATGAGATGGTCATAGGCTTGTTGTCTCTTCTCGTCTAAGAGATCTAGCTGGGTGAGTCGAGCTACTCTGTATTCTTCATCTGAGATTTGCCCTCGCAAAGATATGTGTAGTGAGGGAAGTTCAACTTCTATAGGTAATACCACTTCAGCACCATAGACTAGGGAGTATGGAGTTGTGCTTGTGGATGTACGGAAGGAAGTTCAATAGGCCCATAGAGTTGGATTTATTTGGAGGTGCCAATCATGGCCGGAATCATTGACAACTTTCTTTAGGATTTTGAGGAGGGTTTTATTAGTTGCCTCTGCCTGGCCGTTACCTTGTGGGAAATATGGGCTAGAAAAGCGGTGATGGATGTGGAGGGAAGTGCATAATTCTTCCATGTTGAGATTTTCAAAATTACCTCCGTGGTGAGTGAAGATGGTGGATGGGATGCCGAAGCGGCAAACAATGTGGTACAAGATGAACTTGGAGACTTGAACTCCTGTAGTTGAGACTAGGGGGACTGCTTCCACCCACTTAGTGAAATAGTCTGTAGCTGTTATTATCCATTTATGTCCATCAGATGAGAGAGGTGTGATAGTTCCAACTAGATCAAGGCCCCAACAAGCAAAAGGCCAAGGTGGTGCAATAGGCTATAGATCCTGTGCTAGAGCGTGCACAAGATTTGCATGCTGCTGACATGGGAGACACTTTCTGACAAAGTCACAAGAGTCTTCTTCAATGGTACACCAATAGTAGCCTGCTCTAAGGATTTGTCATGCTAGGACAATACCACTCGTGTGGGCACCGCAAAGTCTAGAATGTACTTCTTTTAATGTCATCACGGCCTCATTTTCATCTAAACATTGAGAGAGGGTATCATGATAACCCCGACGATGATAACATAGAAGGATGATTTTTGAATAAGGTTTTGGCATTGGGTGCGTGTGAGGTGAGGGGATATGATACCATCATTAAGATAAGTGTGAATTTCATGGTACCAAGGGGATTGGGGACCAACCAAGATACAAACACGGTTTGAATCCTCATTCGCATAAGCGGGTGTGAGGAGCTACTCAAGTAAAAATTCATACTGCGTAGCTTCTTGGGGAATTTCCAAGAGCGAGCCGATAGTGGCCATGGCATCTGCTGCCTTATTCTGCATTCGAGGCACTTGTGTAAACTGAAGCTTTGTAAAATGCTGGGTCACCTGATCAACTAGCTCTTTGTAGGGTCATAGATTTTCATCTTTGGTTTGATATTCATTTAAGACTTGTTTGATGATGAGCTGGGAATCGCCAAAGATTTCTAACTCAATGATATTCCATTCTGCAGCTATCTTTAATCCTGCTACAAGAGCTTCATATTCTACTATATTGTTGGTGCTAGGGAATTGTAGCTTGAAGGCTTTTGGAATGTAATCTCCTTGAGGTGTAACTAATAATATTCCTGCCCCTGATCCATGAGAGGTGTATGAGCCATCAAAATAAAGCTTCCATGGGGGCTGTTCTTCAATTAGGCAGATATGCTCATCTGGAAATTTTGTAAGCAAAGGATATGCATCTACTAGAGGTGCATCAGCTAGGTGATCTGCTATAGCTTGCCCTTTGATTGCCTTTCTGTCCACATATTGGATGTCAAACTCACTTAGTAGCATAACCCACTTTGCTAGCCAACCTGTGAGTGCTGTTCTAGAGAGCATATACTTGAGAGGATCAATCTTAGAGACTAGTTGTATGGTATGACTTAGCATGTAGTGGCGAAGCTTTTGAATTGAGAAAACAACTACCAAACAAGCTTTTTCCATAGGAGTGTAATTGAGTTCATAACCAACTAGGGTTCTACTGATATAGTAGATGGCTCTCTCTCTCTACTATAATCATCATGTTGTGCTAGAAGTGCCCCTAGAGCAGTAGGTGTTGCTGATATATACAAGATCAAGGGACGACCAGGAACTGGTGGAACCAAGATAGGGGGATTGGTGAGATACTGCTTGAGCTGATCGAGGCTGCACTGACATAAAAGATCCCACTTGAAGTTCTCATTCTTCTTTAGCAAGTGTGAAAATGGTGTACACTTATCTGCAAGTTGGGAGATGAAGTGTCGAACAGATTGAAGTTTCCCCTGAAGAGAGCGAAGCTGTCGCAGTGTCTGGGGAGGAGGCATGTCTAAGATAGCCTTGACCTTTTTGGGGTCGATCTCTATACCTTGTTTAGAAACTATGAAGCCTAGAAGCTTGCCAGATGTGACCCTAAAGACACACTTCTTGGGATTTAGCATGAGATGATATTGGGCCAACCTATCAAAGAATTTTTCCAGGTCAGCAAGATGATCCATGAAGGTGTGAGATTTGACTAGGATATCATCCACATAATCTTCCAAAATGCTATGGATAAGATCATGGAAAATGGCTGTCATAGCTCTTTGATAGGTAGCCCCAGCATTCTTTAGGCCAAAAGGCATCATGGTGTAGCAAAAGGTTCCCCAAGGGGTAGTGAATGCTATCTTATGCTCGTCCTCTTCTACAATCTTGATCTGATTATACCCAGAAAATCCATCCATAAGGGACAGAATTTCATGTCCAGCTGTAAGATCTACAATCATATCTATGTTGGGCAAGGGAAAATCATCCTTTGGACAAGCTTTGTTAAGATCTCTAAAATCAGTGCAGATTCTGATGTCACCGAAAGGCTTAGTGACAGGGACCATGTTGGAGATCCATTTTGAGTAGTCGATAGGTCGGATAACCTTAGTAGCTAACATTCTTTCTAGTTCAGCTTTGACTAGTAAGGCCACCTTGGGGTGCATTTTTCTAAGCTTTTGTCTTACGGGCTTGATCTTTGGATTGACTGCAAGATGATGAAGTACAAGCTTTGGATCAAGTCCTGGCATGTCCTGATATGACCATGCAAATCAGCCAATGTTCTCTTGTAAAACCTCAAAGAGGATGTCAGCTTGGTTTTGTGATAGGGATGCAGCAATGTGAACAATTCTAGGGATCTCTGAAGAACCAATGTTGACTTCTCTAGTATCCTCTATTAGAATAGAAGACACCTCTGGTCGATTATCTTGAGGAGGCAATACTAAATCCTCATGTTCTGCTTGTGGCTCTGGATTTTCTTGCTGAGGGGTTCTCTTCACTGCCTTAGCTAGTCCCAGATTTACCTTAGTTCTAGTTTTGGGTGTATCGAAACTAGGTTGGGGATTTTCTCCAAAATACCCCTTGGGATCTAGCTTGTAGATGTAGGCAAAATCTGGATTTGTCTTCTTATGAGGAGTTTCGGCTCCCATGAATCTTAGAAGCGCTTCCTCTGATGCAAACTCATCAATATGTATGACACTTGGTTGGTCCCAATCTATGAGTTGTGGATGAGCAAGTGGTAGGTCAATGAGATGGATGGATAGTTCTCGGAGAACAGAGTCTCCTAGGAAGATTTGGTCTGGGATATCGTCGTAGGCTCTCTTTTCAACTTCCTCAGGAATGTCTTCGATTTCGACAAGGTCGCGGTGGATATTCGAAAAAGCGTGATCGTTCTCGTTGGTGCCTCCAGTTGTGGGTATGCCAAAGCCAAGTCTTGACTTTGTTTCCCAATTATGTGCTTCGATGGGACATTGCATGCCCCTTTCTTCTGGTCCTAGTCCACCTCCTTGATAGTTCCATTTTTCAGTGATGAGCTTATGTTGTTGGGGATACTTTTGGCTGAAGTGATCAAGCCATGCTTGATTTTTTGGAGGTGCATCCTTATGTAACCAATTGTTGGTATCTGGAGTGAGCTCTTCATGAAGAGGGGTTTTTGAGGACACAAAGGTGGTTGGGCCAAACTGTTTGTATCAAGGAGGTGGAATCTCCCTAGCTTTGTGATATGTCGGTTGTCCATGGGTATGTGGATCAAGTGGGTCTGCTCTGACAGCAAATGCATCTGACAGAGTATATTCTCCACAACCTTTGTTGTTGATCTTTATGGTAGATAGGGTGGAGGCGAGGATGGTTTCTGCGTCATTACAAGTGTGGGATGAGCTGGCGATGGATGTGTCAATGTCTATTCCAGGGAAATGGTTTGTATATGAAGCTTCAACTGCATTGCAATAAGCAAAGGGTTCTGGATCGGCATGGATGGTTACCTCAGTGCCCTGATGCGGAAATTCGATGCACTGATGGTAGGTTGATGGAACGACCTTCATAGCATGAATCCATGGGCGACCGAGGAGGATGTTAAATGGTAGGTTTAGATCAATAACATGGAAAACTATCTCTTGGATGACTGGCCCAACCTTGATTGGTAGCAAAATGGTCCCTTCTGTGGTTCTTTCCAAGTTGTCATAAGCTTTGATGGTGATAAATTCACTGATCATATTTGCCTCAGTATACCCAGCTTGTTTTATGAATTTTGGGGTGCAAATGTTCAAGGCTGATCCATTATCTATCATTACTCTTTTCACGGCGAAATTGGATACCATGATGGCTATGCAAAGTGGAAGGGTGTAATTTGGCTCAACCGCGGGTATGTCGATGGGTTTGAAAGATAGGGCACATGAGGATGAGAGGTGTCCAACAAGATTACAAAAATCAGTAGTATTGATATCAGAAGGGACATGAGATTCTATGAGAGCACTGTCAAGGATGTCTTTGTACACAGGACTAGTGCGGAGAAGGTCTAAAATGGAGATTTGGGCTGGCATGTTCCCAAGGTGTTCCAAGATATTGTACCGGCTTTTTGATGGAGCTGATGGTGCTGATGAAACTGGTGGGCCTGCGATGTTAAATCGCGCTCTTCAAGTGGCGACCGCACACTCATTGTATGGTCCTTGGATATTGATAACATTGACAGAAGGCTCTTTCTCAGATATACAACCTATAAGGATACCATAGTCTATATAGGATGGAGTGTGGTCATTTTTCTTCCCATGCTGTTGGTTTGGCTGGCAGTTGTTGGTGTTGTTTTGGATAGGTGCTTTTCCAGGATTTTGGTTGTTGTGTGGAGGAAAAGCATTTTGATAAATCTGTAAGCCTGCATTGGGAGAGGTTTGGGCACCAACAATGATTTCCTTCCGATCAATGAGGTCCTGCACATAGTCTTTCGGTTTCATGCATCTGAGGGTGGTGTGACCGTTTACCCTATGGAACTTGCAATACTCATTTTCCTTGTACCATGCAGCTTTGGATTGGCTTGGATCAATTTGTTGGGTAGGAGGAAATTTGATGAGGTTTTCCTTAGCCAATTTCTCAAAAATAACATCCAATGGCTCACCAAGGGGTGTATAGTTTCTAGGTGCAAGTTGGAATTTGGGCTTTTGCCCTGTAGCTACATTGATGGCATTAGCTTGATTGTTAGACCCTTGAAAGTTGGGTCTTGTATTGTGGTTTTGATAGATTTGGTTATTTCGTTGTTGGTAATTGATAGCTTGTTGGTTGTTTGTTTGATATGGTGGGTTAGACTGGTTTTGAGAAGGACCAACAATATTCACATGTCTGGTGTCAGCAACCCCATCTGTTGCAACATGCTTGTTTTTGTTCCAATACCTAGACCTATCATTGGAATGTGATTGATTTTGGTTGGCCTCTTTGTAAATCTTGACCACACCATCTTTGATGAGTCCTTGCTCAAGGATCATTCCTTTCTCTTTGATATCCTTATAGGTTTGCAAACAGTTCATGGTCATGTGGTGAGCCAAGCTGGGATGTGCATTATCAATAAACATTTTCACTACATGGCGTTCTGGCAAGTTGCAGGATATGCGGGTGGTAAGGGTTTGCCATCTTTGCAGGTATTCGGCAAGGCTTTCTCCACCTTTTTGCTTGGTGTGGACAAGATCAACTATTGATAGCTCTGTTTCAACAAGATGGGCATATTGGGCTACAAATGCCTCAAATAATTCAACAAAGTTTTTAATTGTGCCATAGGGGATTCTATAAAACCATTCAAGAGTTGGTCCAGCCAAGCTTTTGGGAAAAAGGCGCAAGAGGAAGACATCATTGTATGCCACATCTTGGCAATGCATGTAAAATTCTTTGATATGTGTGACAGGGTCTCCTTTTCCTCTGAATTTGTCAAATTTGGGTACCTCAAAGTGTTTGGGAAATGGTGTCATGGTAATGGCTCTGTCAAATGGGTAAGGACACACATTCTCAAACTTGAATGTCTTTGGATCATTCCCTTCTTGGATAGCTTTCAGAGCTATCTTCATCTGCTCCCATTCTGAATTGATAGGTGATGGCTGGGGTGCCCCCAATGTAGGAGTGCCTTGAGGTAGGTATGTGCTAGATGGGGCCACTGAATATGGATGGCTGTGAGGGATTTGTTGATAGGGATTGTACATTGTTTGGGTAGTTTCATGGTGGATGATGGATTGTTGAGGGGGAGGTGGCGCATATTGCTGCATGTGCTGCTAGGCTTGCTGTTGATATGGGATTTGAGGTTGGGATTGAGGAACATAAGCTGGCTGTGGGATAAATGGATTGCTTTGTGGGGGTAAGGTATAATATGGTTGTGAGGCTTGGGGAAAGGATCAGGGTGCTTGTGGGGTTTGACCAATATATGTGGGTTGTGCCCCCATTTGGGATGGTATTTGCAAATAATTGGTGGTTGGCTGGGGTGGTGGATTACCTCCTAGAAGTGGCATTGAAAAGTAGTTGGTAATAGGAGGTAATGGATTAGTTGGTGGTGGAGGTGGTGGGAATTGAAAGCTTGGGAATGGAATTGATGGGGTTTGATAGCTTGGTGGCTAGATTTGGAAGCTTGGTAGAGTGGTGGCGAGAGCTAGGGTCACTTGGGAGTTTGGTAGAAGATTGGCAGTAGCTTGTGGGATTTGATAGCTTTGTGGAGTGAAGGTAGTAGCTTGTGGATTTGTGGCTGGTGGTATTGAGCTCCCAAGACCTAATGGAAATGATGGGATTGTGCTTTGGGCTATGGTGAACAAGCTGGGGGTGATGAAAGGTAGATTACTTGGCCCCATAGGTGGCATCCTTGTTGTATGTTGCTGAGGTTGGCCAAAGATGCTAGCACTGATTTGGGAAATGGGTGGATTTGGAAGGCTAGGTTGGGGAGTAGTAGCAACAATAGTGAAGGGGGTGAATAGTGATGTGTTTTGGGTAAAGGGGGTTTGGAGTGGAGAGGTATGAACCAAGGATGGAGTGGTGGTGGCTGGGTTGGCTTGCGGCATGGAGATTTCAACTTGGGTGGATGATGGTATGTTTGGGTCTGTTGGGTCATATGGATTGGTTGGAGGCTCTTCTTTTGGCATATATTGAGGATAATTTGGATCATAAGAGCCTATGGGTGGTGGCAGCTGCCCAAACAATGGGTGAGATGGATCTGATAATGGAGGGGGTCTTCCAAAGTCAAAGGTTCCTAGATTGTCCCTTCGAAAATTAGCCATGATTGTCTCTTTGTTTTTGTCTATAATGGCGTTTACCAATACTACATTTCCTAGTTGGTTCATGAAAGCTTCAATGTCAGTAGGTGATGGCATAGCTTGCTCTGGGCTGAAGGATGGCTGAGTACTCAAGGGGGGTGAGGTTGTTCGATCCAAATGATAGGGCTCCATTGTTTCTTTCTTCTTGGCTAAGCGAGTGACGGGGGGCATGAAAAATGCTCGTAGGGATGAGATGCAATAATGCTGATGGATGCAAAAGGGGGAAGGCTTTTCTATGCAAATGATTTCCTAGGTTGAGGCAAAGCTATATGACAAAACCTAAGGAGGATTGGGTTGGGGATTCTAACTTCAAAGATATGTTGTCAAAGCACAAAAGGTTTGCTTTCCTATGTGCAAGCTTGGTGGTGATTGTGTCAACTTAAGGTTAGACTGATGATCCTTTAGGAAGAACACGAGATTGACCACTTGCAAATCCCAACCTTTAGCTCAAGGTGATGAGGGATAACAAGTGAAAAAGCTAGATTACCTTAGACAAAGCTCTGTCAAAGGGATAACCTTGGTGAGATTGGTGGATTTGGAAGATTTTAGGAATGGCAAACTTTTAGCAAGGTGACAACAATTTTGAAAGCTTAGATGTGCAGATTTTCGATTGCTGGCTAGATGGTTTGATTATAAATGAGATGGATGAGCTAATAATGCTTGAGGGGATAACCTAAGATGGCTGGCTTTTCTACAAAGATGACTCTAAAGTGAAGCTTATCCAAGAAGATGTGGAGAAACAAGGGTGTCTAATCATAGAAATCATGCCTAGTTGGTAAGGCATAAGCAGGATTAACTCCTGGATGTTGGCTAAATTTGATGGTGCGCTCTAACCAAGCCTCTTGAAGTGCTTTGTCGATAGCTTTTTCCTCTTCTTTGTGGAGTTTGGCAATTCGTGGGCTTGGTGTTATTTCTTTTCTCTTGGCTGAAAGTTCCTGGTATGCTAGAGATGGCTTGAGTTTGACCTTGTGAAACTTTTGTTTGGGTTTGGGTTGTTCCGACATAAATTCATGAATTTGCTTGGCTTTGGAAAAAATCTCAGTTGTTTTGCTTCAACTTGTTCAATCTTCTAAAATAGGTAGTGACTACGCTAAGTGTGCCCTAAGCTAAGATTTGACCAAGTTTGGCAAACATTCATTCAACAAGTAAAATAAAAACAAGAAATAGATAGGAACACCCAGATAGAAGTTTGTGGTTCTTAGAATGTGATACTTGAGCCGAGGAGTGTGTATGTTCTACAAATGTTTCGATCAGTCACTCCAAACACATTAACATCCTAGATGGTTTTCTACAAGGCTGACAATTGGTTTAGCTAGGGAGTCCTTGATATATGCAAGGTACGTGAGGCCCAAATCCGTAGATGATACCAAAAGGATGTCACACAGCCGAGAGGAGCGGTAACCCACTTCTCCTCTTTCACTTCTCAAGGGTATAAAGTTCCTTGAGGCTTAGCCCGAATGACAAAATCTTGATCCCAAGAGAGGTGTCTTTTGATTCACCTCCCGATTCTTATACTCTGTCGGAACACTGGAGTTGAGGTCGTCCAAGGGGTGATGAAATCCCCAAGAAAGCCTCTTAAAAAGAAATAAGATTTTGGATCCTAATCTTATGCACCCAAGATGGCCTCGAAAGACGACAAGGGGAGAGAAGACTTGGATGACCTTGGGCTAAAAAACACGCTTGTTCTTTTACCAATTGACTCTTATGTGTGCTAATCTAGAATTTGCAAGCACTCATGTTTAAGAGACAATGTTCAATTCCAACTTGAAGCACCAACAAAAGTAAATCGATCGAAGAATGCAAACAATAAGAAGAGTTAGGGTCAACAAAAGCAAACTCGCGCGCCCGGAGGCCCTCCACGTCAAGTATCGATTAATTTTTTTTAAGGCATTCAAGATTGAGTGTGAGTTTGTTTTAAGCCCAAAACAAAAGTGTGTGAGATTCGATTTCAAGCACGCACCCGGAGGCTCTCCACGTCAGTTGTTGTTCAATTTTAGTGCCCAAACTTGAAGTGTGATTGATTTAATCTAGAGTTTTGGCCATTTAAGAATTTTGATAAAGTTAAAGCAAACGTTCAAAGACCAAGTGAGTGAGTTAGATTGTGGAACATTTAACACCTTTTTCAAGTAGACCCATCCCCATAAATGGCGCTGAGATTGCAACCAATAGTTAATATTTGATGGGTGATTAGAAAAGAGGTGAGTCCAAGGAACTACTCAAATTGATTTTTTTAAATTTGTATTTTAACTTAACAAAGTTTCTTAAATGTCCAAAAATCAAACTTTACCTAGATTGCATGTGGAAAAGAGATTTGTTTTGTTCAATTTTAGAAGCTCCAAATGAAGTGTTTGATATTGCAATGGTTAATTGATCCTTGGCATTCAAGATTGGATTTGTTGTTTTAAGCATGCATTCCAAGGAAAGTTGATTTTAATCCATGACATTCAAGAGTGTGTTTTGAGCAACATTCATTCAATGGAAAATGTGTTTAACCATTCAAGTTCTTTTTTTTAGCAACATGCATTCAAAGACAAATGGTTAAACATTCAAGTTCATTTTTTAGCAACATGAAAACCTGCAAGAAACATGGTTAGTGGTTCCATATGTGCTCCAACCTGCAATGAGAGAAAAAAAAAAAAGCAATTTAGTTAGTTAGCCAAAATCTTCAAAAATGAGAGCTTAACTATGGGAAAAATTTTTTAAACTTTTTTTGCTGTTTTTTCTATGCGTAAAAATGCTTAAAATGCAACATAAGCAGGCAGAGACGACAGTCTATCAAGCAGAGATGCCAAAATATGAAGACGTTGAAATACAGAGACGCTAGTATTCGGAGACGACAGAATAGATTTGCGGCGCAGAAAATAGGTGACAAGCAGAGACGCCGATTTGCGCAGATGCGGATTTTCGCAGACAACGATTTGGATTGACGGTGGCAGAGACATCGATTTGCGTAGACGCGGATTTTTGCAGACGACGATTTGGATTGGCAGCCAAAATTGCGGAGACGACACTGTGCGAAAAAAGTTTTAAAATGCAAATTTTTTCAGATGGTATTTCTTCTTCCTAAGTGCGTTCTTTAACCTGCAAAAACAAGCAAAACACCCTCACAACACACTCAAACAACAACAAACATTAGATGGTTAAAAAAAATGACATATAGATGAAAATAGATGATTAAATGACCCATAGTGGGGTCCCACCGGGCGTGCCAAAATGTAGAACAAGATTTAGTATGCAAAGAACATTAACAAATAAAGTAAACATTCACAAACCAAAAACTAAATTCACATATATGCTTAGACAAAGAAAGCAAACAAGAAGTGCAAACTTCACAAGAAAAAACACTCCATGCTTTCTTGATTCTGTAGATGTGTCCTTTTGCTGTGGATGTATGCTCAAGATGCTCAAAAGCTGCTTCAATGGAGATGGGAAATGGCAAATTGGTAGCTTTGTGAGCTCTCAATTTGGCATTATAAGGGTAAGATTGATGGCTTTGGTTCTCAAAATAGCATGGTAAAAAGATTGTTGATGAAATGGCTTGGGATGGGATTCAATTTATAGGCTAAGGGGTAGAGGGATGGAGGGCTTAGATGCAAGGATGGATGAAGGCTTAAGGAGGGCTAGGATGCACTCAAAGGAGAGCACATGGATTGTGCTTGTTTAGCACCAATGGGAAGGTGACACTTGTCACAAGGAGGATGAGTGTGAGAGGGTAGGGTAAAGGGTTGGTTAAAGGCATGATGAGTGGGGTTGAGTATGTAAGAGGGATGTAAGAGGAATGAGTGTGGAAGAGGGAAGAGTGTGGAAGATGGGTGTAAGAGTCATGAGTGGGCTTGTAAGAGTCTTTTATGTTTTGTAAGAGCACTCATGACTTAGTGGTTGGGCTTTTTGAGGGGAGACTTTGGTTTGGATTAGGAAAGTCTTAAACTTGTTTAAGGAATGTGATAACATTAGGGGGTGGATTAGGCTTGGGTTTAGGATTAGATTAGAGATGTTAGAGATGTGCAAGTGGATGGCATTAATGAGGGTGGGTGAGTTAGTGGCTAAGCTTGGTTAGTATGGGTAGATGGGGTGGATTAGGCTAAATGGAGGATTAGAGATAGGTTAGGGGTTTTTGAATTTGAGGATTTCATTTATCAAATAGATTTATTTAATAAATGGGGATTTTTGGAATTAGATAGAAGAATAGGATTTAATTGATAAATAATCTGATTTATCAATTAGGACTATAGATGATTAATTAAATTAATCAACTAGGGGATGACAAAGGATTAATTAAATAGAAATTTAATTAATAATGCCCTTTTTAGATAACTAAATAGGATTACTAAAATAGTGTAATCAAATTTAGGTGTCTACAATACTAACTCTTAGATGTGAACTGTTTGTCTTTAAAATGCTTTGTGCTGAATGAGGATACTTGTTACAAGTGGGAGGCTTGTCAAAGATGATGTTTACTCACCTATTTGTGTATCTTTAGATTCAATAGAATTTTTTCGATATTTTTGAGATATTTAATGTTTGAGATACTTGCACTATTGTAACCAAAGAGAGAACATCAGTCAGTTGTGCTCAAGTAACAGTGGTCATGTATTGTTTCATTTCTATGAAAAAGACACCATGCCCATACAAATGGGATGCAATGAAAAGTGTGAATTATTAAAATTGTGGAGTTATGGTGTTTTCATTTGGTATGGGATTTTTGGGAGCCTGGGTATGTTTTGTGCAGTTTAAAAAAAAAGAAAAGATTGTGAATGTATATTAAAACCAAAAAACTATAACATATTGATATTAAATTACATTGTATAATTTTTTTGAAGTATTGAAAAAGCCATATCAATATCATCCTTTGAATAACCTATCAATATGTTCTTTTTTAATTGATGTTTGAGAAAGTTACTAGTTCAGAGATCATAAATTGATGAGATTATCTAGGGACTTGATAGTGAGAAATAATGTTTGATTGAATGAAGACCATATATTCTAGTTTTATCAAGAAGGAAGAAGGAATGGTTTTGTTCAGTCAAATATTGAAGTCATTGGCTGAGAAATGGAAAAGCATTTTGTTAGATATGGTTGCGATTTTCTGTTGTGCAACTGTAATCATTGTTCTTATGGCTTGTCAAAGTGGTGTTCAAGTAAGCAGAGTTTTCTCCTTCACATTTGTGTTCAATCAGCAGAGGGTTCCCTTGTTTCTTGTGGCATCTAGAACTCATGAAATGAAAGGAACACTATCATCAATAGTTTTTTACTTTGAAGTTGAAGCAGGCATCCTGGGCTGGAGGCACTATGAAGATTGGTGCATTGGTCAAGATAGATGCACACATATGACCAAAATTGTTGTAGTTGTCCATTAAAACCTAAAAAGACCTATGATAACAATATCATTCCTTGCCACTTTACCCTAGAAATAATCTCAAGTTGCAATTGTTTTACAGTGGAAAGGAGACAAAAGGTCACTTGGGTGAATATTATTAGCCCTTATCACTATAGACTAAGATTTACCTAATCAGACTATGATTTAGGTGAAGAATTCTTGGACTGTAGTGTTTGTCTCATCCTTGCCCCTTGAGGCAGTGGCCTACTGTCCATATCCATATGTTTTTTTGAGAGAAAACAAGATTGCCTCTATTAAAATAATATCCTCACTTAGTTCAAATAATTGAAGTTATATAACCTCAAAAATGCTTGATCCTTTAAAATTTACTAAATTTGGATGGTGCATTCACCAAATGGATGTGAAGATGCATTTTTTGAGTTGGAATCGCCAAGAGGAAGCAAATATGTAAGTAATCGAAGGATTTGAATTTCAAGAAAGAAAGAAGTAAATATGTTGGTGTCCACAAATTATCAAAAGTAGGTCAATGCATCTCAAGAGTACAGTAGATTATAAAGAAAGTTCAAGGAGATTCCTAGAGCATCAGTTATGTCAATTGATCAAATCATTGTATGGGTTGAAGTAAAATCCTTGTGTAGGGTACAACACAGATTGATTAGCACCTTTGAGCTCATGAATTATGTCAAATTCTTTTAGACAACAACTTTGCACACTTTTAAACTAGACTCTTAGTAATTTAATCTGCACAAATTAATATTCAATGTGTGTGTGTGTGTGTTGAGAAACTCGACAAAACTTTTTTTCATTATAAAACTACAGTGTTAGAAATACAGTAACAATAATATTTACAATTCCAACTCTCTTGTTGTTTAATTACACTTCTGTATCAGACACAGCTTTCAAACTGCTAGTTTCTTTTGTATATTAATATGTGCACATGAAAATACTATCATGCCATTTATTTTTTAAATAGTGCTTGATGCATATTTTCTCAGTACTTGCTTCAATTTATTGAAATCCATTAATGCCTTGTATTTTAATCATATAGATTCTGAGATCTGGATTTTACATTCAATGGAGTCGTAGAGTATATTTCTAACTTCTACCAATTTTTTATTATAATTTTGCAGGTGCAAATTGGTACACATTCATTTACATTTGATGATGTGTATGGCAACACTGGTTCTCCATCATCAATGCTTTTTGGAGAATGTGTTGCTCCACTTGTTAATGGTTTATTCCAAGGTTATAATGCCACAATTCTTGCATATGGACAGGTGTGTGTCATCTCATCATGGCACCTACATGTTGGTTGATTGATTTCTTTTTTAAATCCCTAAACATGTAAAACTAAATTTCACAGATCCAATCTCTAATCTCTAAACTTTTAAAATTTAATAAAATTCATATTCTGACTTGTTTATTATTTGACAAGTTGTTCCTGGAATCATGATTGTAACTTAGTTTCATCACAATGATCCTTATGAACTTACATGTACATTCACTAACAAGTAACTCTAGATGAAACTTTAAGTTTATTTATCAAATTTCAACATTCTCACCAAAATCTGAACTACATTATCTCATGATTGTTTCAGAGTACCACTGCTCACATGTGAAATAGGCATCTAGATTACTGAACCCTTCTTAAAATTAGTTTCATTGAATTAATATATGTTATGCTATCAGTGGGTGTAAGAAGATATCAGAAGAAGTTATTCATATCTAAACATCATGATGAGTGAATGTAAGAAGATATCAGAAGAAGTTATTCATATCTAAACATCATTTTTTTAATATTAGAGAGGGAATAGAGAGGGGCTTATAGACACCTCCAAGATTTACTGTTCATTTCATAAATGGGATTTTTTGAGTCACTTAAACCTTTCAAAATTATTTTTATGCTGGGAACTCTAGGTTATAGTCTTAGAAAAGTATTTTATTCATTAACAATTGCTTCAACCTGGCTTGTAGGTAAAGTGCGCACAATGTTCTTATTGCTCAAATAAATTTGATCCTTTCTTAGATTTGAGCCTAGAGATCATTCGAGTAGATTCCTTGTTGAAAGCATTATCCCATTACACGGCAGTGGAGCAGTTAGATGGGGGTGTGAAAAGAGATCAATGTGAACGATGCAAAGTAAAAGTGAAGGCTCTAGAAAAACTCAAAATTGATAAAGCACCACATGTTCTTGCAATTCATCTCAAGCGCTTCAGTGTAGTTAGATCTGGAGGAAAAATTGACAAAAAAATAGACTTTGGTTGTACGTTGGATCTCAAACCATTTGTTAGAAGTTCACATGTAAGTAGCCCTTACAATATTATTTTCTAGTGGATCACATTTTTAGTGGAATCTAATAATATAGTTTTTTTCATATCTACTATTTTTTTAATAAATTTTGCACATTTGAATGATATTCTAGTTTCTCTGTCTATTGATCAATCATAGGAGGGCAATATTAAGTACACTCTTTATGGTGTTCTTGTTTATGATGGCTGGAGCACACATTCTGGTCATTATTTTTGCTTTATTCATTCATCCACAGGCATTTGACATGCTTTAGATGATAATCAGGTATACATTTGCTACAGTTGTGAAGACATGTTTAATTTTGTGGAGCAAGCTCATTATAATTTGTGTATAACAGAATACACAAAAGAACTACAATTTTATGTAGAACCTTTTCTTTATATGATAACACTAATTATACTAAAGTTGCTTAGACTGATTGAAGTTATTCTTATGACATTTTGTACTCTAGGTCTATTCAGTTAGTGAGAAAAGTGTGCTTTCCCAAAAAGCTTACATGCTATTCTATATATGAGATAAGAAAACTAGCATTCAAACAGCAGGTGGGTCTGAATCTCAGTATAATGGCTCTAAACTAAAGAAGAGGGTGTCATTGAACATTGGACATCCAAAGGAAAACCACTTACAAGATTCATATGCCCCCCAGGTGATAGAAAACATGCATTCTTTCCAAACGACAACAATCTCTTTTAGTGTTGCAAGTGTAAAAAAGATACCCCAACAGGTAGAAAATTTATCAAATGTCAATTTCATTTCAAAAAGTCTAGAAAAGAACACAAGTTCTAGCCAGTCATACAGTAAATCCAGATCATCAGTAGATCATGATGCTACATTACAGATGGTGCCTCCAAGAACCAATGGTATTCAAACAAATAATGTCTTCTAGTCAAGTCATACCATAAGTAATGGATGCACATCAAATGGGTCTAGTAATAATGTTAAGAAGTAGGAATCTAAAATAAAGGGAACTGATTCTATGGGTAATTTTAATATTATGGTTGTTAGACATTCTCGGAACTGTGATGTGAGCAATGATAATAAGAACTATATTGGTAGAAATTCTGAAGCTTATTAAAAAACTAATGGTAACAGATCATGAGAATGTCAAACATTCTACGAATGGTTGGACATGTATTATTACTCAGCATAATGCTACTAAACTTCCAAAAAATGATTCAAATGGTAAACTTGTAGCTAGTGAGCATCTAGAGAATGGTAGTACGGTCCACAATTCTATAGATAATGAGTGTGAGGCTGCTAAGCTCCTATCCCTGGAAGATGGTTCCTTATTTCAAGTGCTTGTTTTTTGTATTAATGTTGCAGTGTATATGTTTGTTTTTGAGAAAATTGCTTTTACTCCTAATGAATCTTTATATGTTCCTTTTGGCAGGGAGGCAAAAATGGTACTTTTCTCTATAAGGGAAGGGAAATGAATGGGTCATGTGTAAAAGCTATGCATCCACATAGGTTGCAGAAATATAGTCAAGAAACTAAATGTATTTCTAGCCAAAAGTACCAAAAACACCATGAGGACAACCACTACCTCGTTAGTAGAAACAGATTGAAGCTTATGAAGCATCTTCCATATTCTCAGTTTTAACAAGCATTGTCTTTTAGGGGGCATTTTCTTCTAAGAGCAATGCATATTTTGAGGAAGAAACGATCCAATGAAAGGAAGAAATGCACAAAGTTACAACTTAAGAAGGCTGACATTTTTCTTAAGCAGAAACGCTCTAGAAAAATGCCTTTTGGAAAAGAGTATCTAACTGCAAAAAGTTTTGCATGTTTAGTCGCTTCTAAGTATCCACAAAAATCCTGTGGAAAGGGTCTGTCAAACAAAATAAATGGTTGTGTTTCTATGCAGCAAATTGAGACATCAAAAATTACAGCTGGTGTGGTTTAAAATGGGTGTAACATTGCTAATGTTTGTGGCTAAAGTAGCAAGTTGAATATTCTTGCGGCAGGGTCGCTGTGACGGTTACAGCCCTTGGCATTGTCGCCACAACGACACATAGCGGTGCCGTCACAATTCTTGCAGTGATCGTCGCAATTGCGACACACGTCATAAGCATTGTGACAACCATCGGTGTTGCTGCCATAGCGACCCCGTTGCCAGATGTTGATGTCGTCACAATTTTCTATGGACGTCACAATTGTGACATCTAGGGCAAGTATTGGGACGACCATCGCCAGATGCCGTTGCGACGCTGTCGCAAAGGTTGGGGCGAACGTCTCAATTGCGATGTACACTGCAAGCATTGCAACAAGATTCGTGTCATAATAAAGTGGTTTCATAGTGACGGAATGGCATCATAATTGCGACGACAGAAGATAGACGTCGTAATTTGTGACTAAAAAAAAACAACGTCTATTACTGTCGCAGTGGCAACACATTGCGGTCGTAATTGTGACACTTTGCCGTCACAAATCAATGCCAAATGTATTAGTGCTCCAATGTCTTACTAAAGATCAAAATATCATCTAGGTAAACAATAACAAACTTACCTAGAAACTCCTTTAGTACCTCATTCATGAACTGCATGAAAGTGCTTGGTGCATTTGTTAATCCAAAAGGCATGACTAACCACTTGTATAGTCCTTCCCTTATCTTGAAAGCAATCTTCCACTCATCACCTTCTCTGATACGAATCTAATAGTACCCACTCTTTAGATCTATCTCTGTGAAATACTCAGCCCCACTCAAACAATCCATAATATCATCCATCCTTGGCAATAGAAATTTGTACTTGATTGTGATCTTGTATAGCATGAGAATCTATGGATATCCTCCATTCTCCATTCTTCTTTGGTGCTAATATGACTGGTACGACACATGGACTTAGACTCTCTTGAATCAACCCCTTCCGCAAGAACTCATGAACTTGCTTGTTCAACTCTTCACTTTTTGCTGCCTTGTTTGGCAAACTGGCTCATAGAATCAAATCCATTTAGTGACTAATCTTCCTCCTTGGGGGAAATCCATTGGGTACATTATCTGATACAATATTAGAAAACTCTCCGAACATATCTACAACTTCTACAGGTACCTCCTCTATTTCTTCTTTACTATCTTTTGGAATTATAGCAAAACACATATGCTCATGCTTCATACCTTTGAGAAACTCTTTTCCATCAACAAATCATATTCTGGCAGCACTACATACCTTTTCTTCTTTATCCTTCAATAGTTTTAACTTATGTTTCACTACATTCTTGGTCAAAGTGTAGGTATTTGCTCGCCCATCATGTACAACATGTGTGTCAAACTGCCATGACCTACCTAGCAACATATGACATATGTCCATAGGTATGATATCACATAGTACCTCATCCTGGTAGCTTCCAATCTTGAACTTCACTAAGCACTGCTCATGTGATATCCCCATTTCAGTATATAAATTAACTAATAATAAGTATTATACATAAAGAGTAAAATAAAAATAATTGATAATTTATATAAAATAAATTATAATTATACTAAGTTTCAAATATAAATCATTATATTATATATATATATATATATATATATATATATATATATATATATATATATATATATATATATAAATAATGTACTATAGTATATGACAATTATATCTATATTAAATAATTATAAATAATTAAAATGATTCATATATAATATACAATCATATATAATTAATATTAATATATATTATTAATATATAATATATTGTCATATATAATTAATATTAATAAGAAGACACGACCCTTTGAAATACGAGATATAAATATATTTAGAATTTCAAACATTGAGGGATATATCATATGAAATATGATCAAAATTTAAACAATTCAAGAGAAAATTATCAAATGTCCTGAAAGGGGACATTACAAGTGGTATTAGAACATGATCCTACCAGCCTGAATACAATAAGATGAAATAATCATAGAAGGATTTCAGTTCAAAAAACAAGGTACACAAAGGAAAATAAATCAGTAATTAGGGCTCATCTACATTTTGCAGAACATCCCAAATCCTAAAAGCTAGAATTATAAAGAAAATCATAGAAGGGAATGATCTCCTATTCGAGGTTAATGGTTGCATATTTACAGGAGAAAATCAAAGACATTACCTATTACAGGGTTAAATCATTTATATCAAACATAATAGTTTATTCAAAATTACTTAAATATATGAAGAAATAGAATATCGAGGTTATTGCATCTACAATCAAAAGAGAAGTTAAGTAGTGTCTGGATGAACATGGGAAGTGGACTAAGGAATTATGTGAAGTTCTATTTAGATCAAGTGGTTTGATATTTTAAGATAATGGCCAAAAATATTTATCATGAGAATGAAGGTGGTGAAGAATAATGAGAATATAACAAGCATTGGAACGTACAAACCTAATTGAATTGCAGAACCATTTCTTCCACCAACAATTACACCACCATAAGGATGGATTAGACCATTCACAACTCTCCTTGAAATTGCTGAATTCACCCTTTCCTCTTCCATACAACATGTGTGCTGCAGAACCAAGGTCACACAAAGCAACATAGTTACCATCATTCTCTTCTCATGATACATCGAGATGGAGGAGCAATAGAGGAGCCCACATGCCGTATATTTGAGTTCAAACATAATGAGTCATAACACCAAGAGAAGAAATTGCCACCATCATCTAGTTAACTTGGACAATGCCTTACATAGTATCGCCTTCAGACTATGGAAAGAAGAGAAATGAAAGACCAAGAAGGATCATACATAGCATTAAACAGACTTGAATACTTAGGTATAGACTTGAGTACATAGAGAGAAACTAGTTATGAAGATGGACATAGAGAGAAGCCATTTCCCATTTAAAGTGTTGTCTTGGTTTTTATTTTATTTTAATGGTGAATATTGCTTGCACAACAACCAAGCCAAGAAAAAGTGTCACCATCACAAGGGAGATTATATACCATTGTTTGGAGCAACGCTCTTGTCTAATTGACCAAGCCAAACTTTAGGCCTGCTCTTAAGATGTGCTCTCACCTTTCTAACAACTTCCTTGTATGGTTGATATGGACTATCACTAATTCCCTTGCAAAGATAATTAATTGTGGCAACTATTTTCTTTATCACTACCGACCAAGCTTTTGATGACTCTGCCTCTCTTAAGAAGCCCAACATCTACAGAGGTGTCTATTAGCTCATCCATTAATAGGAGGTAATTTGAAATTACTGTGGGTTCTAAAGACAATCTGTAGCCTTAACACCCTTCAAATGAAATTGAAGTCCTCAAAAGTATTTCGGTGTCATCATCAATGGTAATTTCAAAAAAGTAAAATGTGTTGCTTAGAAAGTATCCTGCACCAAATGGGAAAAAGACTGAGCAAGAGTTACACGAGTATGAAGGCGATCTACAGACAATGTAAGAGTACAAAGGTTGAATAAAATAAAATATATATTGTACACATTGTGGTGAATAGCGGGTGACCAAGATAATTGAAGCTATGTAAATATTTGTTTGCCAATTTATGAGCCATAAGAAAGGATTTATATAGTTACAAACAAATGGAGCATCGTGTTTCATAAATCAGTTATCTGGAAGAATGACTTGCTGGTATCAGATGATGCCAAAATAACATCACAATGAATAAAAACTTTACAAAGAGCCACATTAAAAGTGGATATTGAATTGATAAAATGAGGAATGTCAAGGAAGGTCACACAGTCTTGCTATCATTCATTCTTCAAATTCCTTAGAACCATATAAATTCCTAGAACAAATGTTGGAATCAAAGCCAATATGAAGTGTCATTTAAAAAGTTTAACAAAGAGGAGCTTGTACACAAAAAGTAATACATGTTCTCATTGAGAAATTTGATACACACATGATCCAAATGCAGAGACACAAACCAAGGTTAAAATATAACATAGCAATTAGTGAATACAAGCACACACCTTGGTAATCAAAGAGAAGATCCTATTTGCAAACATCAAATAATTATTGTGAAGTAGTCAAAGTCATATTAATATCAATGATAGAAAAAGGTATATGACTAAGGGATAATCTTAATGTGGAATGAGAGAGAAAGACCATCACACACTCCTACATCACCACCCCATCACACAAGGTATGAGGGTAAGTTATATATTTTCTATATATTGTTATGAAATAATTGTTAGTGTCTTTCTTATTATTGACATATTTTGTTATTGTGAAGAATATTGAATAATCTATCAATGATTCTAGTTACAATGAAATGAAATTGATTTTTAAATAATCAAAGAATATTGTTACCTAAAATCAATAGGATTATCTAAGGTCATCACCTTTCAAAATAAGACAAGGCCTATGGTGGAATTGTTCGGGTGACACCACTCAAAGGTATTGGGTAAAGCCTACGGGTACTGGGTAAGGCCTACGGTGGAGAGAATATCCCAAGGTACATCATACAAGGGCACTTTCTTGGAAATGATGATCAGAGAGAGATAACAATAATGAGGGAGAATGGTGAGGCCCGCTAATTGGGTAATAGGGCACCCCATTGTGGTTTCTCCTCCTATAATTGAATGATAAAATTAAGTATCTAATATTTCAAAAGTTATTCTTTAGAAGACTTCTTATTGAAAAATAGTTTGATTGAATCATCTTAAGATCAAATCTCTTTGTGTTTAAGTAAAAACTAAGAGTATAAATACCTTCTCAAGAGTCTATTATAGGGAGATCCAATAATGGTAATTGATATTAATTTCTCTATCAAAGGGAATGTATTAGAATAGTAATTGAATAAAACTTAAATTTAATAAGATCATAATTCTCCAAAGATGAGATAAGGCCTGCGGTGGAATGGGCTGGATGACACCACTCGAAGGTACCAGGTAAAGCCTACGGGTACTAGGTAAGGCCTATGGTGAAGCGAATATCCTAGGGTACATCACACAAGGGCACCATTTCGGGAATGATGATCAGAGAGAGATAACAATAATGAGGGAGAATAGTGAGGCCCATGATTGGGTAATAGGGCACCCTATTATAGTTTCTCCTCCCATACACAAGAATTGATGAGGTAATATTATAATGAATAGATACTTTTGATTGACAAGTAAATAAATTAAGACTATAAACACCTTGTCAAGAGATTGATTTATATATAATGTGTACTAATGATTTTGTTGTTGCAGATTCACAATCAAGGAATTGCATAATGTGTGTTTTCATCTATTTGCATTGTGTTTGTTTCATGTCTTCATCTATCTGCACCGTGTTTGCTTCATATTTTCATTCATTAAGATGTATATTTCATAAAAAATTTAACACTTTTGTATACAAATATGTTTGTATCTGTGAAGGAGTATATGTATGAATGATTTTGCTTGAGGACAAGCAAATTCGAGAGGGGAGGATTGTGATATCCCCATTTCAGTATATAAATTAACTAATAATAAGTATTATACATAAAGAGTATAATAATAATAATTGATAATTTATAAAAAATAAATTATAATTATACTAAGTTTCAAATATAAATTGTTACACATACACATATATATCTATATATATATATATATATATATATATATATATTATGAATATTATTATCTATATATATATATAATTAGATATTTAATTGTCATGTTATAAATAATTTACATATATATATATCAACTATTTTATGTACTATAGTATATGACAATTATATCTATATTAAATATTTATAAATAATTAAAATGATTCATATATAATATAAAATCATATATAATTAATATAATATATAATATACAATCATTTATTATAATAATAATCATATTTAATTAATATTAATAAGAAGACATGACCCTTTGAAATACTGGATATAAATATATTTAGAATTTCAAACATTGAGGGATATATCATATGAAATATTATTAAATTTACATAATTCAAGAGGAAATTATCGAGTGTCCTAAAAGTGGACATTATAGCTCATTGACCATGACCTTGTGGTCATCTTGCACCCAAGCAATATGGTATGGACGTGGGTGTTTCTGTCTCTTCATCTTCATCTTGGTGACCATCATTTCTAACACCAAATTGTCAGTACTTCCACCATCAATTATCACATCACAACACTTATCTTCACATTTGTAGCTTGTACAAAACAATCTCCTTTGATCAAGTTCATTTATCACCACTCAACATGACTCTTTTGTTAACTAGGACTTCTCTTTTAGGATCTTCATAATGTGAGGATCTGACATCTTCATCAATATGTGCAACTCTAGCCCGACCTTCTATTTTTTGATTTGTCCTTCCTTGGCACTAGGAACATTCAAATGCTCTATGCCCTTCTTCTCTATAGTGAAAACATTTTCCATGGAAGCCTCCTCTTCCAGATCCTTGTCCTCTTCCTCTTCCTCTTTGATCTCTATTGTTCTGATCATTGAAACGATTAGAAAATTTCCCCTTTGGTTCTGACCAGTACTTCTAGCCTCATCCTTGTTCTTCTGATCATTATTATGGCCACCATAAGATCATCCACTAGATCTTCCACCGTGACCTCTTCCACTATTCTTGTTGTCAAACTTCTTGTTCAATTTGTCCTCAACTCTTAGGGAAAACTAGTATGCCTCCTCAATATTTTTCATTTGAATACTTGACCTTAACCCATTAAGATAATGAGAAACTTTCTCCTTATCAGCTTCTGCATGGCCAAATCTGATGAGTACTCAGTAGAACTCTTCAGTATACTCTTGAACAAATTTTCCCACTTGCTTGAACCCTTGCATCTTCTTCAAAAGATCAAGCTCATAATCCACAAGAATGAATTATCACTTTAGTTTAGCTATCATCTGATCCCATCTGGTGATTTTATCCCTTTCCTTTCTATTTCACTCCAACTGAAGCTCTTGTCACCAGATCTTTGCATGTCCCTTCAGTTTTTCCTTCTCAAACTTGACCCTATCTAGATCCTCAATATCTTCATACTCAAAGTACTCCTCTAGATCATTGATCCAATTGATTAGCTCCTCTAGGTTAAGATTTACCAAAAATGTGGGAACCTCAAGCTTAGGTCTTTTTCCAATCTTAGAGATGGCCCTAAAAAGCCTCTCTTCCTCTAGGTGTAGAGCTGCCTTGACTACGACATTTTCTTCTACTTTTTCCTCATCCTTGCTTTCATCTCTTACAGGAAGATTCATTCCTCTATGCATCTGCTCTTCCAATTCTTGCATCTATCTTTGGAGGGCTCTAAAACCCTCAAGTGTAACACCTACAACTCTTTTTCCACACTCTCATCATGAAGGCATTTTCATGCTTCCGTTGAAACCCTAATGCAAACTGTCTCACAATCGACGATCTGTCTACACACTCAGGCCAAATCATGGTCCTAGTGTGAACTAAATCATAGTCAGTGATCTTTCCACATACTCAAAAAATCTAGCTCTGATACCACTTGATGAAGGGTGCTCCCCTTAATAGCATAAACTCATAACAAAAATTAAAAAAAACAACAAATGCGAGAAAAAAAATGGACTTCTTATTTGTGCTATAAATGCGGTATTACATAATTCACAAGTATAATATACTAACCCACATGGACACCTTCATTGCAATAGTCTGCAAGACAAGATGTGAACTATCACCTAGAGTTCCCCTAGAAAATGTGCAGATCTTTCTTAAATAGGCAATTTTATGTCGCTCAAGAAGGTTTTAGATAATAAAACTTAATACCTAGGGCTAATAGACCCTAACAATACATATAGAGTTGGCTAAATACATCTTTCACATTTATTTTAGGAATTTTGGGTAGCCCAACTTTAGAAGGCCATAACTCTCAAATTGTTGCTTCATTCAGAAATGCTAACTCCTAATCTACAAGCTCAAAATAGTGAGTTTTCAGACCTCATTCAAGCACTCTAAGGCCTCCAATGGTGAGCTTGGATATTTTTCTACAAAATTTTCCATTGAAATTCCGTAATAACTTCTCTGATACTTAAGCTGGAGCAATGAGATTTTTATGGTAGGCTTATAACTATAAAATTAACTTTCATGTAGAAAATGAGAACATTCTAAGCTCATATGAAAAACTTATTAAAAATAGCAAGTTCCCATTAATAGTAACCACCCTGTCTACTAGTCCTTATTAAATTAGAAAATACTGAAACGAAAATATTTTTGAGTGATGCAAGATTTCTCTTACACCAAGGATTCTCCTGCATCACTCATATTGCTTTGTTTTACCTAGCTTGGAACTGACTCTTACGTCTAGGTCTAGGGGGCACAAACTACATAAATTTTTGGGTCTCCTTGTTGCATTAGTGCTTCTTTGAAAGCTCGCTAAACAATGTTTTTTAATACTTCCCTACCTTTGACATCAAGTGTTTATCAACACTTATTGGCTACTTTAGTTACGATCTAGGATGTTGCAATATCTCTCATTGGTGCACTTGAGTCCTCTAGAGACTATCATGTGATTTCCACACACACACTTAAACTAAACATTGGTTGAGACTTGTTGGCTTATTTTAATTTGTGAGATGTCTATGATGATATCTTTTCCGAGCATTCCCTCCCTAATAGTCTCACAAGGATTTCATGGACTAGAGGACTAGGGGCATTTGGTTATACCTTATTAATCTTAAGCGTCTTGATCATCTTGCTTGTCCCACTTGACACTTAGGATCTACAACGGTTCATCCTTGTCTATTTTTTGCAAGTGTGTGCTTATGTCCATCTTCACATTTTGTGTCTCGATGCAAGCATAATCTTGCTATACTAAACCTAAGGAATCTAACTACACTATCATCTTGACCTTTATGTCTTTGATGCATAGGTTGGGTTCCCATATACCTATCTAATTTAAATCATATTTATATCCTCATAGCTCATGCTAATGATGATTGTATGATCTTCTAATTTCCCTAATAAGGTTCACTAGTAAAAACTAGGACCTACTTATATAACACTTGGAATTGCACCTTTTGCATACTAGCTTGCATTTTAGGGTTCATTTTAATATAGCTTTGTATTAGAATGTTGAGAGAGTCCTCTTTATCTTCCGTGGATATGTCACCTAACTGCATTCATCTTCTTTTTCTTCTTCTCAATCATGTCTTTCATTTTTCTTCAGTCTTATCAACTAAATGCTTCTTTAATTATTGTCATCACAAGGGAGTGATCTCATCATCACATCTAAATCTATCCGAGTATTAAGTTTTCAAATCATAAGTCTATATCATCACATAGAGATAAGAATATGAGGGAGATATATTAATACATCCATGAGCATATAAACATAAGATGAGAATACATAAACATGAGGATGCATGTCAACATCACATGGAAACATAAACATAGATATTGAAACATAAATTGATACATCCATCACATGAGCATATAAAAGAGACAAGTACACAATGTTGATCCAAAATCCAAAATCTAATATATATAATGGTGAAATATCAAGTATACATCCAGCATGAGTACAAAATATGGATAAGTGTCTCTCAAAATGATACTTCAAAATTGTCACAAGGACATAACACCTAGGGGACCTAAGACTAAATCCCTCCCTCTTGGGTATGATTCAACTAAGGAGGAGGAACATGTGTCCTAATTGATGGTGGCATCACTCCCTCTGACCTCCCTTCCCTCTTGGAATAAATAGGCACCTGTTGAACCCCTAAGACTGCAGCTATACATACACCTTGATAGTACGTTGCTCTTACTCCCTACCACTCTACCTCCTATTGGGCATCTATTAGATCATCTCATAAGGACCTCTATCATCTACCTACCTTTTCTCTAACATCAATTAGCTATTGATATCTCACATCTATGATCATCTATTCCTATTGAAGCTTTTCCTCTAGAGCCTTGATCCTCAGATTCCTTAGATACTCTCCCATAACTAGTGCAGGTGGCTCCTACCTCTACTCTTGTCTTTGCTACCTCTCCCTCTTCATCTAAGGCCATCTGATGAGCCTCTCGCCCTCTCTCTCCATCTCCTCCATCACCCCCACTATATTTTTCATCTCCTCCTTGACCATCATCCTCTAGTAGTGCATCAGGAATCATGAATTTAGGGAGTGACCATATCATCTCTCAAGACCCTTGTGTTTGTCACTACTGGGAGATACTCCCAAGATCTCTATTGTAATGTGCATGTCTCATGTAAGAATGTGACATAATCTAGCATGGGTAACCATCCTAGATCCTACTCCTCATGAAACCAACCATAAGTCGTCATCTTTGTAGGCACTCTACCTCTACCCAATCTGTTGCCTTGCATAAATAATCATGAACCTCTCCACAATCCTTGTGTGTCTCCCTAAAATAGGCCTATTGTAGAACATATATCCTATCTCCTTGTGGGTCTCATGCCAACCCTCACATCTTACATAGGTTCTCCACTCAAAGAGGCCAGCTCATCTAGTTTCTATCTATAGAAAGCTACATCACTTATATGAGGTTGTGCGATGAACCTTGAATACCTATAAATGTATGGGTACCTCCTCTATTGTGGTTGTACTCTCAATTGGATCACTGCAATGAGATCCCAAGCCCAAACCTATGCCAGTTTGGCCCCACACACTCAACTCCTCCCATCCCTATACATGATCTTGTGGAGCTCATGGTATGTATCTGCTAGGATAGTTGGACCCCATGCCCTTTGAAATGGCCTCCCCACCAAATCCATCACCAATCTACCTCACCCACTTGGGAATCCTTGTTGGCTCTTTTCTATAATCAATACTTGCACTATGAGGAAGCATACGATAGATGCCACTAGATACTCATCCCCATAATTTGCAATATGCTGCTCCCAAAAAATGTATGTCTAGGATGGTGACATCCTAAAACACCTCTCACAATGCAACTCTTCCATTTGTTGGGACTGATCAAAATAAATTTGTGACACCTAAAACTTCACATCAATACTGATATCCACAAGACTAAGTACAAATTCAAATTAAACATGCTCAACACACTCATTGGATATTTGTGGTAGGGAACTAGTATGATTCAATATACATCCTCTAATGTGATTGTAATCTTGCTTGTTAGAAGATGGAAGGTTTTATGCTTGTTGTGTTGCATCTCTACTAGTTTTGTCAAAAGGCCATGTTTTTCTTTGATATGGGCAACCATAGAAACTACACAAATCACATAGTCTATAGTTCCCCTCTCTTTACGTCATCTAGCTGGGGCACTGGTCATAGTTACCACCTTAGGCACCCTAATATTAAGAGTTGGAAATACCTCCTGCATATAAAAACATGTCCATATGTCAACATCTATTAGATGAGAATCTTAATAAAAAAAAATATATTATAACTTAGCTAATCAAGTAAGAAACTAAGACTTACAAATGACGAACAACACAAAATTTGCATAATTCTAATTAAGTGGTTGAACAAGTATCATACAATACTTTATATTATACCCATATGATACTTTCCTTTGATGCGATACTTTGCCTGGTATCATATGATAGATGGGTAGGTCCAGTATGATAGAGCTCATATAAGGGGTACGATATAATATTTATGCCAAAACTATCGTGCAATAATCTACTATAATGGTGTGATACTTTTTGAATTATCACACGATTATTTTTGGTAACCTATCTAAAACCCTAGAAAAATGTTATAAAATGCTCAAAATCATTGAAAAGGATGCTAGGATGTCATATATTTATCGATGGACCATACTGCCGATGTTGGTTGTACAACCAGCTACGCTTGAATGGATGTTTAACGGTTAGAACTCCACCCTAGGCCATGACCCTCACTCTTTATTCTCTAAAGCTCTCAAAATCAAATAAGACAAAAGATTTGAAGATGATGTCTTGGGGCCCTTATATAACCCTTTGACCCTATTTTGGCCTATTTTTTGAACTCCTTGAACTTGTGTGAAAACTACTCCCCTAGCTAATTTTGATGTCCTTGATCAATTTTTAGGTTTGAGAATGAAATTCGAGTTCCTCTTGATGGTCAAAATTTTGTTTTGTATTTTCTTCCTTCTTCTATGCAATTGGCTGACTTTCTGAGGCTTACTTTCTGAATCTTGTTGGGCATTCACCATTTCTTCATTTCTTCATCATTTCTACTCTCTTTAGCTCTTCTAGGTCATTCCATTTTATTTTATTTCACTATTCTGATTGCTTTGACCTATTTTGTATGCTTTATCCTTCTTTGTCAAACTGAGGCATATCTTCATTGCATGGTGGTTATTCCCTAGGTATTAATCTCTTATTTTTCATCTTGGACTTTTCTTTATCTTGATTCTATCAAATCTAGCTCAATTTTACATCTCCTCAACCTCATTTCGATTTTGATCCTGAGAGGGTAGGAATATCAAACAATTGCTACAATTTTTTTTTTCTATGGCTAATTTTTTGCTCAAGAGCATATGCTTGAACTTTCCATTTTCTCTAGGTTCATCTACTTTCTTTGCTTGACATACTTAGTTCTCTTCTTGGGTGTTGGTATTGTCTATTGCCCCTTCCTCATGCTTAATTCCATCACTAACTAGCTGAGTGTTTAGGATTTTCTATCTCTCTACACTTCATTCTTCGGAGTCAATTTTTATTGTTTTCTTAACCTCTTCATTCTTTGACTTAATGTGTTCCTCTATCGATCACACAAGTCAAAGAGAGACAAATGCAATCACCCAAAAATGGTCATATAGACTATGAGCCCCCTTTCTAGTATTTTTCCTTAATTTAACTATTACTTTTTCTTGATCAAATTATCACTTTTCTATTTATTCGATAATTACCTATGGTTTGACCAATTTATCCTAAGTTTCATATTTAATTACAAGAACTTTCTCCCTTTTACTTAAATAAAACCTCCACTTTTCACTTATCCTAAGTGTGCACACATAAAACATTATTCCTAGTTTAAAATAAAAAGAAAACATTTTTTATCTCACATGAGGTGCACACTATCCAAGGTGGGTGGAATCTTTATTCTCCCACACACATCTCTCACCTTTTTCCACCATTGATCTTGATTAGGCGAGATTCTTGTGCACATGTATGACTCAAGATGCATTCTCCACCCATGATTAAACCTCTCCTATCTTTTAATCCCAATCATCTATTTTATTTAAAAGGGAGGGCTCCCTCCTCATTCTCTAACTAAGATCTTTTATGCTAATTTTTAGCTGCAAGATTTCTATGTTCTTTCTAGCTTTGGAGAACTTGGATCATTCTTGCACTTGCATTCTACAAAGTTGCATCATGGTTTACTTGCATGTACTTTAAATTTCTTTCTCCTCTAGCTGAGATCACATAGTTTGACTAGGAGGCTTGTAACTCTTCATATTTGATTAGCTTAGCTTGCATCTTACATATCATTCTAGTGTAGTTTGCATTGCATTATGATTCTTGGATGCTAGCATTCTTGCTCTCATCTTTGAATCTCTCTTTCTATGGTGCACCTTGAAAGGGTCACATAGCTTGACTGATTTGAGAGCCACAACATTACTATTTTGCACATTTGTATGTCATAGATAGAGAAATATAAGACACTTTTTGAGATGCACTCTTCCATGTGTATTCTCAAGTATAAGGGTTTATAGAAGTGTGCTTTCTTTTTGGTATATTTGAAGAATATTGAAGAGTGACAGGTTTCTGTCCAACCAAATTGAAATAGAAACTAGTGTTTGTGAGTATATGTAAGAAATAAGATAAAATTATTTGGAAGCTAAGTAAAATATTAACTCAATGAATTTTCTTATGAAAGTGATTACACTAAACAAACATGAGAGAAGTGTGGCCTACTAATAAGAGAATTCGTACCAAAGAAAAAAAACCTCCATCACTTGTTGCTTTCTTATTTCAATGAATGGTTGGCTAGATTAATTTAGCTATATTTCCATATTTCCATAACTTTCCAACATCATGAATATAGGGGTTAAGGTCTTATTAAGATTCTGCACCATTGTTCCTTTAACTCAACTACAACTAAATAGATACTTTCAGCCTTCTAAATTTTTCCACATGTTGCAAATATGCAAAAGCACCTAGGATTTTGAGGAAGATGGAAGAGTAAAATATTTTTCTCTGACCAAATTCTAATAGAAACTAGTGTATTTAAGTATACACAAGAAACAAGATAAACTTATTTGGAAGCTAGGTAAAATATTAACTCAATGAAGTTTCTTATGAAAGTGATTACACTAAATAGACACAAGAGAAGCATGACCTAGTAATAAGAGAACTCATAGAAAAGAATATAAGCCTCCACTTTTTTCTTTCCTATTGTGATGAATGGTTGGATGGATTAATTCAGCCATATTGTCATACTTCTGTGATTGTCCAACATTATGAATGTATGAGTTAAGGTGTTATGACATCTGCACCATTCTTTCTTTAATTGAACCAAAACTAAATAGATACTTTAAGCCTTCTAAAATTTTCCACATGTTGTAAATACGTAGAATCACCTAGGATTTTGAGAAAGATGGAAGAGTGAAAGGGTTCTCTTTGACAAAATTGAAATGGAAACTAGTGTTTCTGAGTATACACAAGAAACAAGATAAAATCTTTTGGAAGCTAGGTAAAATATTAACTCAACAAAGTTGGTTAAGAAAGTGATACACTAAATAAACATGAGAGAAGCATGGCCTACTAATAAGAGAACTCATACCAAAGAACATAAGCGTCCATCACTTAATGCTTTCTTGTTGCAATGAATGGTTGGATAGATAAATTCAACTATATTTCCATATTTTTGTGATTATCCAACAAATGTTATGAATATAAGGGTTAAGGTGTTATTAAGGTTTTGCCACATTCTTCCTTTAACTCAACCACAACTAAATATACACTTTTAGAATATTTAGAATAACTAAGAGGGGGGTGAATCAATTATCCAAGGTCTAGATGTACAAATTGAAATTTTAATCACTTCAAATACTTCAGATCTAAACATTCAATAACTCACTCTCTATAGCTAACAATCAATAACATAAACTTGTAGTCCACTGTCCTAATAGTAACAGAGTTGCATAATGTAAAACATTAACAATAAAAAATCTCAAATAACATCCACACAAGTACAACACTAGGATTTAATGTAGAAACCCAATTTAGGAAAAAACACTAGTAACATGTTTCAAATTTTTACTCTTTTAAAGTGATCTCTATTAGGAGCCAACCCTATTAAAGGTTACAAAACACAATGTTAAATGTGGTCTTGTTAAAGAATTTAATCATCCTATTAGAAGTGGCATTGTTAGAGGGCTTAAGAACATTCCATTAGAATGTCACCTTGATTAAAAGATTTATATATGACTATTAGTGTTAAGATAATGGGTGTTGCACACATTGCATAATATTGGTATATTGCATTATTTTATTTTATTATGTAATATTTCACCTAGGAGCATCTAGATGGACGCACAACATGTGAAGATTCTCATGAGATATACTTGATGAGTTGTATTGTAATATTGTGATAATATTTGATGTAATTATTTAATATTGGAAAAAATAATTAAATGTCCAATAGTAAATGTGGGGTCAATAGGTTAGGTAGCACATGGTGTGAGCACATGGTTTATGTAATACCACTTGGTAGTTTTGTGGGACATGCTACTATATAAGCAGCCACAACGGTAGTTGTAGATACAAGCCAAAATGAACAAAAAAAAAAAAAAGACAACAGTTGAGCAAGACAAGATTTGACAAGTTAGCCAAGGGAGCATTTGTAAAGGTTGGAAGCATGACATGAGATGTGTGGATTCATGCTTGTTCACATAGATTTTTTGGTTGTGGCTATGGCTTTGAAGGCTTCCATGGTTGTATTGCAATGGTATTTTGTTGAATAATACATGGTGATGGATGCTTTTGGAAGTTGATTTTTTTAAAAAAAATTTCTTTCACTCAATGAGGATTTCCTAGGGTATATATTGTATCACACTTTTTGTGGTTATGTTGTCTATTCTGTTGCATGTGGATTTTAATTACATATTTATTTCAGATCTAATATAGATTATGTGGAAATAGTTAAATTATTTTTGTTTCAAGTCTCCTTACGAGTGGTATTAGAGCTATGATTTTGTTATTGTAACCCAAGATTGAATCCATAAGAATGTATGAGAGGATAAAAGAAAAGGACAAGATATATGGATTTTGTCAGTTATTTATTATAAATCTGAGGGTTTTGGATTTCTTATTATGATGGGATATTGGCATATTTTTTGGGCATGAAAAATTTGGTCAAATGAATTTTTTTGATGTTTCATTTAAGTCAGGGTTTTAGGGGGAGCTTATAGAAATGACCTCTTGGTCAAAATTAGATCTCACCAATAGATCTGGGATGATGTTTCCATAAATTTTGATATATAATATGCACTAGTTTGGTCATATTGATAGAAAATGAAAAAGGTTTATAGTTTTAGCCCATGATGACCACAAAATTTAATCTTATTAAAATTTTCATAAGCCAAAAATAGAGTAAAAAATCGCAATAAAAATGGTAAAAAGACTGTCTTGGTAAAATGGCCATAACTTTCTCTTAGGATATTTGATTTTGGAATTCTTACATTCATTGGAAAGATAATTCAAAGCACTACAACTTGGTGTAGGTTTGATTTTGTGAGTCCAAAAGTTAGATGTTGTTTATTTTAAACATAGATTTGGGCATAACTTGCGCATACAGAGTTAGATTTTGGACTTTGAGTAGTCAATGGTAAGATCTTGGAGGGATCTATACATTGGTTTAGATTTGGTGTAGGGTTGGCATGATTTATTTGGTGATATATTGATCTTAATGGTTTACAATATATATTGACTATGGTAACATTGTGAGTCTATGACACCGTATATTTTAGAAATTTGGAGTTTGATGTCATTGTATACTCAATTCATTTCAGATTAGTCTCATGATTATATGATTATTAGTATTTATTTTAGATATGTATGATGACTTGTTGGGTCTACAAGTGGTCCAGTGTTGTAAGCGGTCTATACTTACAAATTGTATTTACGTCTTGTTTAGGGGTTGTCTTTGTCCGTTGATCTTTCATTATTGATACATATTCAGATTAGTGGCTTGGATTTGGGTTTTCTATGCCCTTAATCACATGATTTTCTTATTTATCTTCATGTGTAATGGGATGCATTGTTACTAGATATAGTCATGGTGGAGAATTGTGTTTGACTATTTTATGTTGACAGGTTGGACACTTTGATAGTTAGTTTCTTAGTTCATGGATGTGATTATGGTGCCATTGACTTGGCATGATATGATTGGATATATAGGTACATCCTTGATATTCATTGGTTTGGATTCCTGATTCAGTTATGGTGGTATATCTTCTTGGTTGAGAATCACGATTATTTGGTTTCTTTTGAGGAGCTCATGATGTACACTTTGAGTTCTTTGGCAATTCGATGCTTTGGTTGATTATCATAGTTAGAGGATGGTTTTTCATCATGATGTCATGGATAGCTTAGATACATGGTTTAGTGGGAGCTTGTGACAATGATGAGATATGGAGGATCTTCATGTAGGAGATGGATTTTATGATGCCATGAATGACTCAATACCACATTTGAGTGAGAGTTTTTGGCATTGATATATTTATTTAGTGTTTGTAGATGTTGGAGGTTTGTCTTAGATCTTGTTATTGCAGAAGTGTCTTTGATATTTGAATGGTGCACTTGGTTATCTTCATGGTGTGTGGAGATGGTTCTTCATGGTATGTGGAGATGGTTTTATTCATGGTGTGTGAAGAAGGTTGCATCTTGAGGAATCATGGAGTTCTTGGTAGAGGTGTGGTTTATGCTTTCATTTGACATGTTATCTTTGGTGTTACCTGATGATTTCATTTTCATGTCATGGTATACTCTTCATACGCATTTAGAGCTTTTGACATGTTATTCTATGTTCATATGGAGCATGTTATCTCTTTGGTTGAGATGGTTTCGATCATGTTGTCATGTTTATGTTCATGAGGTCATGCTTGAAGCTTTGACATTGATCTTGGTTTAGTTTCCTGGTATTGAGTACATTGATCATTTTTTGGATACTTCATGATCTTATTATGTTACATTTGGAGTTGGCATGGATTGATTGGTTATAGGTTCTCATGGATACTTAGAGATAGTGGTGATGTTGATTTCTCTTAGATTAGAGTTTTATTTGTTGGGATAGTTGTTTGGTTTCAATAGGAAGTCTAAGGGGCATTCACTTGATATGGACTTGAGAGGAGATTGTTCTTAGATGATTCTTGGTTGGAGACTTGGATATCTTGATGAGAATTCTCATTCTCCACTCTTGGTATACTCAACAATTTACTACTTGAGAGTTATAACCCATTATTTCTCTAGGGTGCATTATGTTTATGTTTATCTTTCATGAATATGGATCTTGAGCTACGATACATGTGAGTTAGTTGTGGAGGGTTCATTTGAGATATGGTTTAGCATTGGTTATCTCCTTGTGCATATGTTTTTTTTATGTTGGTTAAGTTTGGGAGATGGTTTTACATTGGGCATGTTCCTTGGATTAGAAGTGGTCATTCTTTGGTTTAGGAATGGTTTATGAGTTTGATCTTTTTGTGAGATACTTACATCCATGATTAGTTATATGGTATGATTTGGGTGTTGTTGTGGCTTCTTGGTTGGAGTTTTATGGAGGAGATCATACTTGACCCAGTTTACATCTAAAAATGTGTGTAGAAGGACATGATATAGGTTATTATTTGCATGGTTTCTCTTTGGCCTTATTTATCTTCCTAGATGTTTAGTTTCACTTATATTGGATTTGAGATTGGTTAGAGATTGGTTAGAGATTGTGATCATAGGTTTATGATCATTTTTTTGTGCTCATGTATGTCATGTGAGAGATGACAAGGTTATTCCTCTATCTCTTTCCTTTGTTGGCTGTGGATAACTTGGAAGAGCATTGCAAACTTGTTATGAGAGTTGTTCTTGCAGGTTATTGGTTTATGCATTGATGATTTCCTTGATACTACATGGATTGACTTCTTTGAGATGATGTGAGTGGATTGGTTATAGATTTGACATTATCTTTTGTAGTGGGATCTTCTTGGTATATATGCAGCAAGTATTACTCTTGAGGCTTGTGATTGAATGTTACATATTGGATATGTTGATAATGTGAGATTCACTTGGTGTACCTTTGGAGGTATGGATAGTTGGATGGGTTGGCACTTGATGTGGGTTCTATTTTAGATATGAAGTTTTGACAACTACAAATACATATGATTATCTTTGGATCAGGTGTTTGTGCTAGGCATTTTAGTTTGTACAAGATTTAATGATCTTATTATGTGACATGTTGGGTGCCTTTCTCTTTGGATGGATTCTATGTATGTCTAGTGGTAGTGGCATAATAGGAGGTGACATCATTCATGCATAATAGGAGGTGACATCACTCATGTTTGAGATACTAAATACTTTGATTTTATTGCAGGTATTAGGATGGAGCACAAGGTGTACTTTGATCCATGATGGTAGATGTGCTAGTGGAGATTGCTTTTTTATTCATTATGTGGCTACAAATTGACCCTATGCAATGCATACAACAAGTGAGAGATTGTTGAGATAATGAGTGTTGCACAGATTGCATAATATTGTTATATTATATTATTTTATTTTATTATGTAATATTGCACCTAGGAGCATCTAGATGGATGCGCCACATGTGAACATTCCCATTAGATATACTTGATGAGTTGTATTGTAACATTTTGATAATATTTGATGTAATTATTTAATATTGGGGAAAATAATTAAATCTTCACTATCAAATGTGGGCTCAATGAGTTAGGTAGAAAATGGTTTTAACACATGTTTTATGTAATACCACTTGGTGATTTTGTGAGACTTGCTACTATATAAGCTACCACAATGGTAGTTGTAGAGACAAGCCAAAATGTAAAAAAGATAAGAATTGAGCAAGACAATGCTTGACAGGTTAGCCAAGAGAGCATTTGTGAAGGTCGGAAACATAGCATGAGATGTGTGGATTCATGCTTGTTCACATAGATTTCTCAGTTGTGGCTATGGATTTGAAGGCTTCCATGGTTGTATTGCAATGGTATTTTGTTGAATAATTCATGGTGATGGATGATTTTGGAGGCTAAGTTTTTTTCCCTTGATGAGGCTTTTCCCAAGGTATATCTTGTATGACATTTTTTGTGGATATGTTGTCTATTCTCTCGCATGTGAATTTTAATTTCATATTTATTTTAGATCTAATATGGGTTATGTGGAAACAATTATACAATTTTTTCTACAAGTTTTCTTATAGTTAGGTCAACCTTGATTAAAAGATTTCAATACTGATACAATGGTTAGGAAGAAAAACTTGGTTTGATCTAATACATACAACTCACTTTGTAAGTACATATCACAATTCGGTTCATATGTTGATCCACTCACTGGCCTCCATTTCCATGTGTGTTTTTGATCTACTTGGAAACCCTTCAAGAAAACACTCTTCACCTCATCATAACTCTTCTTAGTCTCCTACTCAAGTTTAGCAATAAATAGCATCAACAATTGCTCTGACCTTATTAGGTCTTGACCAAATCTGCTAATCTCTCTAAGTTTAGCCCTTGTACCTCCTTAAATAGGTAATTTTGATCTTTTTCCACTTAAGCATCACCATAGATTTTAGGGTTAGGTCAGATTCATTGAATCCTTCCATCATTTTGTCTCCTCTTTTCTCTTCTATAAATTTTTTCAAACTTCTCCTTGAATTCTTGCATAGAAATGATCAAACATGGTTTCCCTTGATTTAAATATTTTAGATCACCCATCCTTATCTTCAACACACTTTACATATTCCAAGAAATCAACTATGTCAGCTGAAAATCACAATTTCCTTATAATTTATCAAATGTTGTCCCTTGGCCAACACCGTGTTTTGAAACTCAATCTTCATTGGATTACTTCGTCACTACTGACTTTTCTTTTTGACACATTTATTGTCACTCCGTCAATATTGATGCTCAATCGACACTATATTTTCTTGACTTATACTAGCACTCAGTCAACTCTAGCATCACTTGACTTAAACTTCAAGTTTCCTAATCTTCTTCTCTTTTTCTCTTTTTTTTGGTCAAGCCTATGCATTTGGTCATTCTTTGATCACTTCTTCTAGGTTTCGGTACAACTATTTTCTCCACTTTGGTTATGATTAAAAAATCACTTTATCTTGTTAAAGTCCAATTGATCAAGTGTTGGAAATACAATAGGAAAGTAAACTCCGAGGGAGGGGGGGTGAATCAGTGCTTCAAAACTTTAACCTTAAAACCATTCACCACATATCCATCTCACAATCTATGCATGTAAACTGAAATACCAAATTAAGCATATACATTCATAACTTGTAAGTAAATAACATTTAACACATGTATGACACAAGATATTTGGTTACTCAGAAACCTTTCAAAGAGAAGGTAAAACTGGGGTGGGGATGACACCCACAAATCTCCACTACTACAGTAATAAAGTGTATCCAAGGAATATTACAATGTTTGATCATGAAAAATTATCTACCTTGTGAAAGTTCCACCTTGTTAAAGGGTTTCAAGATTTTTAGATCTTACGTTGTTAAAAGATTTCAACACCCTATTAGAAGTGTGCTTGGTAAGAGGACTTTAATTTACAATGAAGAAAGCACCCTATTAAAGGATTTACAGTAGCCTTAAGACAACCTATTAAGACTACTATGTTAAGAGGATTAACTTATTCACCTATTATAATGTCTCAACAATGATCCTTCGGTTAGTACTCAGCTACTTGATAATAGATTACCTCTTTCCTAATGTGTACTTGATCCTCACTGAACAAATGTCTTTCTTCTGTCTTTCAACCTTTTTTCCTCTATTCTCCTCTAACTAATTATGTAATGTATCTCAATTCACAATACCTCATCCACCATGAATACTTTGTTTACGTATGTAAACCTTCTCTATTTTCTCCTTCTACACACATAAAAGGTTTAGGGTTTGTCTTCCTTAAGAAGACCTAGGTGACTTAGGGTTAGGTATGAATCAACGATTGTGATTCACCCATATTACTACTTAATCCTTCCCTTTTTCTGATTGGTTGCATGTACTACATAGGGATTCTCAATAAATATTAGTCCTTATCATCTATGATCATTAAAAAATCCTCAAGTTTTCTCCAAATGGTTTATAGAGTAGTTTGTGCCATTACAAACAACTATGTCAAAACTGTATTACTCAGCACTTGAAGTCCCTGATGCTCAGCATCAACTGCAACTTCAATGTTGTAACTCAACCTCTAAATGACTTGACATCCATTGATCACTTGACATTTGAATGACTTGGAACTTACTATCTACTCAACACTTGAGTGACTCGACACTTACTAGTTACTTGACACATACTAAATATTTCTTGCTTGACATATACTAACAATTTATGCTCAACATGTATTACTTGTTTGGCATGAACTAAGTAAATGAATTAAGTATATTGTCACTCATATATCAAAATAAATTTGAGATTACCAATCTCTCCCTTTGACATGAGTGGAAAAATACTTGGTCATGCATGAATAACCTTAGCCTTTCAAGCATAACTTAGATAATATCCATGTACATACAAAATTTCAAAACTTCAAAATTTTGCAAAACTTATTACTCATCACTCATCACTCATCAGTCATACCTCAAAATTCAATAACTCACCCTAAGTTGTTGTCCCATTATGAACTAAAAAATTGAATTCTCCTTCTGAGTAGAGTCTGCATATGCTAGCTTGAGTTACTGACTTTGTCTTATATCCCCCAAAACTTATCTCTACATTCATGCATATTATCCTCCTTTATTTTGACACTTATGTCATGGGCTATAAAATTATATTATTTTTGTTCTAGAAAGTTTTGTGGACCTCAAGTATTATCTTTAGTTCTACATCCTAGTTATCACAAGCTACCTCCAATCATTTGATTTAGATGGCTAACTCAACAGAAAGATGAATTAAGTCTTAAGTGTAGACAAATGGGGATCTTTCTGCATTAATATCTCTATAAAGGCTATCTCCTTGTGAAGTATTTCCATGTGTGGCGTCAACATGGATTGGATGCTAATTAGTGTAGCTCAAATATTTGCATCTTGAGCATGCAAAGCTGCCAACTGACCTTGTGAATTCATCAAAATCTTGAAGTGCTTTTGACTCTAAGTTGGAGAATGAGGTAGAGTTGTACCTATTTTCTTCACGTCTCCCTCCAAATTGTCAATGTAGCACTACACTTATTTTGTGAACAAAGTTGTATCACATAACTTAGTGTAAAGTGAGAAAATATTCTCTAATACTTTCATTACACTATCAATCTTGGTTCCTCACTCAACTTGACTAAGTGTAATTGCACTTGATATCTTTTCATTTACCTTTCCTTGAAATTTTCTTTCAGACCATTCGAGTAATTTTACTTGGAATGTAGGTCTGCATCATTAATCTATTCTACAATGTTTACTAATTGCTCCATGATAGGCTTGTCTTCCGTAGGTACTAGCAGGCTAAATGCATCAAGAAAGGTATCCTTGATGTCTTGCAATGCTTGCTTTTGCCTAAGTTCCCTTATAAGCAGTTCTTGTTGCTTTTTCCTGGCAAGTGCATCCTATAGTATACCCATTTGTTCAATAGTGATAGTTACAAGGTCAAAGTTTAGTAGAAAAATTGCTTCATCCAAGTTGACATCACCAAATGATATAACCTCATCTACCTTGGATGTACTCAAACTAGGCCTTGATGACTATAGTGGTGTAGCTTCTACACTTGGCCTCTAAAGTGCTTGACTTGGAGGAGTAGTAGTTGCTAGCAAAGCAACCAATGTTTGTATAGCTAATTCTTCCTTGGGATTTTTTGTTAAGTCTAATTATTTAGTCCTCTTCTCTTCTTCTTGTTTAATTTCAATTGCACCTTGAACTTGTGTTGTAGGTATAGGAGTATCTACCCGACTTGTTTGAACATGTGTTCCATCCTATGTTTCTGTTGCAACTTCTGGTCACAGTATGTACCAAGTTGCTGATATATGCCATTGATGTCTCTTTTCTTTCATACAATACTATGGGTAATGTAGGTTGTATCATGGTAAATTAAGGGGTTTTTGATATGTCTTGTGTTTCCACCTCTGTAGATGTCTTCTTTGCCCTCTTAAGTTCATCTATACTCACCAATATAGGTTGACTACATAATTGTGCCTTGGTGGTGGTGTCTCGCAATATCTTTTGCATGTCCTCCTCTATTAGGGAATTGATGTTATGAGTCATATTATTAGAAACATCCTTGGTCTTTACTATTTCAGTGTCTACTTGTGTCACATGTTGTGGACTGGCACTTGACATCTGCATATCTGGTATACTTTGTTCTATTTTCTGCTCATCCTCAGTCATTGCTTGTGCATCTGTAGTTGTCTTAGTGTCTTCCACATGTGCATCTTTCTCAATATTATTTTTAGTAACCTCATTCACTTCTTGTCCATCCTTTTCATCACCGACCTCAACAGGTGTCTTCTCTATTGTGTTAGGTGTTGTCAGCCCATAAATTATCTTCCAAATTTGAGTACTCTATTGAACAACATCTTCAATCTTGTTCTATAAAATGTTAAAGGCATATTACTTTCGAAAAAATTTTCTTGCATACTTCTTAATGGCCTTTGTCATCTCAGATTTATCCAAATCTAGCATCACTCTTGCAAGTGTAGTTTTTCTTATATTTCTTTCTGTTGTGAGACTATATTTCCATCTTTGCTCAACTCTATCATATAAATGCTTTGGTAGAGAGTTGGAAACCTCAATTGGATTCATCTTAAATGTTTCCATCATGGCATATGCTGACTCTTCTATCTTATCCATATCTAACTTTCCAAGCTTACCAAATTTAATATGTGAAAATTCACTCAAATCTACATTATTCTTTATATTTTCACATAGATTATCAAACTGTGACTTACCTCTTGGAATTGGCTATTATCATTAGATTTTGTCTTCTCCTCATTTGATTCGGTCTGAGCAATGTACTTTCTCCTTTGTCTCTTCTTAGACTCATCAACTTGTATAGTTTTTCTAGCCTTTGTTTCTTTTGGCTTTGCTACTTCTTAAGCTTTCTTAGTGGTAGCTCTTGTGCTAGTTTTAGTAGCTATTATTGCAGGTTTAGGTTTTACAACCTTCTTTGGTTTGCTGACTATTGGAGCTTTAGCTTTTCTCTTCTTCTCAGTGGCTATAGGTGCTTCACTAGCTTCTTCTCCCTTGACACCTTCTTCAAGCTTGACTTCCTCTTCATCTTGATCTTCTCCTTGACCTTGTGTCAAAGCCAGTGGTGCTTGAGTAGGAACTTCTTCATCATCTTCATTGTCTTCCTCTTCTTCATCTTCCTCTACTCCTTCACCAAATTTTTCTTTTAGTTTCTTAACAATTTTTTTTTCTCTTATAACTGATGTTGTCTTCAAGTCCACTGTTATTTTTGATTTAGGAACATCATAATTTCCAAAGGTAGTAGCTTTATTATCTACTTCTTCTACAAGAAAAGTTGTGATTGTTGTAGATGCCTCGTCCACATTAATCTCACATCCTATAGGTCTTAACTATCTTACCCTTGGAACTGCAACCTATACATATGTGAAGTCAATATCAACTAGAAAGCAAACATCATTGAAATGTTTCTCAACTAGTGACACTGGAATCTTGTTTCTTTGTTTCATAGACTTCTTAAAGTCCTCAAAATATCTGTTCATAATAGACTCAAAGCTCTCTCCCATCTTCTCAATGAATTCATGTATTTGTACTGCAATGGATCTATTTATCTTCCAAGCAAATTTTCCAAAGGAAGGAAATATATTCTGCACATAGAAAAACATACATACAAGTATTGATCTAAACTTGCATTGTGCACTCTTGGTTTTCCTTATTGCTCCCATGGTTTTTGATAATTGTTGCAACTGTAGCTCGACAAGGTCATAATTATGATCCTTCTTCACTATCTTTTAGCCTATGTTAACAACAATACAAGGTACACTATTCAACCTGCTTGATTGCAAGAATTTGTGTGAAATAATCCTTACTACAAAAGAAATTAGGGGATCTATGATGGTATCAATTGTCATTCCTCTTTTGTTCCATCTCAATGACCTCCTTTGCATCACTTCTCATAGTTTTAGGTCTATCTAGGGTTGGATACCCTGTTACCCTCTACACAATCTTCTTACTGATAGTAATCAGTCCATTCTCTAACCATACATAATTATCATGAATTCTTCTCAAGACAATCTTTATCCACTCTTTCCTAAAGACATTTGGAAAATCTAGGGCATGAGTTAACCCTTTTCTTTCTACAATTTTATACTCTTCTTTCAGTATCCTATTTTCACACAATTTTCTGTATAGGTCTATGATTTTCATATCTCCTATGCTACCTACCTTGCATGTGTAACAACATCTCACATCTTGAATCATTAAGATTTGTGGTGGTATCATGGACAACACACCAGATGAGTCTTTTTTATAAACAATGTAAAGAATAACCTTGAAATTGGGTTGTTTAATCTCATTGCTTATTAATTGAACATTTAAAACTTCCTTTCCCTCTTTGACCTTAGTAGTAGAAGAACTAGACATCGTATTCAATACCTAGGGTTTGCACAAATTCAAATAGTGTAGCTCAATACATGATAAATACCTTCTAAAATCCTTTGAATGGTGTCAAATAGTGGTTGAATTTGCTCTACAAATGCTTGGAGTGATCTCTTCAATTTAAATTTAGCTCTTCATGCTATCTCTTGTTTCAAATGATGTCAAATGAATTAAAAATTGATCAAATAAACCTTAAAACTTCACAATTAATGCTCAGTGCTTACACAGTTGTAAGCTTAGCTTCCATGTAGTTTCCTTTATGCTTGGCAACCACTACGCTCTTTGTTAATACTATCACTTGCAATAGCTCAGCATCAACTATATTTTAGTCGAAAAACATAGTGAACATTTTCATGCTCAGTAGTAACATGAGAATTAACATAACTTTAAGATTTATTCCAAATTCTAAACAAAAATTTACATCTTTCTTCATGCAAATATAATCTTTTCAAAACTAAATCCTTGTAATTGACGTATAGTATATCTTTTAAATACCAGTCCCACACATACCTCTTGATTGCTTAATTTTAGGTGGTTTGATCACTTGACCCATTGGATGAAGTGATCCCATCTAAATTTAATATGTTGCAATCTTCCTTTCTCTTCCATGTCTTGTTCTTGTCATCTCTAACATTCTTAGCATTTGCCTTTGCAGAACTCACTACTAGTGCTCTTGACCTTGTTGGAGAATTCTTACTTATGTGACCAATATTTAAGTAGCTAAAACATGTAGTTTGACTTAACCATCTTTTGTAGTGACTTTTGAAATGTGTTCTTATACAGTTTTCAACAACATATCCATACTCTTGAAAATAGTGACAACTATATCTAGTATTATAATCCCAATTATAAGAGTTGTCACTGTCTTTTACCTTTGTCTTCTTGTTTGATGACCATTTGGGCTTGGATTTGCATTCATATGCTCTATGTTCATACTTTTGATAGTTATAGGAGTATCCTTCAAATCTTTTTGTTCTTATGGTCTTGGTTCTGCATTCATGTGCCTGATGTACTTTTTTGTTGCATTTGTGGTAGTGACCATGAACTTCTACTTAGGATTCTAATTTGCAGCCTTTCTCCTACAAAAATTAGTAGTATGACCTATCTTACCACAATTATGACAAGTAGGTTTGGAGTTCTTACCTTTTTTACTTCTCTCCTCACCACTTTTAGATGATTCTCCTTCTTTTTTATCGGTGTACCCTAATCCAGTAGTATCAATGTTTGATCTAGGAGATCTCATTAGTTGCTCAAAATACTTGATAGCTTCACTAGGTTTGTTGAAGCTTTCAACAAACTCTTTTTTCTCTTTTTAGATCAATTTTCAGTTGTTTATTCTGCAACTATAGTGTTGTGATCTCAATATCTTTTCCATTCAATTCATGATTTGTAATCATCATTTGATTCAATGTTTCCAGTTACATGTGAGCAATCCTATTCACCTCTGATATTTTCTCTCCAATTTTTTGGTCAATATATTTTAGTCATCTTCAATCATGAATTTTTCCTCTTCAACTTTCTTTTTCTACTTGGTCACCTCACATAGTAATACTGATTAGACTTCTTGTTCTATCTTGAGATTTTTGACCTCTTTAGTTAGGGCTACATTCTTTTCCATCAGATCTATTACTGTTGCATCAAATTCACTTGTGTTTCCATTTGTAAATAATTTAGTAGTGTTAATTTCTTGGTAATGTGTGTTATTTTCTTCAATATCTATCTCTTTCCTTCTTTCCTTCTTTTCAATGATTGCTTCAAATTATCTCTTGCTTCATTCAGTTGATGTAGGGCAAGCTATATTTCAATATTTTGGTTCTTAATGATCTTTCCCAACATGTAGATTCTATTTCCAAGATCTTTCCTCAAAGTTTCAAGGCTTTACTTTCTAGAGAATTAAGCTCTGGTACCAATTCTTGGAAATACAATAGAAAAGTTAACTCTTAGAGGGTGGGGTGGTGATGAATCAATGCTTTGAAACTTTAACCTTAAAATTATTCACCACACATCCATCTCACAATCTATGCATGTAACTTGAAATACCAAATTAAGCATTAACATCCATAATTTGAAAGTAAATAACATACAACACATGTATGACACAAGATATTTGGTTACCTAGAAACCTTTCATGGAGAAGGTAAAACTAGGGTGGGGATGACACCCACAAATCTCCACTATTATAGTAATAAAGTGTATCCAATGAAGGTTACAATGTTTGATCATGAAACATGATCTACCCAGTGAAAGGTCTGCCCGTTAAAGGCTTACAAGATTGTTAGATCTTATCCTATTAAAGGATTTCAATAACCTGTTCGAAGTGTTCCTGGTAAGAGAACTTTACCTTAGAATGAATCAAGCACCCTGTTAAAGGATTTACAATAACATGTTAAGACTACTCTGTTAAGAGATTTAATTGATTCACTTGTTAGAATTTCTCAATAATTATCCTTCAGTTAGCACTCTACTTCTTGATAATAGATCACTTCTTTCTTGATGTGTACTTGATCATCACTGATCATATGTACATCTTCTATCTTTTAACCTTCTTTCCTTTGCTCTCCTCTAATTGATTTTACAATGTATCTCAATTCACAATACCTCAACCACCATGAATAATCTATTTGCATATGCAAAATTCTCTCTTTTCTCCTTCCACACACATAATTTTTTTAGGGTTTTTCCTCCTTAGGAAGACCTAGGTGACTTAGGGTTAGGTATGAATCAACAATTGTGATTGACCCATATTGCCACTTAATCCTTCTCTTTTTCTAATTAGTTGCATGTACTGTATAGGGATTCTCAATTAAGGTTCATTCTTATCATCTATGGTCACAAAAAAAATCCTCAAGTTAGCTCCAAAATGGTTTATATAGTATTTTTTGCCATTACAAACAACTACATGTCAAAACTATATTACTTGACACTTGAAGTCCCTGATGCTCGATGTCAACTGCAACTTCAAAGTTATAACTTGGTCTCTAAATGACTCGACATCCATTGATCACTCAGCATCTATATGATTTGACACTTACTATCTTCTCAACACTTGAGTGAATCAGCACTTACTAGTTACTTGACACATACGTGATATCTCTCGCTTAGCATATACTATCTAAAAACTTACGCTCCGCATGTATTACTTGTTTGATATGAACTAAGTAAATGAATTAAGTATATTATCACTCATATGTCAAAACTAATATGATATTAACATCAAGTGTCCATTATAATTCCTCATAACTCAACCTTTCCTCTAGGTCCTTTTGTTATGTCCTTCTCAAATCCTCTTCATCAGTCATCTTTATATGGAACTCTACTTAGATAGAACTATCTTACCAATAAGATTTGACATCAATGAAAACATAAGAATTATCCCAATTCTAGTTTCTAGTAGATACTTCAAGCCTTCTAAAAGTTTCCAAATGTTGCAAATATGAAGATGCACCTATAATCTTGAGGAAGATGGAAGACTAAATGGTTTCTCTCTAACCAAATTGAAATGGAAACTAGTGTTTGTGAGTATACATAAGAAATAAGATAAACTATGTTCAAAGCTTTATAAGACTATGTGGCATAACCATTGACTTATTTATAGAATTGGATGCTTCATCCATAGCCTCCTAGGATGAATTGAAGAAGGTTTTTGAGGTCAAGTTTACACAGTTATGTGATGATAATGAAACTGCCACCAAAATTTACAATGCCAAGAAAGGGGAGCATTAGAATGTAAGTGATTACAATCATACACTTAGGAATTATTATTAAAATTGGAGACACAATTGGTGGACAAGTTCAATAGTTGTTAGTTATTAAGGGATTGATCCCTTTGTAGAGAAATAAAATGAAGGTGACACCTTTGTCATTGTATATTGATACTTATAATTGGGCAAAGGTCATTGAGAGTGAAAAAAAACTTTCTCCTACTAGAAGAGGATAGATTGTGATGAGACCATTGGAGATAGAAACACTGATGAATTGACAAAAATCCATATTCTACAATGTAATCTAATTAGAATGATGAAAAAAATGAAGACCAAGAAATGAAACAATAAATAAACTATTGAAATTTGGTGTAAGAAGTGCAAAATTGAGTGACACATGAAAGATAATTATCCTAGACAAATATTTTATGATTTTTTCAAAGTGATGCATCACTCAATAAAGGAGTGTTCATAATTTGAAGACTAGAAATGCACAAGTTCTTTTCACATAGGAAGAGTCTACTCCATCGAAACAACAAAGTGTAGGCAGACAATTATAGAAATTAATGAGGGAACAATAAAATATAGTATGAATCTAGAGGATGTCCTACCATACAATGTTAGCAATGCAGTAAATGGGGACAATTTCCCTTAGACTACCAAAATAAGAAAGACAATGTACAATTGTTGTACAAATGGTGTTGACCAAGTGAACATGAAAACATCAACCATTTGGAGTAAAAGTTTATTAACTTATTGGATGTTTAGGAATAAAACAAGGTAGTTTTGACAATCATGATAGCACAAAAAAAGAAGGTAGTGTAGCTAGACCCTCTACTAAAGCATAAGTCAAAAAATTAATGGAAAAAAATGAATAAGCCCCAATGGAATTGCATGTATGTTGGTATGATATGAGTTAGAGAAGAACATAGTTTGATAGGTGCTAAAAATAACCATACCCATCAAGGTGGAAAACCTTCAAACTATGTCACAATTAAGAGTGGTAATTACTAATATGGTTGTTAATAACACACTTGACAAAAACCAATTCAAGCCACAATGGAAACCTATGACAAAGTTACCACCTGCAAAAAATTTTGCCAGTAAATCTATGTTGTCAATTGTGAGCATCAAGAGGAAGCTGGCCATCGTTATTTTGGAAATAATGGGGAGAAAGCTGACAAACACCATCATCAATTGAGGCTTAATGGGTAGAAAGATGACAAAAATTATGGATGGAGTCTTGGTAGTCAATTTTCTATAAAATAAGATAAGATAAGAGAGTTTTTTTAATGTCCAACAAAAGACCACAACATGAGTCTATGAGACTGGAAGCTTAGATCAAGGAAGATAGCAAACAAACTGAGTACCAAATGGTGTCCACAAAAGAAAAAGCACAAAAGATGAAGAAGAAAGCAAGAGATATCAAAGAAAGGATTAGGTATCCATCCTTAAAGGGAAAAAAATTCAACAATGACTGATATGGCTGATAGCTACTAGGGGCCTTTGGTGTCATTGAGTGCTATGAGAGGAGTGTTGCTGGCAAAGAGGCCCGTTGTGGATTCTCACTAATCTGGAATGGCCAGTGTTAGGGAAACTACATGGTCACTTCACACCCTATGCCAGAGCTAAGGGAAAGAAGAAGGTCATGATAAGATGTGCATGGGTCTAGCTCATGGGGAATTATAGTTGTAAAGTGTGGTCGTGAAGTTGTAAGGACTCACAAAGATAGAGTGCAATGCAAAGCTGATCTATGTACCTAAAGAATTCTAAGAGGGATTTGCATTCTCTAAGTAGACGATAAAATCTCCCTCTAATGTCATAGTATATGGGGCATTTGAAAAGGAAATGGGTCTCATATTTTGCCTCTGCTAAGGTACAAAGTCTACAAACCTGATCTTCTCTATCAATATGGTGATCAACCTAGATCTAGAGTTGGTGCAAGCCCACCCTAAGAGAACCAAGGGAGATACGAAGGGCATGTTTCTAATGTCTATGTAAGTAGTTAGGGTGTACAATAATAACATCCTAATTATCTAAGAAGTGCTCAATGTAGAATGCCATCCTTGGATGTAGACCCCTAGGAGGATCAACCCAAGTCTAAATAATATACTGCCTATAGATGTCAAGTTTGACATGCCTATTCAATTCTTTCTAAGATGGGAGGGGATGAGTAGGGGCATCGAATGAGAACTGGTAGGGAGGGAGATGGTCAATGTTGATTACAACCAATCTCAATAGGATATTAGCCTAAGCATACCAACAATGGGCTCTAGTGGCCAGATTTGAGTTTGCATTAGCAACTGAAGAGAAGTAGGCTAAGTAAGGGTATTTTTTTTGGCCTTCAACTAATTCTACAAAGCCTCAAAGATGGTGGAGAAACTAGATTTGGTTAAAAATGGTTGCAAGCCTGAATGGGTGGGCTCCAAACTCAGCCAAAATAACACAATGGGGGGTAGATCTATGACATCTAATAATTCGATAGAGGAGAAAAGTCTAGGTACACTCAATCATGGCCCAATCCAAGTCCAAAAGGGAAGGCCCCCATACCACCAATCCATAGAGCAATGTGGATCTAAATAAGGAATCTAGGAGGGATAACTTAGTCGATATGTCCTGAAAGTGGTGTCTAAAGAACTATCTCTCATGCATGACAAGGGAACCCAACCCTTTTCTAATCTAAGGCTGAATGGCTGATCTCAAGCTAAAACGAGATCCAAAAAACTTAACCCCAAAGTATGTGTAAGATGATGTAATCTCAACTTCCTGACCCTGAAAGTGAAAATGGAGATGTGAGGTCTTTAGACCATTGAAGACCATAACACGAGTCTTCTCCAGGTTCATGACTTGATGTCTCATGTCACAAAAGAACGCAAGTCTATTAAGAAGCCTCTGAAGACCCTCAAGAGAAGAAGAAGAAAGAAGAACCACATCACTAGCAAAGAGAAGGATGGAGATCAAGACCTAGTGTAGATGACAGTCATCCCTAGGAAGCAAGGAGTCATTGAGAAAGGCCTTGAGCTCATCAATGTAGATCCCAAACAAGGTGGGTGAGAAAGGGATGCCTTGCTTCACTCCCATGGTGCTTTGGATAAGGTTGGAGAGGCCATCAATGGTCATGAGTCTACCTACCACTATCTCATATAACTTCATGATAGTTGTTAGTAAGATCTCAAAAATACCAATATCTCTAAGTCTTTGAAAAAAGGCTGCTCTGGGGATGGAATCAAAAGCCTTACAAAAGTCCACAAAATAATAGTAGACTTTCATCAAGTGGTGTTAGGCCTCTTCAATAATATCTCGTAGTGTCAAGATATGATCCACAGTTTAGTAGTCTACCCTGAAGCTTTCTTGGCCCTTAGCCCTACAATTTCCCCTATCAAGATCTCTAGATAAAATAACATTCAACACTGTGGCATAAAGTTTGGAAAATGTATGCCCAATCATGATGGTCCTATAGTTTTTGGGTTCAGAAGCCAACCATGACTTATGGATCAGGTGCATAATGTGTCTCGACCATGATTCTTAAAAACCAAAATAAACCACTCTATTAAAGAGTGTAGAGAGATAAGGACCCAAGATCATGGTACCAAGCTTGAAGAGCTCAACCTAAAAACCCTCCTCATCAGCCACTCTACTGCATCTCATAAGTTTGATGGCCTTGTAAATACTGGAGGTGGAGAATAGGTGACAATAGGGGGGGATGGGAAGGGTGGGATGGGATAAGAAGAAACTTGGAAGTGCCTAGGTAATCCAACACTTTGGATGCAAACCTTCCACTTGGTTGGTGTTGGCAAACATGAAATTAAGTCATTAGGGACATTGATGACACAAAAGGTAATAATTTGAACACAATGCATTTTCTTTGATTTTTTTGCTATCTAGTTTGAAAAGAGGGCATATGGCACACTTGTTGGGAGAGGTTGATTGATCACTTCCAAGGAAACCCACAATTGGGAGTGCAATGTGCTCTCAATTGAAAGTAAAGGGAGGAAGGATGTCATTGACCTAAGGAATCAGGAAGTGAGTGCAGAGTTTGCATCCTTCAACAAAATGTGAAGATGGAGAATGGGGTATGGACAAAAGAAGGAAAGCCATGGAACCAAATGAAAATGGGGTGTTTGAACTTGAAGATTATTCGAAAGATGAGACAAGTCCCTTCAAAAAACTACTTCTTTGGAAAATGAAGGACTATGAGGTATTCCCATCAACATGTAATTTTTTCGAAGCTACAATTCTCAGAGAAGAGGAATTGATGGAAGCATTTAAAAGTATAGACAATGCATCTCACAATATGAAGGGGAGAATATGTGATATGGAGTGTATAAGGGATTCTCAAGGGAATTATGCTTTACAAAAAAAAAAAGGGGAAAAGAAAGAGGGAGGGATTGAAAATGGAAACAAAAAATAATGAAGACTACATAGAGGCTATTGTTTAATTCATACTCTCAGCAAATTTATAAATCCCACTCTATGTTGTAGAGTTAAAATTTCTTTTGTAAACATTAAAACAAGTTAATTGACTTTATAAATTTGATTTAAGTATAGAACTAAAATGAAAAATGACAAGTGAAATATGCAATCACACAATTTGACAAATAAATTTCATGAGTAGAAAACCCTCTGGGGGAATAAAAACCACTAGTACAAAAATTACTTTATTGGCTTATCTAGAAAACATTCTTGTTCACAATTCCTCACTAGTAGATATGTTTCATTGATTGATTATATACCACTAGTTTAAAATTTTACAACCATATAAAGATCATCTCTATTTCACTTGATATATTTTGATCTCACTTTGTTTAAGATGAACACAACTCCTTTATAGCTCATCATTTGCAAATTCATATATAACTATAGATGACATGTTACCTTCTTATCATTAATGCTTATTTTCCTTAGAGATAGATTATTTAAATAATTCACAATTTGCTTTCTTAGAATATTTAATTTGATTCTTTAAGAGGCTATTTATTTAATATTTCATGATTATTTAATTTGACCTCATAGATGTTGTTTATCTAAATATTTCATAATTATATATATATATTTTTATTGGTAAGAGGCCGAAGCCAAGATTAATTATTAGATATTATAATTAATTATTATTTTATTAAGCATGGGTAGATTCAGACAAAAGACCTCTTTGATAAGAGGCTCACAATTTACCGTTGTGTTGTAGGTTCTTGCCTATTCATAATTATCTAGTTAGCCTCTTAAGTGACAACTATTTAATTATATTGTAATTATGTAATTTAGTTTATTTTTATTTATTTTATTTTATAAGTTACCTACTTAATTATGTTGGGATTAGTTAATTTGATAAATTTTAGATGTATATAATTATTTTGCAATAAATTGAATGCTTAACAATAAATCACTTATAAGTCAATTTCAAGTAGTTATCAACCACTACAAAATAATTAACTACCAATTTAAAAGAAACTAGATATTTGAATAATTTTTATATAATGCCTAAGAAAGTCAAATATTAAAATATTATATATAAAATCAATATATATGATTATACAACTCAATAATTTCCTTAGTGTCTATATATATATATATATATATATATCATTTGTATTCAACAACACTTTGATTAGTTGTCCATATTAAATTATCTTAAATGAGTTTTATGAGATTCTATTAATTTGAAATACTTTTATAAAATAACTAGATAATTAAAAGTTGATTTTGACACCCATCACTTTCAGTTAATTTCTAATTTAAAAATAGACTTTATTATAATTATTAAATAATAAAGTTTTGAATACAAGAAGTAATCAAACAAATATTTAAGCAATTAAACTTTTAAAATATACATATAAATATAGAATAATAGCATTGTTTCTTATAATAATTAAATAATACTTACATAACATTATTAAACAAAATTAGCAAAAATAAATAAATACATTATGATCTGATAAATGTGCAATTTAGAAAAGTAGACAAGACTAAATATTTAAGCAATTAAACTTTTAAAATATACATATAAATATAGAATAAAAGCATTGTTTCTTATAATAATTAAATAATACCTACACAACATTATTAAACAAAATTAGCAAAAATAAATAAATACAGTATGATCTAATAAATGTGTAATTTAGAAAGTAGACAAGACTTATAAAACAATATTAGTTTTTGAAAAATAATATTAAAAGATTAATAAAATAACATTAGCAAAACTCAAAAAAAAAAAAAACATTAACCTCTAGAAAAGAGCCCACTATGCCAAAGTTAGACATAATTTTTTTTTAAGGAAAAAAGGCTTCAGGACATTAAAAAATGCAATGGACTTGATTTTATTAAAAAATAACACAATAATATAAAACATTCATAAGCATCATCAAGCCTGCAAAAAATGAAATGAATTTAGTGGTTGATAAATTTGATACTCTGCTCCATCTTTTGAACTTCCATTTTCTCAACTAGACCAAATACGCACCAATATTTTAGACTTAAATCATTTTGCTTTTGGATACTAAAGTTATAATGAAGAATGATTGTTTCTATATTATTTTAGTAGTTAAGAAATTACACACACACACATAGTTTGGTACATTTCTTTTCTATAATATGGACTTTTGAAAGTACTAAAATTCTGAAAAATAAGAGAGATTTTAATTTCTTTACTTAATTTTAACCTTCACTAGAAAATGGAAATATTATTTGTATTATTATAGCCATGAATGATTTGAATTAATGAAAATACTTTAATACAATCCAAGATTCTATTAGATCTGGAATGATATACATATGTTGTTTTGTTTTGTTTCCAACATGTGTAAGCATACTTAAAGGATTTAGTTTGTTCATTTGATTTCTAACCTGTGTAAGAACACTTCTCATTTTCAATTTAATGTATAAATGAGAAAAATAAATCACAACCTTAAAAAAATTTCTCAACAACAACTAATACCAAGTGATAGCTTTTCTCGACACAAATGGATGTTGAGTGACAGGAGGGTGCCGAGTAAGTTCGGCACAAGAGGAAGCCAAGTGAACTTGGCACACAAAGGGCTACTTGGCATAGGTATATGCCGAGTGAGCTCGACAACCACTACAAAGTGGTTCTCAATAGAAGAGGATGTCGAGTGAGCTCGACAGTAATTGTAAAGATGGAACGAGGTCAAAGACTAGACCAAGTGAGCTATGTGATAGGCTACCATTAAAACATAGAGAGCCGAAGGTTGAAGCTTTTAACAATGAACTTCTCAAATTCAATAATACTTGTAATGATAAATAGAAGAAGAACAATAGATTTTAGTATGCTTGCTTGCTTTCTTTCTTTCTATTCAAATATGATAAAACTATTACAAAATTTGGGAGCATTCAACTTTAACCAAAAAACCCTAAAATCTTCAAACTAATAAAACTTAAGACTTAAAACTTAAAATTTAAAACTTACAGCTCTAATGGCTGCATACAACAATGCCTAGAGCAATCATCACTTCACAAGTCGAATCAATGATAACTTACAGAATGACAAAAGATCCAACATGTGCATTGTAAACACCAAACTAAAACCCTTTTGTCTTTTGAACTCTGACTTGATTTGCTAATTGATTTCCTTCTTTGCTCTATTCTCTTGCACTTCTCTACTCTGCAACTGATCTAATCCCTTTGCTCTAGTTGAATGGATCACATTCATTCCTTTTGTCTTCTGCCAAAAATAGTTTCCCTCTCATTTTGAATTCAAACTCACCTACCCGCATTCAAAGTATATGACACTATCAGGGTGGTAGGTGGGCATTTGGCTCTAGGGGAAAATGACTTGTAGCATTAAATATTTCAACACTCCCCATTTGTCTTGAGCCAAACAAAACAAGGATCACTCTTGATCCAAATCAATTACACCAAACTCTCTCTTAGGTGTACAAATGTTCCAATGCCTAATGGCTTAGTAAAAATGTCTACTAGCTGTTGCTCAAACTTGTGAAATTCCATTTTGATATCTCCATTGTCCACCAACTCTCTAATGAAGTGATATCTGATCTCTATATGCTTGCTTCTCCCATGGACGACTAGATTCTTAGACAATGCAATCAAGGAGATGTTGTCAAAATAAATTGTAGTTCCATCCTCTTGACTTTCATTCAAATCTGTCAAGATCCTCCTTAACCAAATAGCTTGACATGCTATTGCATTCACTGCTATCTATTTATCCTCTATTGTAGATTGAGAAACAATAGGTTGCTTCTTGGATACCCATAAAATTGCACCCAATCCCATATGGAACATGTATTCGAAAGTGCTCTTCGTATCATCTAAACTTCCAACCCAATCACTATCTATGTAACCAACCAGCTTGAAATCATTTACAGTAGTATACAAAATTCCAAATCCCTTGGTACAATTCACATACCTTAGGATCCTCTTTCTTGCTTGCTAATGGGAAACCTTTGGTGTTTCCATAAATATAGAAATCAAACTTACTACATGCATCATGTCTAGCCGAGTTGTAGTCAAATACATCAAACTTCCAACCATACTCTTGTCTAGTGTTGGATTCACACTTTTTCTGCAATCTTCCTTGCTCAACTTTAGACCTATTGTTGTTGGTGTTGCGATAGCATTACTATTCTATATTTTGAATCTCTCCAAGATCTGCCTTGCATATTTTTCTTGAGAGATGAAGATGCCATCATGCATTTGTTTTACTTCTATGCCTAGAAAGTGCTTCAAGAGATTTAGGTCTGTCATTTCAAATTTATTTTTATGGCCTCTTTGAACTCACCAATTAGGAAATTATCATTTCTAGTGAAGATTAGGTCATCAACATACAAGACAACAATCAAAACATTATCATTTTCTGCCTTGATGTAAAGTGTGGGATCACCATCGCTTTTGCTAAAGCCATTGCTCATCAAATATGATTCAATCTTGTTGTACCATGCTCATGGAGCTTTTTTGAGCCCATAAAGAGCTCTCTTCAATCTATATACCTTGTGTTCTTCACCTACAACTTCATAACCAAGTGGCTGCTCCACATGCACTTCTTCCTTCAATACACCATTCAAGAAGGCAAACTTCACATCCATTTGATATGCCTTCCATTTGTGTTAGGCTGCAATTGCTATGACATGACACATAGTTTTCATTCTTGCAACCGAGGCATATGTCTCATCATAATCTCTACTATATTGTTGCTTGTACCCCTTGACCACTAATCATGTCTTATGCCTATCTATTTTCCCTTCAACATTGCACTTGGTCTTGTATACCCATTTGACTCCAATTACTTGTTTCTTGTGAGGCAAAGCAGTTAACTCCCATGTCTCATTTCTTTCAATAGCATCTATTTCCTTATCCATGGCATTACACCATTTCTCTTCATTGACAACTTCCTCAAAATAAATTGGATCACTTTGAGAAAATAATGAAAAATTTACACTTTCCTCATACCTTTCATCTTGGTATATCTAACCTTAGAATTTTAGTCTTTCTTGGCAATAGGGAGGTAAGGATGGGATTTGAATTCTCAGTATTATTGCTACTACTATTTTGCATACTAGCTCAGGGCTGTCTTGATGTGATTGGATCTGTTTCTCAGCATGTTAAGGGCTATTTTCCTTTTTACCTTTATCTACAATCCATGTTAGCTACTCCATCTTCTTACTGATCACCAATTTCATCTTTTTTCTCTTCAATAGTAGGCACTTTGCTTGAAGTGCATGAGGATTCATCTACCAAGCCATCCCATGACTGATTTTCAAGAAACTCCACATCTCTTGAAATGATGATCTTTTTATCAATTAGATCATATGGCTTATAGGCCTTTGATTATGAATTGTACCCTATGAAGATACACTTCACACCTTTTTCATCCAACTTTTATCTTTGTTCCTTAGGCACATGTGCATATGCTACACATCTAAACACTCTGAAGTGCTCGACTGTCTATCTATTCCTTGACCAAGCCTCAAGAGGTATCTTGTCATGAACTAACTTTGTAGGACACCTATTAATCAAATATATTGTTGTTGCTATAGCCTCTCCCCAATATTTAGTTGGGAGTCCTTTTTATTTCATCATGCTTCTAGCCATTTCAACAATGGTCTTGTTTTTCCTCTCAACCACTCCATTTTGCGATGGAGTATAACTGGTTGTAAGCTCTTTTCTTATGCAATTTTTTCTACAAAAATTTACAACCGTATTGGAGGTATACTCCCCTCCTCTATCTAATCTAAAAACCTTAACATTGTATCCACATTCTTTTTTAGCCAAGGCTTTAAATTCAACAAATTTGTGAAATGCTTCAGATTTGTTCTTCAAAAAATACACCCATGTCCTATGACTGAAATCATCTATGAATGTCATAAAATAAGTACTCCCTCCAATAGAAGTATTTTGCATAGGGCCTACCCAATCAGAATGCACCAATTCTAATGGTTCTCTAGCCCTTCTAGAATTTCCAAAATTAAAGGGAAGCCTAAGTTGCTTACCCAATATGCAAGCCTCACACTTGTCATATGAATCTACAATGCTTGGAAAACCATCTACCATTCTTTTCTTGTTCAACAAATTTAAACCAGCAAAGCAAAGATGTCCATAACTAAGATGCCCAAGCTTGGAGGGGTCTTCAATCATGCTCCTAAGAGCTGATTACTGATGTACTACTATACACGCATGATTGGGATGTGCAACACTAACTTGAAAAGAGAAACATGTCTCTATTTTTAAGGGGAACATCCGGTTCTTCATCATTTGGACTACTATAAGTAATCTATTACTCCCATCCTTCTCATGAATGACACACTTGTCATTTTCCATCAACACCTTGTATCCATTTTGAATGAGTTTTCCAACACTCATCAAGTTGTGCTTCATACTGGAGGCAATACACACAAGTTGTGCTTCATACCGAGGGCAAAATACACATTTTGTATCTCCTTCTCCTCACCTTGCTTGGTGCGGACCACGATAGATCCTTTGCCCACTATGGGAATGGTTCCATTATTTCCCATCTTAATTTTAGACTTAAAAGTATTATCAATGAAAGAAAATAAAATTTCATTACCACTCAAATGTTTACTATAACCGTTTTCCAGGTACCATACATCAAGGCTTCCTTCTTCACCAATGTTACAAATGATGAAAGCTATAGGATTGATTGCATTTCCCATGTTTACATCAGCCACATTAGCATTCGGCTTTGATTGATCACCCTGTTTCTTCCAACATTCACTTGCATAATGCCCATACTTATGATAGTAAATAGCATTCAACATTTCTCTTGTTGGTGTTGTAATTCTTCTTACCTCTTCTAGAGCTATTTTGAGAGGTGCTTCTTCCCTCTTGGTTGCTTGCTCTTCTTGAGCTTTCTACACCAACATTCCTTTGACCATTCCTTCTACGACCTTTGCTTCTTGAGCCTCTACCAGAGTCATTTCTTGCTCTCCCATTGCCTCTTGAATTCTCTTCAGGCTTGAAAGATTGCTCTTGGAAAGTTGTTGCTGATTTGTTGATCTGGTGCTCATGGGTTTGAAGAGTTCCCATCAACTCATCTATGGTCAATGTGGTGAGGTCCTTTGCTTCCTCTATGGTCATCACATGATTTTCATATTTCTAAGGAAAACTCCTTAGTATCTTTTCTACAATCCTCTGCTCATCATAGTCTTCTCCATTTGATTTTAGCTAGTTTATCAAAGTGGAGATTCATGAGCTGAACTATGCAATAGGTTTATTGTCCCTCATCTGAAGGTTCTCAAACTCTCTTCCAATCATCTGTAGCTTTACTACTTTGACCTTATTAGTTACCTTGAAGTTCATCTCAAGGATGTCTGATGCTTCCTTTACATAATTTGCTACTGCAATCTTGGAAAAAACTGTCTCCGTCATTTCTACCTCAATCAAACTTAATGCCTTTGCATCCTTTCACCTTGACTCCTTTAGCTAAGTCTTTTGATTGTTGGTAAGGGTAGCATAATGAGTTGGGTCTATCACATCATTGAACCCATTAATCACAAACTCCCACAAATCATTTGCAACCATTATGTTTTTCATCTTCTTTGCCCATGTATCATAATTTTGTCCATTAAAGGACATCGGCTATTGTCATATCTTTTCTACATCTCCTGCCATGTCAAATATCCTACAAAAAAAAATGCCCTAATTCACTGTGGATGTGGGGCCTCAAAACTCTAATACCATGTGAAAAATAAATCACAACCCTAAAAATTTTGCTCGGCAACAACTAATGTCGAGTGACAATTTTTCTCAACACAAATGGATGCCGAGTGATAGGAGGGTGCCAAGTAAGCTCAGCACAAGAGGAAGCCGAGTGAACTTGACATACAAAGGGCTACTCGGCATAGGTATATATAGAGTGAGCTCGACAAAAAGCAATGTTGAGTGAGCTTGGTAGCCAATACAAAGTGGTGCTCAATAGAAGAGGATGTCGAGTGAACTTGACAGTAATTGCAAAGATGGAACTTGGTCAAAGACTAGACCGAGTGAGTTGTGTGATAGACTACCATTAAAACATAGAGAGCTGAAGGTTGAAGCTTTTAACAATGAACTTATCAAATGCAATAATACTTGTAATGATAAATAGAAGAAGGAACAATAGATTTTAGTATGCCTACTTGCTTGCTTGCTTTCTATTCAAATATGATAAAACTATTAAAAAATCTAGGAGCATTTGGCTTCAACCAGAAAACCCTAAAATCTTCAAACTGATAAAATGAAAGACTTAAAACTTAAAATTAAAAACTCACAGCTCTAATGGCTACATACAAAAATGCTTGGATAAATCAATGCTTGATAGGTCAAATCAATAATAACTTACAGAATTACAAAAGATCCAACATGTGCATTGCAAACACCAAACTAAAACCCTTCTATCTTCTAAACTCTGACTTGATCTACTAATCAATTTTCTTCTTTTCTCTGTGCTCTTGCACTTCTCTACTTTGCAATTGATCCAATCCCTCTACTCTATTTGAATGGATCACATTCATTCCTTTTGTCTTCTACATAAAATAGTTTCCCTCTCATTTTGAATTCAAACTCACCTACTTGCATTCAAAGTATCTGATGCTGTCAGGGTGGCACGTGGGCATTTGGCTCTAGCAGAAAATGACTTGCAACATTAAATATTTCAACAATAAAAGTATGGAAAGGATTTAGTACGTTCATTTTATTTAAAGCCCATGTAAGCATATTAGAAAGGTTTAGTTTGTTTGTTTCATTCAAGCCTATGAAAGAACACTTCTCATTTTTAGTTTAATGTATAAAATTCTAGAAATATTTAGCATGTTCGTTTCATTTCTACCATGTCTAAGCATGGTGAAAAGATTTAGTTTTTTCATTGGATTCCCATTCTATGTAAGAACATCATAATGATTTACTCACCTTCTCATTTTTAGTTCTATAAAACTGGAATAGATGCATAACTTATGATAACAAAGTAATTGATGTTTTCACTATGGTAAACATACAACTATGAACCACTGTACCAACAAAGATTTATTGTAGGCTCCTTACGAAATATGTTATGGAACAAGAAAGTTCTTCATCAAGTTTATAGTTGAAAAAATAATTACCCAGTTCAAGCCTATGTGCTAAGATTGAATGCTAAGAAGAAAATATAGTCAATAAAACTCATTTGAACCTTGTTGTCAATTTTTTTTAAAAAAAAGTTAAACAATAGGACACTGTGAAGCATGCATAATCTAGAAAGTGGTAGTTTCCCTTTAGCAATCTCATTTCAAGAATATGAGACATTATAGTTCAATAATATAGTACTACCTTACAATTTGTTCAAAATGAGAGTAACAATGTTCTTATAAGATTTTCTACAAAAGATATTAGAACAACATCTTAGATTTAGATATACACTTCAAGGGTGAACTACCTTGTTAACAGTCTAAGTTGATATGTCCTCATGTGGAAATAAAATTGGCTATCTTATAAGGAAAGTTAACGAATAACCAAAAAAAAGGTGAGTAGATAAGATATGTATGCATTGAAAAATATTACACTTGCTCAAACTACAACCTTGAACTTAGTATCTTTAAGTCATAGTGGGTGTTCAAGAATGTCGCTTGATTCACCCAACTGTGTATTTGAGGGCAAAGAACTATTATGTATGGATTTAAACCTCAAAAAGGTTATGTCCCACACCAATTACATATAAACATCTAGAAACCAAAACTAGATATCAAAAGTGAGTAGTTCAAGAGTATTGATCCTATGGACACAGGTATGTAGGCAACTTGGTAGGTGAAGTGATGCCTCTAGTGTACATATGCCCTGGACATAGTTAGGTAGTACCTAACTATTTTAACACATTATAAGTTAATTGAACAAAACTAAAGATTCTCAGGAAGGTAATTCATTTCCCTAGACAAAAGAGGTTGGATGGCTAAATGAAAGTATGTCCCACATGGACTAATCTCCTAAGCAATAAATAAATATTTTTTTAAAAAAAATTGTGGATTCTTTATTAAATTGTTATGACTATCTTTTGGTAAATCTTTTATACTATATTAAGGACATGTTGGTCCTTACATTAATTGTATGTTTGTTTAGCCCACTAGTTACCCTACGTAGGGTTTCTAGTAGTCTAGAAAGAAATTGCATTGTCTTGCTTGGTACTCATTAGTTTTAAATAAAAAAAACTAAATTCATCTCCAAGTGGTCTCAAGTCTCCAATTGACAATTACAATATGTACCAATATAATATACAAACTAATATGTTAAAAATGCACCAAAATTGGTGTGAATATTGAACAAAACTCACATACAATGCTTCCAACCCTTAGGGTCATGTGAAAGAGGTTGATTTATGCTTGCAAAAATAGTTCTTAACCTCCAACTAACCCAAACTAATTTTTACTAGTTGTTATAACAACATTGACAATATTTGAGCAACTTTTTTATCTTTTGTCCAAAAAATCCCAAAATTTCATAAATGGTCCTACATGATCTCTAATGGTCCAAACTAACATTATTCACATCAAATATCACAAAAATACAAAAACACAAAGATGTATTTGCCAAGGAGGAAATGTGAATCAATGACAAAACTATAAGTTCATCACAAATCCCACTTACACAACTCAAGGAGGGAGTCAAAAAGATTGATTCTTTCAATCTCAACTCTAAGGTATCTAGGTGATAAAGGAGCACTAATGAAAAAAAATATCTAATTGTTATAGGATTGATGAAAGGATACAAAACTCATTGAAATCCTAATGTAACAAGAGCTATGAAGAGAAATTAAGTAGATGTGCAATGTAGAGCTAACATATATAAAGAAATAATAGAGTGTAATGAAATGAAAGAGAGGAAAGTATAGACCTCATTAAAAAAGCTAAAAACATGTTGTCAAAAAACCTCTAGAACCATTGATTCTTATGTTGAAGTCTGAAAACTACACTGCAGACAAAACCCAAAAATTGTTTAGCAAGAAACCAAGGGCCACCTAGTCAAATTAGGGACACAATGCAACCTTGATTAGAGCATCAAGGAAAACTTGATCTTCAAGGGTGAATAGTAAGGGATGGAATGGTTCATCAAGGGAAAACTAGTTCATTAGGGAGTAAACTGGTTCCTTAGGGGTGTAGTGTGACCTTGATTGACTGTGTCTGCTGCTAATTATGATTTTGTAGTTTTGTAAAAAGCCAAAAAGGGTACTCAGATTTGCAATTTGTTCATTGATCTAAGATCTTCAACATGCAATAATTTTTTAAATTTTTTTTTTTTGTTGATGAGAGGTTTTCCTCAAGTGAACCCTAGTTTAGAAATTAACCTTGAATTGAAATAATTAAAATAACACGTAAAGTAAATATAAAAATTCACCTTACAATAGTAGGATATCTCAAATCACATGTAGTGTGCTTACTTTTCCAAATGATTTGGATCAAGAAGATGAAGATGAATGGATGTAGAAGACACAACAAAGTATCTTGAAGAAGATCTTTCTAGATAAACTCCTTCAATGGCTTGGTGGTTGAATCCTCGATCTTCAATTGAGAAATTTCTTGAATGATGCTTGAGTGCTTAAGCATGAGTGTTTGATCATGGAATGATTGGATATCTTGATGTGATGTATGCTTTATTGCTTGATGTTGTGAAATCTTGATGAGAAAATGAAATGATAAGGATCCCTTTTATAGAGATCTCAAAGTGGCCAATGACTCAAACTTTAAAATGAGGTGAGACACATCTTAATCTAGAGTGATAAATTCTTGACCATAATAAGATTCCTCGAGGGAGTAAATGAGGGATTATTAATTAGAATTAATAAAGGTCTATCCCAAATTATAAAATAAGAGAAGACACATGTAATATTAATTTATAGGGGAGATAAAATATTCTCTAAGATGTGATCAATTTTAAATATTAATTTAAACAAATTTATAAAGATGACACAATATTTAAGAAAAATAACGGTCTAACCCATTTAAATTAATTCTAAATTAATAAAAGGTCCAATGAGATGAAATTAATTATTTAAATGAGGAAAAATAGAAGATAAATACAAATGAATTATAGAATTGTATTTAATGGGTGCTAAAGCTTCATTAAATTGGAGTGCCTCCAATTTAAGATGATACATTTAGCCCCCACTTTAGCAAGAGTGTGGACTTGATCCAAAATCTTAGTAAAGTAGAATAAAAGATATTAAATAATCTTATTATGATCAAGGAGACCAATAATTTCTCAAGCCACCAAGAGACTGGACCCTTGATAACTATAAGATCATAATAAGTGAGAAATCATTGCCTAAAAAGAAGAAAAGAGGGAAGGGGGGTAATTATTTCATCCAATAGAATGCCCACCCTACTATGAATCACTAAAAATAGCTCTTGAAAAAGATGGGTAACCTGCTAATCAACCTATCAAAAGGCCCACTCATAGATCAACATTCTTTACATAACCATAGTAAGGTCTACCAAGTTTGTGTTACCCATGTAAAGGACTGTAGCAAATTGTTATACATAGTCCATAGATGAGATTTAGCATATGTGTGTGTAAGGAGGAGGAGAGAGAGAGAGAGAGAGAGAGAGAGAGAGAGAGAGAGAGAGAGAGAGAGAGAGAGAGAGAGAGAGAGAGAGAGAGAGAGATGAGATTTAGCATATGTGTGTGTAAGGAGGAGAGAGAGAGAGAGAGAGAGAGAGAGAGAGAGAGAGAGAGAGCCAATGTCGAAGATGCTTTCTTCCCGCAAAGAATCCATCCTTTAGGACTATGCCTAATCCATAAAGGGAAAATATGTGAAAAAGGAAGGGGTGAAGTAGGAATGGATAGATTTGAGGAAAAATTAGGAAGCATACCAAATCCACAAGGCTTAAGTTCCCTAATTAATAGTCAAAAGCCATATTTGGTATTCCATGAGAATGATTTGAGAATATGCAAGGATAGGTTAAATGGTATAGCATTGTGTATTATGATAGTCAATCAAATCCAAGACACATGAAAAGAAGGAGAATATGCATGCCCCCACTTAAGATGGGAAATAATTTCTTATTTTGGCATCTAAAGAAAGTGACAAAGAAGGATAAAGTAGTTTTAGCATCAAGATAGTATCCACAAGAAACACCCATTCCAAACCAAAGATGCCACAAATCCTATAAGTTCATGGAAGGGTATAATGTATGAGACACTATACAAGAAGTGAAAAAGGTATATCCTTGAAGAGGATAACACACTATTATGAGTCTCCAAGGTATGTGGTCTATCTACCATGAAGACCCACTTGCTAACAATATGAGTTTGGATGTGACATGATAAACAAATAACACTCAACCAAACAAAATAGTGGATCCTTGAAAGAATAAAAAACATGAAATAAATTCCCTTGCCCCTAAGTTTAGGAACAAAGAAAAAGAGGACTTGTTATGCTAATTACAAACTAGACTATCTGTTATGTGCACAAGGCAACATAATAGGGACCTAAATGATATTTAAAGAAATGTGGAATAATATAGATCTCACCATAAAGAGATTTGCAAATAAAATTATTATCAATAAGTTTCTCAATCTTCAAATGAAAAGCTTGACAACTATTAGTGGAGTGATCATGAAAATGGTGATACATGCAAAGTGGAAGATTCATAAGCTTTCTACTATCTTTCTTATTTACGTTTAGGTATAGTAATCACCTTATAATGGAGAAGTGTAGCCAAAACAAGTTCTTGATTAGTAGAAGATGAGAAAACAGAATATGTAGACAAAGTAGCACTTTGGGGCACACATCCTAATGTATGAGAAATAATGGTGTTGAAATAATTCTTTTGCCACCCATCACCTAAGGATACACTAGGTTTAGGAGAGAAATCATGACTAGAAGTAGAAACAAAGTTAGTAAAGAGAGGTGTGGCTCGATTTCTGATGAATGAAAGATCATTAACTCTATACTCTCCTATAAAAGTAGGATTAAATCTAATATATCCTAATCATCTTCGAATAGAGTTGAGGAAGAAGGGTCTTCTTTAGGTTCATGTTTCTTCACTTCTTACTATGGCCTTAAGTGGTAGTGAAAAACTAGCAAATAAGGGTTATGCTGACACATCATTTTGAAGTAGTTATGGGCTTTATATCAAAAAGTTGTAAGAAAAGAATCTTTAGGAAGCTGAATGTAATTTCTAAACTACTAGGCCTTATCTAGAGAAAAAAATATTTGATTTATCAAAATTTTGAATTTTAATGCAGTACTACAAAAAAATTAGGGCCAAAATAAATAGTAAGCATATGTCTAACCACATTAATCAAAATCAAATGATAATATTTTTAAATATAATTATAGATTTAAAAAGTAGACTCATGCCCAGATTCGACATATATTTTTGGGTATTTTTATTCCAAATAAATAATTACATATGAATTTTCTACTATAACTTTTCCAGAATTAAAAAAACTTATGTGTCTGACCATCTTAACTAATTGAAAACTTTACAAAATTAATTAAATTTTTTTCGTATACTAGGTGAAGCATAGAATGTGACACAACATTTGGATTTTAAAAATGTTATACCATTTGAAAGTTATAGTCATTTTTCAATTTGTATGTCAATCATCACTTTACAAACATCTTCATTAAAAATTAAATAATAAATACTTATTGAACTAAAAATTTGATATCAATTATATCGATAGAATCTTGAGAGTGTTATAAAAAAACCCTTTTCATTTCATTGAATTTTGATGAAAAAAATATTGTCAGATGGCTACTCGAAGTTTGAATGTCACTGAAACCTATCTCAAAAACATTTTTTGAGTTGACCAAACAAGTTTGGTAAATACCAAGCCTAATCGGGTAGCCAAAAAGTGGCAACCATTTTTTTTCCCAAAGATTCATAGCCCAAATTTTGGAGGGAAACCAAAATTTGGGAACTGTGGACATCATTATTATTATTGATTATTATTAAATATAATATAGTAATATATATTATTATTATTATATAATCTAGTAATATATTATTATTATATTAAAATATATAGTATCATATTATTATTATTAAATATAATATTATCCTGAAATGCATCAAAAGGGGTAATAGGTTATCTTATGATCCCTCTCGACCCATTTGATCAAACCAAATAGGTCCCTAGGGGTCCTAGGACCCCTAGGGACATATGTTGTCATGAAATGCACCGAAAGGGATTTTAAACCCATTCGAACAAACCAAATAGGTCCCAAGGGGTTCTAGGATCCCTAGGGACATATGTTGTCATGAAATGCATTGAAAGGGGTCATATGTTGTCCTATGACTCCTTTCAACCCATTTGATCAAACCAAATAGGTCCTTAGGGGTCTTAGGACCCCTAGGGACATATGTTGTCATGAAATGTGTCGAAAGGGGTCATGGGTTGTCCTATGACCCCTTTCAACCCATTAAAACAAACCAAATAGGTTCCTAGGGGTCTTAGGACCCCTAGAGACATATGTTGTCATGAAATGCATCAAAAGGGGTCATAGGTTGTCCTATGACCTCTTTTGACCCATTTGATTAAACACATTGTCATGCAATGTGTCAAAAGGGGTCATAGGTTAGCCTATGACCCCTTCGACCCATTTAATCAAATGAAATAGGTCCCTAGGGGTTCTAAGACCTCTAGGGACATATGTTGTCATGAAATGTGTCAAAAGGGATCATAGGTTGTCCTATGACCCCTTTTGATGCATTCAAACAAATGAAATACCCTGGGGTCCTAGGACCCCTAGGGATATATGTTGTCATGAAATGCATCAAAAGGGGTCATAGGTTGTCCTATGACCCCCTTCAACACATAAATAGGTCCCTAGGGGTCCTAGGTCCCTAGGGGTCCTAGGACCCCTAAGGATATATGTTGTCATGAAATGCGTCAAAATGGGTCATAGGTTGTCCTATAACCCCTTTCGACGCATTCGAACAAACGAAATAGGTCCTTAGGGTCCTAGGACCCCTAGGGACATGTTGTCTTGAAATGAGTTGAAAGGGGTCATAGGTTGTCCTATGACCCCTTTCGACACATTCAAACAAATGAAATAGGTCCCTGGGGGTCCTAAGACCTCGAGGGACATATGTTGTCATGAAATGCATTGAAAGGGGTCATAGGTTGTGTTATGACCCCTTTCGACTCATTTGATCAAACCAAATAGGTCTCTAGGGGTCCTAGGACCCCTAGGGACATATATTGTCATGAAATGCGTTGAAAGGGATCATAGGTTGTCCTTTAACCCCTTTCAACCCATTCAATCAAATGAAATAGGTCCTTAGAGGTCTTAGGACCCCTAGGGACATATGTTGTCATGAAATGTGTCGAAAGGGGTCATAAGTTGTGCTATGACCCCTTTTGACCCATTTGATCAAACCAAATAGGTCCCTAGTGGTCCTAGGACCCCTAGGGACATATGTTATCATGAAATTCATTGAAAGGGATCATAGGTTGTCCTTTAACCCCTTTCAACCCATTCGATCAAATGAAATAGGTCCTTAAGGGTCCTAGGATCCCTAGGGACATATGTTGTCATGAAATGCATCAAAAGGAGTCATACGTTGTCATATAACCCCTTTCAACCCATTCAATCAAACGAAATACGTCCTTAGGGGTCCTAGGACCCCTAGGGACATATGTTGTCATGAAATGCATTGAAAGGGGTCATAGGTTATCCGATGACCCCTTTTGACGCATTCGATTAAATCAAATAGGTCCATACAACCCCTAGGGACATAATTATAATATATGACTATATAATAATAATCATAATAATTATTTTATATATTACTATATTATATTTAATAATAGTCATATATATTACTATATTATATATAATAAAATACTAATATATAATAATATACAATTTTCTTCACATTGCCCACACTTGCCAAATTTTGACTTCCCTCCAAAATTTGGGCATCCATATCGGGTACTTGATATGGGATTAGGTACCTGAAATACTATCTGTCACTATAGACCCAACAATCATGTTTTTTGGGGTCCATGGGTTTGAAGAAAAATAATTTCTTGGGGCCCATAAGATTAAAAAATGTGGCTATAATGTATGATTAGGTGTCTGATATTGTTGTCTAAATGGGGAGCAGTAGTTGTCGAAAGGCTAAACACAAAAGAAAGGTATTGAATGAAGACATTGTAGTATATAGGGAAAAGGACAAGGTAAATCACTGAAGGAAGAGACAAGGTATGTTAATGTGAATCAAGTTGATGATGTATTGATCAAAGGTGAAATCATAGAGTTAGATAATGAATATGTACAATTGGAGAATTAAAATGTATCAATTCATAATGATAATGTAGGGATTGAAAATTTAGCGAAAGAAAATTTGGAGAACAAAAATTTACTAGTTCATAATGTAAATTGCAAGATTGACCATGTCAAAAATGAAAATGTATAGGAACATTACATATCTCCTAATTATAATCAACATGAATGTCCTAGAACACCAAAATGGATAATTGAAATTGATGAAATGATTATTACCAATTTGGAAGGAAAAAAATCACAAAGAACCATTTGGTTATGGGCTTCAAGACTATATAAGATGTTTTTTGACAAATAGATAGTGGTGGAGCAATGTCAAATTTTTATGCACTTATTCAAGATGCAAAAGACGAGACCTATGCTTTCCAAATTGAAGATTTGTACCAATAAAAAAATAAGAAAGAAATGCCATTATTGTGAAGAATATTTTCAGTGCTCTGAATAGCATTGGGAAAAATAGCAAGAAGAAGGATAAGAGAGTTGCTTGAAAGGTTATTACAACCTATTTTGTAAGTCATAATTTGAGAAAGGGTAGATATATGAGACTAACTTGTATTGACTTGAACCTAAATCATACTACTTTGAGAAAAGAACCTAGTAGATGAGAGAGAATTGATGATCCTTTTCAAAGTGAAACATGGGATTTTGGTGGGAGACTTCCACATTTTGATAAGAAGCTATTTGATGATGTGAAGGAAGAAATTACACAATTTTGGCACTTTAGCTCAAGAGTATCACCCAATGCTAAAGACATGTCAAAGTTGAGAATTCACATCAAAGAACACATGCCACATCCTAAACATTACTTGGAGGTAAGTCAAACTATGTTGTTCAAAGAATTTAATGAGATTCATCCAAGATTGCATATATCACAAAGGTCTTTTGAATCTTTGAATTTTATTGTGTGCCACTTAAAATTTGAAATACATGTTGTAAATATCATGTCGAATTTCCTATGCACCATGAACTATTATGCTCCATTCGTTCTACTTTACATAGTAAAGAAATTTTGGAGAATTGTGGTGCTAGTGGGCTTCCAAAATCATCAAGAGACTTGCTAGATAAATTTTTGTGTTGTAGAGTTGATGGTTGTTTCTTTTATAGAAATGCTTTCTTAAATGAGAAGTGTTCAGAATGCGGTGGCTTATCCAAGTTTGACACATATTTCTATGAGGGGTGTGAACAAGATCTTGGGAGGACAATAGTAAAAAAAATGGTATATGAAATGGTGAAATATTCATTTAAGATTGGGGATGAGGGCTTTAGATGTGAAATGGTTGCAAAAGAAATTAGTGTGGCTAGTTTTATTTTAGATTTCAAGACAAATCTTTTATACAAGTATGCAAGGCATAGTCACATGCCTTAGTAGTTGGATCAACAATTTAGAATGTGTAAGGAGACTTTTTCCATTGGCACTATTATTAGTTGTTGACTTTGTAAAGAACTACACATTGTAGCCTCAAAATGAGACATAATCTCAGTATTACAACTCCATTCAAATTGCTATTTTTGTCCACATAACATGTAGACATGCCCATGATAGTGCGAAAGATAATTGGAAGCTAATTAGGGAGTACCATTTTTACGAGTGATGATAGATCTCACTCTCTCAAATTTTTGCAACTTTATTTTGAGAATTATTTTGATTTCTTATAGGAGAATGACATTGTTGTGGATAGACATATCATTTGGTCAGATAATTGCATAGGTCAATTCAAGTATGCTTTCATTTTTTATTAGTTATTTAGGATGCACATAGAGAGGGGTGCCTCATATTTGGAGTTTTTTTGAATCTGGCCATGGGAAAGGGGCATGTGTGAAGAGAGCTCTAGTTAAGGAGCGATTGAATATTTCAGAAATAGAGCTTCTTGATGCTCGTAGCATTGTTGATTGGTGTAGTTCAGCATTATCACAAAGGGAATCTTGATTTAGTAGTACACAAGTTCTTTTGGTTGGTTGAGGAAGGGTCCATAGGTGATAGATTAGATTGTGCTATAGTTAGAGAGTCATAAAAAATGCATTCATTTTAGAGCTCTAATTCTAGTACATGGACCATTTGGACATGATAGCTAGCTTGCTTTTGTCTTAGTTATTTTCAATGTGATTGGGATCATTGTGAGTCAAGTGAGGGGGTGGACACATGGGCTCCACATTATCTTACTCCATTGTCTACCATACCCTTTATCAGAAATGATGACATGGAAAGTTCAATTGATTATAACCATCTAATAGATTTTCTTCAACCGAGGCATGTCTTTGCATTGGTTGCACCATAGGGGAAGGATGGGAAATCATATTATTGGTTAATAGGTTGTGTAAGAGATAAACAAAAGATGGCACAACCAATCACAGATGGTGATGGATTCACATATCCTACTAGTTCAATTGTTGTTGCTGGAACTTGGTTGCAGACATATATGCTTAGAAGGAATGGAATTCCTACATTTGAAGACTATCAGAAGCACAAAACAATTCTCATATATTGACATATTATTATAGCAAAAAATTTGAATTTGTTGAAGCATCAAGGATGACCAAAAGTAAAACAACTTTTTACTATTACTAATGCTAATCATGAAGCCCTATTGGAGACCCTAAAATAGAGAGAGGACCCTACAGGAACACTCAACTATGTATATTTACTTCTTATGTTCTTTTGTTCATAATGATTTGGTGAAATGATGATTATCTTATTTAATACAATAAGTTAATAATATTTTTTATGATATTGGAATGTAGGTACACCATGAAGAGTTGCCATGCATGAAGTTAAAAAACTAAATAAGGAGCAGAATGAAGAAAAATCTATTCTGTTTTTGACACTACAATTTTTTATAGTTGTATATTGATATAATAATGATGAAACACTTGAGATATTGAAAATGTAAACTTGTTGATTTAATATAAGAAACAAAGATGTTTTTACTTAATGCAATTTATGTAGAGGGACCTAAAAACTGATGATTTTAATACATACTAACACCAAACTTGCATTGTTCCCAATGCCAAAAACTTGAGAGGTAAGAAATAAGGTTTTTACTTAATACTAACCCTAGTGAAACCCTTGTTCTATCCATGGAGAGCCACCATCATTCATAGCCACCCTATATGGAAGAGTCTCCAAGGTGTTCTAAGTGTATTTTGATGTTGATCTTTTGAGGGTCATAACTCAAAGCTCATGGGGGTTATCAATGAAACATTGAATGCTATAAGATGGTCATACCAAGACCTACAATAACCTATCACATTCTTTAGATATCACATTCTATTTGGATTTGGCATAACGATCTCCCTCGATGCCAAAAATTGTTGTGTGCCTCAATTCATAGGTGCATCATTACATAACTTTGAAACTGTTGATCTTGGCATTGAATCATCAATGCCATTAGCTCTGGATAGGAAGGTGAACCCTAGTGAAACCCTTTTTATAGCCACAAAGAGCCTCCATCATTCGTGGCCACCCCATACCAAAAAGTCTCCAAGGTGCTCTGAGTGCATTTCGAGGTCAATCTTCCAAGGGTAATAACTTGGAACTCATGGGGACTATCAATGAAATATTGAATGCTAAAGGATGGTCATGTCTAGGCCTACAATGACCTATCCCAATTTTTAAGAGATCACATTCCATTTGGATTCAACACATTGATCTCACTCGATGCCAAAATTTGCATTGTCTTAATTAATAGGTGCATCAATACATAACTTTGAAATTGCTCATCTTGCATCGAATTCTCAGTGCCATTAGCTTCGGCTAGGTGGGTGAACCCTAGTGACACATTTTTCCTATCCACAGAGAGCCTCCATCATTCATGGCCACCCCATACCAAAGAGTCTCCAAGGTGCTTTGAGTGCATTTTGAGGTTAATTTTCTGAGGCTCGTAACTCGGAGTTCATGGGGGCTATCAATAAAATGTTAAATTCTATAGGATGGTAATTTTGAGGCCTACAATAATCTATCTCATTTTCAAGAGATCACATTCTATTTGGGTTCAACACAACAATCTCTCTCGATGCCAAAACTCGTAGTGTGCCTCAGTTCATAGGTGCATCACTTCTTAACTTTGAAACTATTGATCTTGGCATCAAATTGTTAGTGCCATTAGCTCTAGATGGGTAGGTGAACCCTAGTGACACTCTTCTTCTATCCATAGAGAGCCTCTATCATTTGTAGCCACTATGTATCGAAGAGTCTCCAAGGTGCTCTAAGTGCATTTCGAGGTAATTCTTCTGAGGGTCATAACTTAGAGCTCATGGGGGCTATCGATGAAATGTTGAATACTACAAGATGTTCATGCTAAGGCCTACAATAATTTATCTCATTTTTAGGAGATCACATTCCTTTTGGATTCAGCACATCGATCTCGCTTGATGTCAAAACTCGCATTGTGCCTCAGTTCATAGGTGCATCACAACGTAAATTTGAAATTTTTGATCTTAGCATCAAATTGTTAGTACCATTAGCTCCAAATGAACAGGTTAACCCTAGTGACACTCATCTTTCATTTGTGGAGAGCCTCTATTGTTTGCAAGCACCCCGTACCAAAGATTCTCCAAGGTGCTCTAAGTGTGTTTTGTGGTCGATCTTCTGAGGGTCATAACTTAGAGCTTATGGGGGATATTAATGAAATTTTGAATGCTAATAGATGGTCATGCTAAGGCCTACAATAACCTATCTCATTTTCAAGAGATCACATTCTGTTTGGATTCGGCACAACGATCTCGGTTGATGCCAAAACTTGTAATTTGCTTCAGTCCATAGGTACATCACTATGTAACTTTGAAACCACTAATCTTGGCATCAAATCCTTAGCGTCATTAGCTTCAAATGGGTAGGTGAACCCTATCAACACTCTTCTTCTAGCTATGGAGAGCCTTCATCATTAGCGGCCGTCCTGTACTAAAGAGTATCCAAGGTGCTCTCAGCGCATTTGGGTGATTGAACCATTATAACATCTTAAAGGATTGTAGAGATCATTTCAAATTAAACATATATGATATCATTTCAAATTAAAAATTTCATCAAAATTTGATAATAAAGGTTGTTAAAATGTTATTCACAAATTATTGCATTTGAATTGACTATAACAAACATGATTAAAATGAATGATATTCCATAAATATGAACAATAGACATGATCCATGATAAATTGAACAGTACTATACTAAATTAATATGTATATCATTGTGTACATAAATGAAAACAATATATATCAAAATACATGTATCCATAGACAAATCATGCAAATATATATCAAAATACATGGATCCATATACAAAATGTGGCTGATCATGCCATCAGAATGTGTATAATATCAATGATTTTGTATACAATGTGGCATATGCCATCTCAAAATGTATCATGACACATCCTATGACAACTATATTATCCTATGCTACTATTGGATGATCAAAATGCAACCTCTTCATTGCACTAGGTGGATCAGATGCCTCCTACATAAACAAAAATGGAAAACCCAAAGTTAGACTACCAAATGTATATGATTCTATGTATCTAACATTGAATTACTCAAATGCATAACGATCCTTTTTTTAATGAATATTTATAGCATTAAAATTTCATCATAAATACCTCTCTCATCGACCTCCTATGCTAGTCAAGAGTCCTCTCATATGTCCTCAACAATGCTTGAACCTCATTGATTGTGGCATGTATATGTTCAAGTATGTTTGTTAGATGAATCTACAACTTAACCTATAATTATATTATAATTCATAGCATACTAAATTTATAACATATAATCAAGAATTCAATCTACAACTTACCATTGTTGACTTCTCCTTTGAATATAATGGCTACATCATCAAAGATAAAAAAACTTTGGTGTCCAACCTATTGTGCACTAGGTGTTTCCTATGAGATACAAAATACTAGTTGTTAATATCATAGAAATTAGTTTTGAATTTATTTATGAAAATAAGGAAAATAAAAATTAAATGATACTAATACATATGATGGGGCTCTCATGGAAGATGGAAATGCCAGAGGGTCTACGATGTTGAATCTACCTAGACTCATCACCAGTAGCCATGCCCTATACAATAAAGAATGTAGTTAAGTTTCATTACCAGAAGAATTTTACAAGAATGAATTTATATTTAATCACTTTAAAAGCACCTAATTACCCTTCCCTTGTCAATGGGTTGTGCCTCACCCTCTACACTTTGGCCCCCACTAACAGGTGATACCTACAAGAGAAAAGAAAGATCAGAAACCATATATGTTCCACTATCAAATAGAAAAATATTGAGAACACAACATAATGTACCGTAGATTTCTCAAGGCCAAATTAAATAGATGAGAGCATGAAATTATCAACCTTTCTGAGTTCCTTCTTAGTCATCAACTAAACATGAATGAAGATCACATACATGCATAAGTCAGTAGAGGTTACAATTACTCTATTATAAAGATTAACTTTAAATAACATATGTCGTAACAAACAAAAGTATACATGTACCAACACATAAGTATTCCATGCCTCTACATGCTCCTCCTCTCTCATGTTAGGGTGTGTAGCCTTTGCACACACATCTAGTGTATCCTCCTCAAATATAAACAGATACTCAGAAAGATCACCTATGGGACCTAGAAAAATATTCTTATACATTATGCAAGTATGGGGCACACAAACATGTGATAAGATCGCTGATGATGAACTCATGCCAACATCATCAACACGGGGAGGCAACATTGACCTAGCCTAGGAAATCAATAGGCTATTCAATCTATGGATGGCTCTAACTGTCTAAGAGCTAGCCTCTACAATGATATCAGGATGTTGCACTAGAGGAGGGGGGAACATCAGTAGGGGGGACAAAAGTGCCAACTTTCTTCCACTGGAAAAAGGGTCTATTCTGAGGAGCTCCTCCTCCTACACCCATTTTGAGCCTCATGCTCTAGTAGTTCACCTTGAGGCGCAACACAAATTTGGCATACAATTTTTTAATGAAATAAAATGGAACCTCTAAATTTTTGTGTGGAGGGATGTCAAAAACCATCTACCAATGATCCCAAAAGTTTGCACACATAGCCTCTTTTGTGCACCATTTAATTGATGATTTGGGCTTTGTGCATTCTACTTTTTACCGATTTTTGGGTTTGCAAAAAGGTTAACTATATCATCTTTAGTTATATTTAGGGCCGCAACCTTATCATAGTCCAACCCTCATCAAACATGGCATACATTTCCTCATGCCAGTGAAGAGCAACATTGTGTTCATTGGTAAGTGTTTCAATATTATCCACTATGGTGTTTAACATGGATAACATGGGAGCCAATGTAGGTATATTGTTATATGTGATTCACAAAACCCTCAATTCCAATTATCAATTATCAAATCTTTAATTCGAGGAGGGTTTTGAGGGAGTAGGGGATTGTTTGGTGGATGGTTTTGGGGGGGTACTAAATCATTTGGTGGAGGATCACAAGGAACATTGTTTTTTGGCTCAGTATCATTATTTGGGCCAGCCATACCTATTAATTTGCAAAACATAATTTCTATTGAAAATAACCTAAATTTCTATAATTTCTATTAAAAAACCTAATTTTAAACAATTTTTTTTTAAATAAAAAATTTATAATAATATTCATTCAAATCATAAAAAATACAAAAAATTACTTACCTTTATTTGATACCCGTTCAAAAATTTGATACCCGAATAAAGCACAACAATAAAACTAAAAAAGAGCAATGTAAAATAGCTCTTAGGTTTTTTTTAAAATCTATGTCGCAAGTTTCGATTATCCATATTAGATACTTGATTATGGATCAGATACCTAGAAAGGCTTGGCCCAAACTTTTTAGCCTTGGTATTAGGATGGGTGGAAAAAAGTCAGAGCGAATTTTGAAATGGTTTTAGACATTTTCAAATTCCACTTTTTTTACATCACCACTTTTTGGCACATCATGATCATGTTTGCATTTAAACAAAGATTAGGTGCATCATCAACATGACAGGTATGTATAAGATTGTTATGAATGAATTCATCTAACCTTGCGATGAAGAGTAGAAGGAATAACATTCATAGAATGCAACCATGGTCTTCCTAAGAGAAGATTGTAATTGAACCAATATCATTGGACCAAATTTTACAAGTCATGTTATAATATCCAAAGTACTTTTATCAATATTATCAAATCCTCGAATAAAAATGTCATCTAGTTGAATAGTTGAAAGATCAGAATTCATGTCCTTTAACTTATCTATACTAAAAATATTCAAACAAGAGCCATTATCAATCAAATTCTATGATATAATAATTTTATTAATAGGCATAGAAACCATAAGAGGGTCCTAACAATCTTAAATCTCTTAAGAAGGCAAATCCCCATCACAATTCTAGGTGGAAAAGAGTAGAATGCATGCATTGTAAAAGGGCATTGATGTTATCGTGATTAGGAGGTGGAATAAAGAAATTGGATAAATATTTTTTCAAGGCTTCATGGTATGTAGAAGATGTTTTGAAGAAGTTCCATAAGAGAAATCTTTCTAGGGGTATTATGTAATTGCGACAGCAAATCATAATCCAACCCAAAATTTTGGTGAAGTTGAGGTGGGGGAGGAAGAAAAAATTGAGAAGATGGAAGAGATGTAATAGGTTGAGGGTTATTCCTTATACAATAGGTGTGAGACACCACATCACAATCCAAAGGATCACTAGATTTTCCCTTAACAATTAGAGGAGGACAACCTTTAACAGTGAGAAGAGGACAACCTTTAACACTAAGGATCTTTCTTTTCCATAGATTCTTCACTAGAAGGGAAAGTTGTAAGGAGATAACTATTATCCTCTTTTTCTAAGGAATCCATAGAAGAAGGATTGTGATTTCCCATTAAGGGTTCCACTTTAATAGGAGCATCAAATGAAGGAAATGTCATATTGATGAAAGCAATTATAATATCTTCTTCTTTCTCTAAAATATCACTAGGATATATGTGTCATGAGAAGTAGAAATATTAAGCTCATCATATGTAAAAGAAGAGGTAGCAATCATCATGGTATCTTTCTCAAGAGGGAGAGAATAGCCAACATTATCATCAATATATTCATCCCAATAGTATCAATATCAATGGAAGAAACATTTCTATCAATAAAGGAGACCATAAAAGAGAAATAGTCATGAGTGAAATGAAGGTCCATAAAGGGAGAAGGATGAAAAGAAAGTGTACAAAAATCCTCAAATGTATCCCCATAATCAAGATCTAAATTATTTTGCCACTCATTGTCACAAAGATCATAAGATAAATCTAAGATGATAAGAGGGTGATGTATGGACAATGATTTAATTCACTTGTTCAACATAAAGAAAGAGAAACACTTATACAATAGACCCAAGTAATCATTTTTCCATATAAAGGTATGCAAGATCGAAATTGAACAATAAAGTGTGAAAGACACATACTTAATGTTGCAATATCCATGAAAAAGAGAGATAGCTAATAAGATCTAAATGCTACTAATGAAAACAATATTAGATCTAGATGTACAAATAATTTGAACAAAGGAAGAAATCCAATCACCAAAATCAAAAGTAGAAACATCACATGTTGGGTTCACAAAAGAAAGATGAACAAACAATAACACAAAAGGATCTAACTCCAATAAGTAAGAGGGCACATGTCTAGTTCACCAAAGATGTTAAGGAGGAAATGTGAATCAAGGACATAATTTCCTATGTTCATCACAAATCTTTCTTACTCAACTCAAAGAGAGAGTCAAGGAGATTGATCCTTTCATTCCCAACTCTAAGGTAAATAGATCTAGGAAAATTAGTGCCAATTGAGTGATAAAGAAGCACTAATGCAATTAAAGATCTAATGGCTATAGGATTGGATAAATGATACAAAATTCCTTCAAATCCTAATGTAATGAGAGTTATGATGAGAAATTAAGTAGATATGAAATCTAGAGCTGATATGTATAAAGTAATGATAAAGTGTATTGAAATGAAAGAGGGGAAAAAGATATATACCTTGTGGAAAATCTAAAAAATAAGGTATCAAATAGGATTTAAAAGGGTTGCTTCCATCATAATGGTCTAAAAATGTCATTGTAGACAAAACTTGAAAATCATCTGAGAGAAATCAAGGGTGACATGGTCAAATCAAGAGTGCAATGTGAACTTGATTAGCCCATCAAGGGCAAACTGGATCTTCAGGGATGAATTGTTAGGGATAAAATGATTCATCAAGGGTGAACTAGTTCCTCAAGGGTGCAATGCAATGATTGATTGTGTCTGATGTTGATTCTAATTTTGCAATTTTTTAAAAAGCTGAAAAGGGTACTCATATCTACAACTTGTTCATTAATGAGATTTGCAACCAACAATAAAAAGGGTTTTTGTTGTTGATGGGGGGTTTTCCTTAGTCAAACTCTAGTTTTGGAATTAATCTTGAATTGAAATAAGTAAAATAGCATGTAAAGTAAATATACAAATTCACCTTACAATAGTGGATCTCTCGAATCACATGTAGTGTGCTTACTTCACCAATTGATTTGGATCAAGAATATGAAGATGAATGGATGTAGAAGATGCAACAAAGGATCTTGAAGAAGATCTTGCTAGATAAAATCCTTCAATGGATTGGTGCTTGAATCCTTGATCTTCAATGGAGGAATTGCTTGAATGATGCTTGAAGACCTGAATGCTTAAGTGCTCAAGCGTGAGTTCTTGATCATAGAATGCTTGGATGTCTTGATGTGATGAATGCTTGATTGCTTGATGTTGTGAAAGCTTGATGAGAAAATGAAATGTGAAGGATCCCTTTTAGAGATCTCAAAGTGGCCAATGACTTGAACTTTAAAATGAGGTGAGACTCATCTTAAAGTGAAGTGACAAATGCTTGACCATAATAAGATTCCTTGGGGGAGTAAGAATTGTTAATTTGAATTAATAAAGGTCTACCCCAAATTACAAAATTAAAGAAGACACATAATATTAATTTATTGGGGAGATAAAATATTATCTAAGATGGTACCAATTTTAAATATTAATTTAATTTAACTAATGAGGACACAATATTTAAGAAAAATAAAGATCTAACCCAGTTATATCAATTGTAAATTAATAAAAGGTCCAACGAGATGAAATTAATTATTTAAATTGAGGAAACATAGAAGATAAATGAAAATGGATGATAGAATTACATTAAATGGGTGCTTAACCTTCATCAAATTAGATTGCTTCATTAATATTATTATAAAAGAAATGTTATGGTTAAAGGGAAAATCAATATTTAAGGAAGTCAAGAAGCATGTGAGATGAATCATTCTTAATGACACAAGCTTCATAAGACCAAAATTGATATTGAAAATAGATATTCAATTTCATAGAGCTTTATCCCATAACAAAACTCATGTTTCAGTGTCACCTCTATTAGTCTTGTAGGTGTCCTAACACAACTACCTCATGTTTTGAACAAATCTATGTCCATCAAATCAAAATGCCAAAAGACTTTAGAAATAGTTCCACAAAATATTATAGGTAACATAGCTTATGCATTTAATATTATTTTTTCTTTCTCTTCATTTCTTTTGAACTTAACATAAACTAATTCTGTATTGTCTATAATACATGTCTTTAGCATAAGTTGAAGTACACTAGTTTAAAATAAGTCAAATGACTTTTGGTTGCAATGTGTAAGAAATTATAGTTTGTATTGCAAATACAATACAATTATAATTGAAGTTGTTTTTTCTATTAGAATTAAATAAGTATTATTAGCATATTTAAATTGTGATAGAAAATATTGTTCTTATTATTTTAATATTACATTTGAAATTTATATAAATAAAAGTGGAATTGAGTTAGTATATGTTATATACACATCAAATTATATTCTAATATGTTAGATATTTTTTTTATCAATCTAACTATTTTACTTCTTTGTAACAAAAGCACTATAGCTTATTTGAATGTGTAAGAATCATAAAATTTTCAATATCACTGATCAAAACAACTTTAAACATAAGTACTAACTTATGTGAATGTATAATAGTTGTAATTTTTTAGATGTCTTAAACACCATAACTAAAAGTATTAAATAGTCAAAACTGACTTATTTTTTCTAAACATTTCTAAACTAAAAATATTAAATAATCAAAGTTGACTTACTTATTCCAAACATAAATTTTAAATTTTTCCTAAATATATTATAATTAAAAATAACCATAATTTTGAACTAATTTAACTGTCCTTATACATTATACAGCTCAGCTAGCTACTTGAATTGTTTCTAGCTCCCTCAGCGTATTCAGTACGATTTGGATCAATTTTATCTGGGCATTTGTGATTTTCTACATCGTGTGAATGCAGCAATTGTAGAAAAATACAAGCGAATGGAGAAGATGAGTGGTGCAGCTATAAGAGTGGGTTATGATTATATTATTGCGGGAGGAGTGGGTTCTTTAGGAATGGGAATAATACGATTATATATGTTTGGACAAAAATCAAAATTTGCGTAATAATATGACAGCTTTTCACGCAATTCTCGTGGGTTTGCTTTCACAAATGTGAATGTGCCACCAATGAGAATTCCCACCATACATTGCCTGATAATTCACAACCATTTCTAAGATTAATCATTTTACCTGCTCTGTGGATTACACATGAACCATGTTTCCATTATAAAAAGTTGCTCTTCTACATATTGTACATTGTCGATATGATTCATACAGGCTAATTTACACATTCTTGGAAAAAGTTTTACATTGCCCCACTTCATGGTCGCATTTAAAGAGGAAGGAAAAAGTGTTCGTGCAATCTCATCAGACCCTTCAACCTGGTAAACTCTAACCCGAATGCAACCCTGAGTCAGCTCATATCGGCCCGGCTATAAATTTCCTTCTAGTTGAGCATGTTTTATGCATACTAGTCATATATCTGGCAGTGATAATCACAATGGCCTGCAAATCCTCAGCTTTTCTCTCTGCATTTGTTCTCGCAGTACTCATCGCCATTGCAGCAGCAGCAGATGAGGCATTCCATGATAATGAGAATGATATTGTAACCACTGCCACTTCAGTTGTCTCCATTAATGAAGCCCTAGTTGAGTCTGATAATGTAGAGACTCGTGAAAATGTGACCGCAAGTCAAGAGTAAATGCATAGAGATAGGAATCCATGCAGGGTTTAAAGTAAATGACAAATGAATGACTCATATAAAGTCCAAATACTACCATGAGTGCGACCTTATCAAGCCATTCCATGACTTTCTTCCATCAATCGAAGGATGATAATTCTCATGACTTTACAATTGGAAAATGAATGCATACTTCATAGATCCTAATTTAGAGCGTCTTTAACAAAAATATGTAGTCTAGTATTGTGCATTTTCCTGTCTATTTGTCCTCTTCTCTGTCTTTTCTCAATTTCTCTGCAATGTTCCCACAACTTCTCATCGTTCTAGTAATAGTTGTTTAGTTTAAAAAATAGATTAATATTTAATTTATACAAAACAACAATAAGAAAAATATAGAATTAATATGGTCAATTATGTGTTTCACTTTTAAAGAATTTATATTACAAATATTTATGTGTTTTACCACTAAAGATTACATCCACATAAAAGTAGGGAAATATCTTACATTCAATTATAGGAAACCAAACTGCATCACTAAGTTTCCCTCCATCTCTAAGCTTCTTTAAAATTGATTTAACATAATTTTCATTGAGAAATACACACCCTCTCTCTCTCTCTCTCTCTCTCTCTCTCACACACACACACACACACACACACACACACACACACACACTTAGTGTATGTGAGAGAGAGATGATGATGATGTTTTAGGCGTTAAAAACTATATTTTGATGTGTAAATAGCATATGATGATTTACAAAAAAAGGTACCAAAATACATATTTTTGCAATACCTTAAAGTATATCTCTATACATTTTAAAATAGTCTTGCTCACCAAGTAATTCATTAAAGAAGACAAATTCGTTTCTTAATAACATCAAGCCATTACAAAGCATAAAAATAAAAATTATTTTAAATATATCTAAAAGTAAAAGATTATTATATTTATCTTTAAATTATCTAACTAATCTCTATTATAATAAATGAATATACTAGTATATAGCTTAAATATTATTTTAAATGTAAATGTATATTTATATACAATAATAATTCTACATTTATTATTTAAAATAAATCTATAATTAACAATAAACTTCTTTAATTAAAATAATAAGAACTAGCACTATCAATTCAGAATTTTATTGTTACTTATCAATTCTAATTATAATAATATATGATTCTAATTTTCTAAAATTCCAAGTTAATTTTCTATACATATAGTCAAGCATATACAAATTATACTTTGAAAAAATAAATAACATTCAATTGGTACAATAAAAAATTTATACTACCCAAAATAGAATATGCAAGATAATTGCTCCGTCATGTAAGTACAACATTGAAGCCTTACACCTCCCTTTGGCCTTGGGAGAAATATATTGAGACTTAAATTTACCTAAAGATGAAAAATGATTATATTTTTCAGAAATCAAAAGAGAGATCAAATCCACAAAATATATATATCATTGTTAACATCCAAGAAATGGGCTCTCCTTTACTTTCCTTCAAATGTCTCAAGATTCCTTTCTAATGTGAGGACATGTAAAATCATCTAATATTTTGTATGTTTGAGAACTTAAATTTGAGCTGGAAGAACTATACACCTTTTTAGATATCAAAGCTTCTATCTATAAACAAAAAACTAAAACATGTATCATACTGAGGCTTGCAAAATTGTGTTGTCTATATGATCTAAAAGCCTTCCCAATTGGAACTCATGCATTGTCATATATGATCCAAATACCTCTACTCTTTGACATGACCTAAATGTGACAATAATTTCAAACAAAAAACATTATTTGGGCCCGAATTTGTTTTATATTATGTCTATGAATTTAGAAAAATAATATGTGCATCCATCCAAGCATAATAGATAGAGGTGTTTTTCAGACACATGAGTTTTTGAGATGTAGCTACAACTACTTTCCAAACATGAACCCAAAATGTGGAAGCATAGACAAGGTATGTGAATGGTTTAACAGGATGGTTCAAAGAAATGTGGTTTACAATGAGCTCCAGATATGCACAATTTGGATTTGGATTAGTTGGAAAAGCTATGGAAAATTTAAAGAAAAATGTGATCACAAGATGTACATCAAACTTTTCTAGCATCCTTATTGCCTATGCCAAAATAAGCTTTGATTTTCTCCACCACTGCTACTAAAACAAAATGTGCAAAAATATCTATTTATTTATTAATTGTTTTCTATATCTGCTAGTGTTGAGTTAGAAGAAATTGATATTTTCTTAGAAATTTTGTTCGTGTAGGTTATTCACTCAGTTTTAATTTTTATGTTCACTATTTTAGTTCCAATTACTCAAATCACATCATGCATCCATTGATTTGGAAATAATATTTTTCTTTTCCAATATTAGTTTACTGTAATGAATGGTAGTAAGCTTCTATGGATTTTGTTTCTAGGTATCGCTCATTAACAGTGTACTTCAAGTTTGGGGTTTTAGTCACATTAGTGACTTGTATCTGTTTATTTACAGTAAATTTTCCTTTCTTTTTCTTATGCATTGATTTTTAAGGAACTATAATTTTCATATGTATATCTTATAATTCCCCCATATTGCCAACAAAAAATGAGTCCTCCACGAAATTTCATAGCCACTCTAGGTCTTTCAAGGAGTCCATCTATTCAAAATAGTGGAAAAAAAGAATCACTAAACAAATACCTGATTAGAGAACCTGAAATTTAAGGAAATAAGTAAATGAATGGAAATAAATGAATTTACAAGAAAAAATTTCCAAAATAAAAGGATAAATGATTGAAGAAATGAAAATAGAAGCTAAATTTTGTGAGAGATCATAAGTGAAGGAACAAAAATGAATCCCTAGGCCAAATTTTCAAAAGAAGAGAATAAATGAATATACATACTATATTTACAAGCTTAATAAAGGAACAAGGACATTAAATTTGGAGACTTCTAGCTTTCTAAATAATGAAAGGGATAAATAAACAAAGAGACGAATTCAGAAAAACAAAAGGCTAAAAATGAAAAACCAACCTAAATTTCAACACTAGAACTAGTAGATAGTTCAAAATCAAAAATGGAAAGCTAGCCTAAATTTCTTTTAGGGTTAGGGTTGAAGTTAGGGTTAGGGTTAGGGTTAGGGTAAGGGTTAGGGTTAGGGTTGGGGTTGGGGTTGGGGTTGGGTTAGGTTTAGGGTCAGGGATAGAGTTAGGCTTAAAATTAGGGTTAGGGTCAAGGATAGAATTAGGGTCATGGTTAGAATTAGGGTTAGGGTTAAGGTTGGAATTAGAGTTAGAGTTAGGGTTAGAATCAAAGGCAGGTCTAGAATTAGAGTTAGGGTGAGAGCTAAGGTTTGAATTAGGGTTAGGTTTAGGGTTAGGAAATGTATAATATCTTTGATTTTAGTGATAGATTATACCTATCATTTGGGAAATGAAAATAACAACCTTATATTATGTAATATTAAGTGATCTTATATATAGTTAATAAAATTAGAAACTCTTATATTTGATTTAGTTGCAAAATCTATCTCTCATACTTATATTTGATTTATTATAATTGTTTAAAAAATATTTTATAAAATGAAAGAAAATTCAAATCAAAATAAATGTATTATATCTTTGATTTTAGTGGTAGATTGTACCTATCATTTGGGAAATGAAAATAACAACCTTCTATTATGTAATAATAAGTGATCTTATTATTTTATATATATATATATATATATATATATATATATATATATATAATTCTTATATTTGATTTACTTACAAAATCTATCTCTCATACTTATATTTGATTTAGTATAATTGTTTGACAAATATGTTATAAAATGAAAGAAAATTCAATCATTTACTACATTTTATTATTATATTATATAATCATATATAGTGAAACAAAATTCAAATCAAAATAAATGTATAATATCTTTGATTTTAGTGGTAGATTGTACCTATCATTTGAGAAATGAAAATAACAACATTTTATTATGTAATATTAAGTGATCTTATATATGCAGTTAATAATTTAGAAACTCTTATAATTGATTTACTTACAAAATCTATCTCTCATACTTATACCTCACATATTAAAAATTACATTATCAATATGTTGTTTGTGGATCCTATTTCTTATTGTAAGATTGTTCTTTCTATTTAAAACTTAAATAATAAAATTAAAACTAAGAAGATAAGCAATTGTGGTCCATCTTTTTATTTTCTCCAATAGTACATGTATATTTTAATAAGTTTATACTAGTAGTTGTACGTTTTTGTACACACAATGATAAGCCAATAGAGTGATATATTTGATGGGGATGAAAAGATGACATAAATAATAATGAGGTTTTGATCAAAGGAATAGACTTCAACATGACATAAAATATGATACTTTGAATTGAACAAAAAATCAAAATGAACAAGAATATAACTTTGAGAATACATGATTGGAAGTGAAATCTTAAATAATAGTATGGAAGAGAAAGTAACATTAACTAACTGATATGTTTAGATCTCATGTGGATATTATTTCTAAAGACATCTATAAAAATTTTATTTTAGATTTTTTGTAAAAAAAATACTATGAAAATTTAAGAGAAACTTATTATTGAAAAATAACATATTATTGATAAGATAAAATTTGCATATCCATGCAAATTCTTAGGTAATCTTGTTCTCATTTTGGAAGATGATCTATATATGTATACATATGCAAATGATGTTGATTTTGGCTCATTCCTATTGCCTCTGTTCTCCCTATACACACATGAATTTGACATATTTAGCCCCAAATTATCAACATAAGTATTCTCATCAGAGATGGATTCATGTTGAATCACTACTTATGAAACATGGGTCAATGAATTTGACTCAAACTCACATAGTTAAATCCTGATAGCAATATCATAACATAAGTATTGTAAATAGTTGGATATTATTCAATTAATTACATAAATATACATACATCAATCTTAGTATAGTTCATATCCACCTAAGTCTAGCAGTTTGTCCTCCTACGATTATCTTTGTGGCCATAAACTCAATCATGTAGACATAGACTTGACCACCATCTTAGAAATATTTAAATTTAAAAGTTGATCAACTCAACTCTATTATGTTTCTTTATTGAGTTGATTAAGTACACAATTTTAAAGATGTCATGATGTGTTAGTATTTATGACATTTAGCTCACTTTTATCATCCAAAGATCTTATCCTCTATGTTTTATCCACATAATTTTACATTAAATCACTTTAGTTGCTATTAATATTTTAGTACAATTGTAAATACCTTTATCTTTTAAATATTAAGAAAGAAGTAAGAAAGTGAATATAAGTTAGGAAAGTAATAAAGGGAAAATCTATATTGAGTAGGTTCAAATATAGATATAAAGAACAAATCAAAAACCTAAACTTAGACTTGAAATTTTGATATCAAATAAAGTATAAATTCAATAGGTACTAGCATGTCTCAGATGTACTTTCCACAAATGGCTCATCACAAGTTTGTATAGAATTAGGGTTAGACTATGGGTTTACACAATTCTTGGTATGATGGTTCATTTTTTAGATGAAGTAAAAAATATTCTATAAATTAAACTTAATTTTATTTTAAAAAGGAATTAAAATGAATCATCACCTTTCTAAAATTAATTTTAAAAACTTAATTTTTTATTTCAACAAAATCTTTCTAAATTTTAACTAAAATATATGTGGATTTTTTTAAAAATATTTTTCTTATTATTTCAAAATTAAAATCTTGATCATAATAGAATATTTCTATATTTTAACTATAAAATATTTTTGTAATGTATTTTAATTTTTTTAAAGAAGTTATCAATGATTTTAAAATAACTTTTAAAATTAAAATCTAGATTTCAATAAAATCTATCTATATTATCAATAATATTTAAGAAACACTATTTATCAAAATATTGCCTACTATTCATTTTTTTCCAAATTCTATATTAAGTTAAGTTGTAATCTTTTAATGTTAAAATGAAACATAAATTAGTTTTCAAATAAATTAATTTATAATTTATAATTGACTAATATGAAAATAATAAATTAATTTTTTTAATTAAATATGGATTTATGAAAAATAATGCCATCTTTCTCTATTCAACATTGACAACTTGTCAATTAGGTGTCCTCATTGCAAGTTGTATACATTTTTCAATTAACAATATAACTTTTGTTATAAAGTAGATTTTCCATTTTAAGCATTGCTTTATTTTGTTCTTCATTTACTTTCATTTTTCTTTACAATCTATTAGCAATTTTTTTTATAAGTAGCTCAGTAAAATCATTTTCATTTTTAAAATATGTATTGGAAGTTTTAGCTTTCAAAATATAGCTACTACTATCAGTTAGTATAGTACAATTTTTCTATATTTTCTTTGAAAAACCTTCTTTGTCATTGAAAATAATTATTCCTCTAGGATTTTAAAAGAAATCAACATAGAATTCAAAAATATATGAATACCTCTCATTTCTTTCTTCCAATCTGGAAATCATTATACCTCAACAATGTCAACATATACAAATAGGAGAAAAATGAATACATTTCAAAGATAGATGTGGAGAGAATAATATTACAAAAATGAAATCAAATTGAGAATAACAAACAACATTATCAAAAAAATGAAAACATTAATGACCAAATGCAAATCAACTAGCTAAAATTTGAACTTTCTACTTTGAAGAAGAGTTTGTTCTTATAAACAAAGGGTAAGCAAAATCTTTCAAATGTGGAGGTAGAAAATAGAAACTATAGTTTGAATTAGAAATTTAGATAATAAGAATAATTTGAATTAGAAATACAGAGGATATATAGAAATATTTAGAAAGTGGAAATAAAGATAAGATTTACTATCAGAAAATATAAAATTAGAGAGGGGCTAACAATTTTTTGGCAAAAAATTGTCAAATATGGGAGCAAAGCTCCTACATATAAGCCTATGGACTTAAAAATATATTTGATTTTTTAACTTAGAAATTACTACATTTTATTAATGATAAAAAATAAAATTTATTAATTTAAGAAAAAAATTAATATGTTAATAAAAGAAGTGTTGATGTTAAATTTTGAAGTTTTAAGAAATAATTAATTTCATCAATATCATGTCTAAATTTTCTTTATTTTTTTTTTAAAATTAAGATACTTTTGGGCTTATAATATTTTTGAAATATCCTTTTTCCTTGGATTTTACATTTGGCATAAGAGAGTTCAAAGAAATGGTGAACATGTATTCAAATTTTATTGCAGATTGTTGTAGAGCTGCATCCATGTTTAGATATTGCATCTATGTTGAAATAGATATACGAAAAGTTAGGTGTGAAACATTGTGTCCTAATGCTTCAAGCAAAGCACATCTTAGCACCAAATTTCTTTTCACTGCTCCCAGTTTGCACATGGTAGGAGGATATTGACAAATTTTACGAAATCTGATTCTATGCCTAGCAATTGATTGAAATCCTTTGGATTTGACAAATGCCTTTTGTGAAGATTGAACCCAGCATTAAAAGTTAAGCAAATGCACTTCAATATTCAAACTAAAAACATATATGTGCATTTTATAAGCCCTCACTATCACATTTTGTTGAGAAACAACATAAGATAAAAACAAAACAAAAGTTATAGTTTGGGCATGCCAGCAGCAACATCCTCTTTGAAGTTAATAAAATTGCACCAGATATTTTTATATTAAAATTACACCTATGTTATTCCATCTCATCTGACATTAAGAATTTAGTTTCAGGAAAACCGAATTCACAAAGTTATCTTACAAAAATATCTTAATCATTCAAATATAAAACTAATGATAATGCATCTACTAAAATATCCATGAGGCGTGCCTTCAATATTCTCACAATGGAAGACCAATTTGGAATTCTTTTTATGTTTCCTTTATTTGCATTATACCACTACTGCATCTCTTTTGAGATGGATTCATTGCCAATGCATTTGTCTATTGTAGATAAGCTTTATTAGTCTCCATTACATTATGATAAGCTTTATTAATGACAACCTAGGGAATTTGATGAGAAACATTTAATAAAAAAGAGAGGGTGAATGAAATGAAATCATGATGACACAAATCCAACAGAAGAAATTTGTAGTGGAAAAGAAGAGATAATGCAAGAGAAGGTAAGGCTACCATACCACCATTAAAGAATCTACTATCGTTGATGTATCAAACAAATGAAACCAATACTAATTTGATCATATTTTAAATGTCAAGATATCGTAACTGAACTAAATCACAATGGAAAAAGCATACATTTAAATTGGTTTTTGTCTAAAGCAACATATTTATAGATGAATTGTCAATTTTTGCTATTAAATGATGAAGCGCTGATTAGTATCCCTGTGAATAAGGATGGCTATGTTTATGTTTCAAAGGCTTCTTGATATTCGTCTTGTATTCATCGCCTAATATTTGTGACTGTAGGAATTGGAATCAATTCTTGATATTTTTTATAAAAACATTTGATCAATTGTAATTGTTACAGTATATGCCGAGTTACTTTTTTTTCTTACATGAATTATTCCTTAGAATATTCTTATGTTGGGAATTATTACTACCATTGTATATGTCTCTCGGGATAAACATAAATAATAAATAATCTTATTAAAAAAATTACATCCATCATTCATTTTGAGCGAGCTATTAGTTAGAACTTTTCATCTCAGAAAAGTTTCTAATACTAAAAAAAATCTTACAATATTAAAATGTTATCTGATTTCAATGGACAAGAATGGGAGTAGTTGTCGAAGCAAAGAGAGTAAGGCGATTGTGTTTCTATTGTCGATATGTTGTATGTCTTCTCAATGTTGTCTCATGCTACAGAAAATTTATCTTTAACAATTTGGTGGGAAGATTTTGTGCATTGAACATGATGTAAAATGTTTAAGATTGAGAAAGTGTGATTTGCATGCTAATACCTTATTCATATAATAATTTTATATTCAAAATTGATATATTTATATGAAAATTAATCTTAATAGTTGTGCCTTTATTCACCTGCAAGACATTAATTTAGAAATAATAATTCTAATATATAATATAATTTTTATATTATAAGGTAGTAGCATAGAGTACAATGGTAAGTTGTGAGCTCCATATTTGGGAGGTCTTGAGTTTGAGTCTACTTGAACTTAACAAATAAAAACTAATCTTCCCCTCTTGTCTATTACCTTTAAAACATAATATTTATACTAACCATCTTTAGTATATAACTTACTATCTTGATTATAAAAATATAATTTTAAGAAAAATAAAGATTTAAAAGCAATCAAATAGGAATACAATATTATACTATGTATAATTTTATATTTGTAATCATCATTTCCATATTCTTTCAATCTTTACATAGTAATGTTGAATGTAGAAATTCGATGGCTTATTTTAGGAATTGATTTACAGTGTGGAACATGCTTTTCAACTTTTTGACACGGCTTAAGCAATGAGAGTTGATGGCATCTTGGTATTGTGTAATTGTGAAGGATCATGTCATCATGTGTCAGGACATGAGATATAACAAACATTGAATAATACCACAAGAAAAATGTCTCAAGAGTGTGTCACACTACAAACATCTGAAGAGCATTGTTAGCGCTTCTTTCTACCAATCACCTGTACGCAATGCCCCTAAAACTTTATTGAAAGAACAAGAGCTATAGTATGCCATAACAGCTTCTTCAAAAAAAAAATCAATGACTAAATAACCCCCTAAGCTTCCAATATTACCGATTTCTTTTCACTATCTTAAAAAATATTAACTCCAAGAGGAAAAGTTTTGGATTCCTCTTAATGAGCTGTAAGCATTCACCAAAATATGAATTAATGGAGATGGATATGGTAAGTATAGATTGCTAGCCTAGTAAATCACCCTCTAATTAATGTAAAAACTATTAATTAAAGGAGCTCAACTTCAGGATTAGGCTTTGCAATCTGAAGTTGCAGATTACTTTCAAAAATTGGTGAAGGAGCTTCATCAAAGTTTATCATCTTGGTGAAGGCTTTTCAATTTTGTTAGATTAATGTAATAAGGGGGGGAATTTTGGACTTATTACATTAATTAGGTTAAGAATGTTGGACTTATTACATTAATTATGTTACTTTCTAATAAGTGAGAATGATTGTTGAATTAATGTAATAAGGGGGGAATGTTAGGTTTATTACATTAATTAGGTTAGTTTTTGTGTTTAGGTTAGATAAATAAAATCAGTTCAATATATAGTTGCTGGGAAGTTATTCTCCTAAGTATCCCATAAGTAGTTGTTGTAAGGGAAAATAAAACTATATAAAGATGCTCAAACGTCAATGTAAATTATTCAATATTATTCATATCATTCCAGTATATTATTCAGTATTGTTTCAATATAATTTTTAGTATCAAGTTTGCGAATGATCTGAATCAGTAGTTTCAGCATTTATATTTTTTCTCTTTCATTTTATATTTTTAGTTTCACATTCTTTGGGCCTGTTACAGTGGTATCAGAGCGGGTTTGATCAATGGGAAGAAGAGTGCAAATGGATTTTGGATAAAGAGGACCCTAACTTCTGTGGATTTATTGAAGAGAGGTTTGAGATATATTATGCAGATATTACAATGTTATATTGTCATGAATATGGTGTGATCATTCTTCTTCTCAATTTTTCAATTACATTATTTATTCTGCAATATTGTTTTCTAAACAATGGATAAATTATCTACAATTCCTAAATTTGAAGGGCCTGAGTTTCACACATGGCAAATCAAGATACAATTACTTTTGATTGAAAAAGATTTATGGGACATTGTTAATGGAACTGTTTAGAAACCCCAAGATGCAGATGAAATAACAAAGTGGACAGCCAAAGATCATAGAGCCTTTGCATTGATTGGACTTGGTCTGACAGATGCATATTTACACCATATTGATCTTTCAAATACTTCAAACGAAATATGGGATGGGCTTAACACCTTGTTTGGTTCACAAGCTTCTAGTGCAAAAATATCTATAAAACAAAAGTTGTTTTGGTTGAAGATGAATGAAGGTGATAACATTGTTCAACATATAAGTAATTTTCGTTCACTTAATCAACTTGCAGATGTGAACTCTAAAATTAATGATGATGATGCCAAAGCAATCCTACTTAGTAGCATGCCTTCAAGCTTTGATCATATTGTTTTCCCTTTGAACAAAATGAATCCTAGCCTAGAAACTATATTTTTTTCTTTAATTGATGAAGGAAATAGAGCTCATAAGAGTCATAATTTTACTGAGGATTGTGTTTTATTTGCTAGAAAGAAATCTAGTGTTCCTGACAGAAGAGAAATAAAATGTTTTTATTGTCAGAAAAGTTGACATGTACAAATGAATTATTTTCAGCGGGCCAAAGATTTTATTGATGGGAAGTTGAAGAAAAATACAACCTTTGTTGCAGTTGAAGGCGAGACAAACTTTTGTGATTTCACAATACATTCAAATACTAATGATTGTGATAATCCACTTGAAATTGTTACAAGATTTGTGCATTAAAGAATTTCAAATAAGTAAATAGGAGGCTGGAGGAAACGGAGGTTGGAGGATTTTTATCATCTCAAGCTAGCTTCTCACTTGGAGATGATTATTGCATGAGAGGCAACTATTTGTGTCCTTGTAAAGTTGGGGCTTGGCCAATTCCTCCCTGAAGATAAGAGGGGAATTGATAGATTTGTGTCCCTAAAGAAAAGAGGGGCCTTGGCTATGTGATTGTCCTTCTATTGAGTGAAGGAGGGTAGGATTTCCAAAATGGCGTTTAAGACACTCGGAGGAGATATCGACTTTCGAAGGAAAGACATCCAGACATATTAGTGGTGATTGTTTCTACGACACTTGAGGAGGCGTTAGACACACTCAGAGGAGATGTGGACTTTCGGAGGAAAGGCGTCTCATGTGCAGCACCAAAGGAGGCATCAGGCACACTCCATGGAGATGTGAAATTGTGGAGGAACTATGTCTCGTTGTGTAAAAGAGGTAGAAACAATGTTTTTTATGAGGCCAACTTCCAGATTTGTAATTTGAAGTTGGCATATAAGGGCACCTTCAGGATTAGGATTTGAAATTTGAAGTTGCGGAAAAAGATTGGTGAAGGAGCTCAACTTCAGGATTAGGCTTTGCAATCTGAAGTTGCAGATTACTTTCAAAGATCGGTGAAGGAGCTTCATCAAAGTTTATCATCTTGGTGAAAGCTTTTCAATTTTGTTAGATTAATGTAATAACGGGGAGAATTTTGGACTTATTATATTAATTAGGTTAGGAATGTTGGACTTATTACATTAATTAGGTTAGTTTCTAATAAGTGAGAATGATTGTTGAATTAATGTAACAAGGGGGGCATGTTAGGTTTATTACATTAATTAGGTTAGTTTTTGTGTTTAGGTTAGATAAATAAAATCAGTTCAATATATAGTTGCTAGGAAGTTATTCCCGTAAGTATCCTGTAAGTAGTTGTTGTAAGGGAAAATAAAACTATATAAAGATGCTCAGACATCAATGTAATTATTCAATATTATTCATATCATTCCAGTATATTATTCAGTATTGTTTCAATATAATTTTTAGTATCAAGTTTGCGAATAATCTGAATCAATAATTTCGGCATTTTATATTTTTGCTCTTTCATTTTATATTTTTAGTTTCACATTCTTTGGGCCTGTTACATTAACTACAATTCCACAGTGGAAGATTCTTCGTCTACTGTTGCTTAAATGGGAACCATCTCTCGATTGTAAAAAAATAAAATCTTTTTATATATGTGACAGTCATTAATTATAATTTATAGAAACTAAATTTCACAAAGTTCAGAATGTTTACAACTGATTTAACTGTGGATTACGCAAGAGCTATGTATTGTTCAAAGTATCTATATGAAATAAAAACAAAAAATTTCAGCCAATTTAACAGCATCTATATGAAATAGTCCTCTACTTTGTATCTTTTGTTCGTTATACAACTCAATTAGCTTCTTGAATTGTTTTTAGCTCCTTCAACGTATTCAGTACGATTTGAATCAATTTCATCTAGGCATTTGTGATTTTCTTCATTGTGTGAGTCCAGCAATTGTAAAAAAATACAGCTGAATGGAAGATATGAGTCGTGCAGCTACAGGAGTGGGTTATGATTATATTATCGTGGGAGGAACTTCTTTAGGAACGGGAATAATATGTTTGTGTGCTGTTGTACAAAATTTAAACTTTGTATATTATGAGAGATTTTCACACAATTCTCGTGGATTTGCTTTCAGAAATGTGAATGTGCCACCAATGAGAATTCCCACCGTACATTGCCTGACAATCCACAACCATTTCTAAGATTAATCATTCTAATTTCACTGTGGATTACGCATGAACCATGTTTCCATTACAAAAAGTTGTTCTTTTACATATTGTACATTATTGGTATAAATCATAGCGAGTAATTGATTTACACGTTCTTCCAGAATGTTTAACATTCCCCCACGTTGCTTCAGCGGCCGCATTTGAACAATGGATCTCATCTCCGACGGAACGGGCAACAACGCAGGGTGGTACTGCGACTATGTCGACGTAACTTGGACAGGGCCGAACAGCTCATGCAAGAAGCAGAAGTTTCCAGTCAACACGTGGATCCAGCCGCCATCTCAGCTCATCTTTTCATCCAACCGCTGTTATTCCAATTACGTCGTCGAGTGAGTTTTAGTGTTGCGGCGGCGGCGCTGCAGATCTTCCGAGTCGAAGTTATGTTTGTGTGTTTGTGTGGGATTATCGTCGTCCAATATGTTTCTTGTTTTCTTCGTTGGGGTGTTCTCGTCACAAGGTTATCTGCTCTTTCTTGAAAATGTGAACTCTGTCGCGACAATATTTATGATGTGATAACGTATTTAAATAAAAACAGTGTGTTCTTTTTTATTCACACATCAGTTTAAATGCGGTTTTATATATTTTTAATAATAGAGTGTATTTCTGTTTCAAAATTTAGATTAAATATTAATGAGTGTTGATTTTACCATTTGATATATTTCAAGAAGACAGTTTTAAAGATTATCGGTTAAGATTACAAATTTAATAGTTGATTTCAAATTTGAGAATACAATCATGCTAATTTTGAAAGATTGTGAGAAAGAGAGAGGGGGAAGGAGGGACGTAGAGAGATGGCAATTTTAATGTTTTGTATGTAATGGTAGTTTCATCTTATGGACCTTGCAAAGGTGGTGTCCTGCGAGTCAAAGTTGAAGGAATATCATCTTCCAAGTCACTATCATCACTTTCCATGAAGGAGGAAGGAGTTGAAGGAGCCAAACTTGAACAAGTCTCTTCAAAGTGAACGCTCCTCTCAAAGAAAATTTCATGTTTCTTTGGATCCATAGTTTGTATGCCTTAATGTGGTCAGGATATCCAACAAATATACAAGGTTTACTTTGAGGTTCCAATGCCTTCTACTTTGAGGTTTACTTTAAGGTGTTTTACACTTGGTTTTCTACCGCACCACCTCAAAAGGTGTAATTCCATCCAAGGCCTTATGGGGACTTCTCTATTGGATGTAATTGGCACAATTCATTACTTCAGCCCAAAAAACTTGATCTAGAGACTTATGTTGTAGCATACAAGTGGTCATCTCCTTAAGGGTTCTATTCTTCCTTTCAGCAACACCATTTTGTTGTGGAGTGTATGCAACTGAATGTTGAAGATCAATACCCTCACGAGTACAAAAGTCTATAAGCCTTGAGTTCAGATATTCCCTTCCATTATATGTTCAAAGAATCTTGATGGCTTTCCCTGATTGCTTTTCAACTTGAGCTTTGAAGGTGATAAACTTATCAAACACTTCACTCTTATGAGCAAGAAAGAAGACCCAAGTGTAGCATGAAAAATCATCAATGAAGGTGAGAACATAGTAAGCCTTTCAAGATGATGGTACTAGAAATGGGCTAGCTACATCACTATGAACCAATTCAAGAACAACAATAGCTCTCCAAGACTTCCCCTTATCAAACTTCTCTTCTCTTCGGGGTGCTTGCCTACTTCACAACCTCTACATACACCCTCTGAATGCTTGACTTGAGGTAGACCTATGACCATATCCTTGTTGCTAAGTCGTTGAAGGTAGTGGTAATTGAGATGTCCAAACCTCTCATGCCATAGTTTACTTTGTGAACTTGAGTGGGTCAACAAGGCAAGGGAAGTGGACTTAGGCACAAAATGAGAAAAATAATAAATTCTTGTATCATGATTAGCCTTTCCAATTCCCACCATAGAATCATCCTTTAGATTTTTCACCACAACTTAATCAGGAAGAAACTCCACTTTGTTGCCACATCCATAGTGAGTTATTTGGTAGATTGAAAGGAGGTTGGTGTTAAGGTTGGGAACATGAGAACATCCTTGAAGACTCCATTGTCTAACTCAACATTCCCTTTTCCTTCAACTTCCACTTGTGTATCATTTCCCACATAGATGTAAGGTGCATGTGATGGTTTCAAAAAGGAAAAAAGCTCTCTTGAAGCACCCATATGATGTGTAGCTACTGAATCAAGAACCCATTCCTCAAAATTGTTTGTACTTGCTACCAAAGCTTGTTCCTTACCCTTTGAAGTGGTTGAAGATCCCTTATCCTTATAGGGATTTGGTACATCAATTTTATGTTTCCTCATTATGTTTAGCAACTCATCAATTTTCTTATCCTTACACTCATGTTCATCATGACCATTCTTACAATAGGTGCAAGTTTTCTTCTTCCTTTTTTTGAAGTTGTTCCCCTTCTTATTATTTTTGGAAAAAGACTTGCCTTGTTGTGAGGAAGATTGTTGTGTGGAGGAAGATTGATGCGAGGAGGTAGATTGATGTGTAGAGGAAGATTGTTGTGTGTCATCTTGTGGCTTAGCCTTCCACTACTTTTGCTTCTTCTTGGAATTTTTACCACCTTGATTCCCTTCATTAGCTACCAAGGCTTTGGTCTTGGAAGACTACAGAATTCTCATACTCACTAGATTTTCATGTTCTAAGACCAACATTCTTGAAAATGACTTGAATGAAGGCTTAATGAAGGCACTGCCCATTGTTAACTTGTGAGATAACTTGAAACAAAAGTGGCATATTTAGGAGGAAGATGAGTCATCACATGTTTGATCAACTTTCAATCCTTGATGGGTTCACCAGAATCCTTAAGTTGTGCCCTATACATGTCTACTTGGGTAAGATAATCTTTGATTGTGTCTAAATTACTAGGATCCAATTTGAGAAGATTGTCCTCAATGGTATAGGCCATATCTTCATCTACTATCCCATACAATGCTTCAAGTTTATCCCAAACTTCTATTGGATTGTTAATGTTCCTGATGTGATGTTTGACAGGATCTGAGATATTCTTTAACAAGGCTCCTAGGGCCATTTCTTGTTTTGATGCCCAGTCTTCTTTACGAGACTCATCAGCATCATCATCAGGTTTCTTTGTTGCACCAGTTACATAACACAGTAAACCTTTTTTAACTGATGGTTCGGGCTTTATCTTTTCTTTCTAAGTAGCATAGTTATGTCGTGTTAACTTAGAAAAAGAACAAATAATGCAAAAGAAAGAGCACAATATCAAGGATACAAAAAACACAAGACACCCCCCCCCCCCCCCCCCCCCCTCGCCCCCACTTTCACTCAATCAAAGAACCCTCCCCCCCAAATGAATGCTTTAGGCACTTTATATGTAGTGCATTTACAATAGGCCACTTGTCAAAATGGACAAAAGTGGACTTCTAATTTTGTTGTTTATAACCTCCTCTTGGAGTTCAAATTTAGTAATTAGCAATGTAGCTCAGTTACACAACAATTGTGAAGTTTGATCAAAGCAATACAATGCAAAAAAGGACCTATTTTTGAAAGTGGTATTTATGTCCACAGAAGCCTATAATCTGATTGCAGATCTAGAAAGTAGACAAAAAATTATGCACTTTACTTGAATATCTGTCCAAATGAGCCCGTACGAAGCATTTGAAGTTGTAAAATGAAGAATTAGATAGGTACAATCACAAAAAACTATTTTTTGACAAATCTTTACACCAAAACTAGAAAATAATAGTACCACTAAAAAGTTCAAGAAATTCTAGCCCAAATCAAAAAAAAACTACACCTGATTTGGAGTATGGATGACTGAGATATGGCCTCTCGAAGTTGCACTATCAAATCAAAACTGCATATGGTGAAGGGTTTGCCCTAATGATGTCAAGAAACTACTGGTTTAAATTTGATATCTAAATAGTTGTCACGAAAGTGCAATTTGGCTTGCTCATGATGGTTAGACGGTCATCAATTTTAGGCTCATAAAATGATGACATTAGCAAAAAAGTCTCAGCTAGCTATCATGGCAATATGGTCTAATGACGTGTCAATCATACAACTAATGTATTTGATTATAGAGGCTAATGTGGTAGATTTGATGTGGCTACCAAGCTATCACCGAGGAGTGGACTGATGTGGCATAACAATCGTGGCTGTGTGGAGTGGAGGTCATCGGAATTCATCTTTGACAAATGAGGAGCTACAGTGTCACACTAGTGTTTGGGGCCAGTGGAGGATTGATTACCTGTAGTGGAGTGGTGTGGGATTTCAATCCCACATAAACCATGCTATGGGGGTCTAGGAAAATAAAAGCCAGGAATCGCAGAGTTCACACCAGATTAGAAGTTGATGGAGTTTTGAATACCTTCATCATGGTTTGATGTGTCGGTTTACATGATTTCTAGTTGCTATGTAAAAGTTGGTTATGATGTGAAGTCTACCAGTATGTTGTTGGAATGTTAATTTGTGTAGAATATTCCATTGAATATATCGGCCATGAGTTGTCAAGGTTTGATTGTCTGGTTTGCCTACAAAAAATGCTCTCCTATAGGCTTGATGGCCAAAAATTTTCTGAAAAAAGATAATGCAAATCTGGAAAAAATCGCAGAGACACAAATAAAAAATGAAAATTTGAAAATTAATTGCACAGATTTGAAGAGATCATACCAATTTTGCAAATCGGGCCTTCAGGGTCCAATTTGCAATAAAAAAATTACCTTAGATTTGACTATGGCCTAGGGTAGGCAAATTTATAGTTAAAATTCATCGAATCGATGCTCCAGACACAATGGTGAGGTCTTCTTTGGTTTTAGACACTCCCAATGGCTATGAAATGGAGCTCCCTTAGCTCTAATACCATGTAAGAATTTGTCTTAGGGAAAAATAACACCAAGATCAAGAAGCTCACATACTAGCACAATATGGACCAATAATGTATGATCATAATAACAATAATGAGAATGAATAGCATATTAATACACACTAGAAGTGCCTATATATAAAGGCATCTAGAATGACTAGGAGTCAGCAAAGTGATAAGCCTCACGACTAAGCACATGTCCACCAAGAGTGGATTATCCTGCATTGAGCACATGAGCTTGTATGATGATGAGAGGATAAGCTTACATAGGTGTATCTCGTAAAGAGATGTTGTAGACACCATGTGCTCAATTGGAGTGCAAACAAATGTGTTGTCTACATGACAACTCAGATGAATATGCAAACTCCTATGTTGTCAACAAGACAACTCATGTATGACTACAACTTCAACTCTTAGTGTTATCATATGCATCTAAAAAGCTTTAATAGGTTTTAGTATCATCATGAAACAACTATAAGTTTTTGAAACTATCATAAGTTGATCCTTGCTAGAAGATAACATTATAAGAGAATCTATTAAATATAATATGCATAATTATTAGTATGGTCAATTTTGAATCTCCACTCATACCTTATCTTTGTCTCTTCAATTCGACTACTATTTATTGGCGGATCATTCTATTTTTGTTCATTCTATTTCATCGCTCATGCTAAATTCAATAGTGTTTCTGCTCAATGATTTCTTCTCTATGTTTTGTAGTTGAAATATTGAGTGCATCCTGTTGGCAGCTGAAATATTGAGCAAATCTTTTTTTGTTGCATGTCTTTTTTGGAACCAAAGTTGAATTTATAATCACATACTTGCAAGAAAAATTTGTGAATCTAGTATGATATCTGATGAAGATTGAATATCTATTTGCATTTATTTTATTTTGTAGGAGAGTGCACATCTATATGCATTTTTCTTTACTTTTTTAGTAGAGTGCATGAAAATGTAAATCTTTAAATTTAATAGATTACATTCCATTCTTACAATGTTGAATTTTTTAAAATAAATTAAAAATATTTTTCTCTTACTTCTTGTTACCTATACACCTACTTCTAAACTTCTTTCTTTTTTTTCAATTAGAAAATCTTTTAAATCAGTGAATATAATGTAATTTAGATAATAATAAAAATGAATTGTTTTTATTAATATTTTGTTATTAAATTCAATATTATGTATGAATTCTTGCTTTCACAAATAACAACTTCCTTTATAGTAGTATTCTTTTTATTTTATTTTAAAAATATTTATAAATGGAAGAATTATCTATCTATATTTTAGTCATAGTGTGGCTAAATAATGAAAATTCATAAAGAAAATTTTCTCATTAGTTTTGTGAAGAATTTCTTTATTTATTTTAATAATAATAGTTCATGTTTTACAAAAAAAAATTTAAAAAAAAAATTATCACTATTTAGTTTCTAGATTTGATTGTGTGAATGATTTTAATCATCAACATTTCATATCACACTACATCATCCATCATCAAGATGTTCATGCAAATGAAGAGAGGAGAAAAATGGTAGATTGCAAACTAAGAATCCAATAAAAGAAGGGGATGGAAGGTAACACAATAATCGAGCACACCTACCATCAAGGACAAAAAGACCTAAAGATGACTCAACTAGAGGAGAGACCAAAAATAATTTTAAAATAAAAATAAATAAACAACAGCACCAAAAGAGACAAGAAAAAGAAAGCCCACCTAGAAAAGCCAACAAAAATATAAATTAAATTAAAAATAGAAAAAATTAAAATAAAATAAAAACTAAACTGGCCCAAGGTTAAACCCCGATGATCACCCACACAATTAGACAATAACAACAAAAAAAACCTATCAAACCAATCAAGAGAAGAAAGAACAAAAACACAAGAAAGAAGGAAATAATAAAACAATACACACACAAACACACACACACACACACACACACACACACACACACACACACACATATATGTAAATGCATGTGTATATATATGTATATATACACACACATATATGTAAATGCATTTGTATCTATATACATATATACATACATACATACATATATATATATATATATATATATATATATATATATATATATATATATATATATATCTATATATATATATATATATATATATATATATATACATACATATATATATATATATATATATATATATATATACATATCTATATGTGTATATAATATTTATTATATATATAATATAATATAATATACATATTTATATATATTTGTATACATATATACATATATATCCACTTCCTTGTCCATAAAACCTTATAATATATATATATATATATATATATATATATATATATATATATATATATATATATATATACACAATAATAATAATCATAAAAAATAATAATATATATAAATAAGAATAATAATAGTAAAAATAATAATAATAATATAAAAATAAGCATGCACACACACACACACACACACACACACACACACACACACACACACACACACACACACACATATACACACACACACACATATTTTAAAAATAAAAATAAAAGAAGGGTGAAAGGGTAAAAAGAGAAAATGCAACCAATGAAATGAGGCAGCACACCACAAGCTACATGACATAAGGAAAAGGAGTCATGAAAAGACCAAGGAGGCATCAAGTTGAGGCTGCGAGGGACACAAAGAGTAGGGGGAAGGAAGAACCCTATGGACAAGGAAAAAGACTGAGCTAGCTGAAAAGAGGAGAAAGAACAAGGACGACAAGTCAAAAACACGGGGAGGAGCTTTGAGGAACAACTCACGAAGGGACAAGAACAACCACAAGCTCAACTAACAACACGACATGGGGGAGGAGGTCAAGAGGAGGGCAGGTGAGAGTGCCTAAGGGTTGAGAGTAAGGGATGCCAAGAGTGATTCAAAGGCCAACTATCATCGCGATTTAGGTTGGATGGGTATCTCAATCACTTCTTTGAACTTTCTATTAAAGAAGTTGTCCTCCCTAGCAACAATTGAAGCATCCTCTAATAAAATATGATGCTTGGTGGAAGAAGAATGCTTAGCAAGGGCAAACTTGAGAACTCATTCATGCCTGATATCTGTTGCATGTTCTTTAAGTCTAGTGTGGAAGGAGCGACTTGTTTTGCCTATGTAGGGGGCGTTATACGAGCAATGAACCTTGTAGACCCGTAACTCCAGAAAAGGGTTCCTAGAGTCCTTAAGAGGGGAAAGGTATCTATTGAGGATGAATAAGGGCTTGAAGGAAATACGAATCCCTTTTCTAACCAAAAACTTGGAGATTTTGTGGGAGATTCCCTCAACAAAGGGAAGGGAGATGAAAGGGGGTGGGTTAGGAAGCAGGGCAGGGGGGGTAGAGAAAAATAGACCTAGCACAATGGAAGGCTCTGGAGATTGGCTTGTTGGAATAACCATTCTTCATAAAAACTTGGTGAAGATGAGCAAGCTCAAGAGGTAAGTGATCATCATCATAGATCCAAAGGGCTCTCAAAGCAAGGGTTTTGAGAATGGCCTCTTTCTAGTTAGGATGGTGGTGGGAGGAGGCATGGAAGTAGCAATCAGAATGGGTAGCTTTGCGGAAGACACAATGACCAAAAGAGCCCTCTGATTTCTTAATGATCAAAACATCAAGAAAAGAAAGGCAATTGTTGGACTCAACTTCCTTGATGAAAGGTATGCATAGAACTAACTATTGTGGGAGGTTGGCATCTACATATGTAGCTTGTGGTGTGCTGCCTCATTTCATTGGCAATCAACAGGTTGGCAGACTATATGTATTTATGCATACATATGCATTTACGTGTGTGTGTGTGTGTGTGTGTGTGTGTGTGTGTGTGTAGCATTTACATATATGTGTATTTACGTATATGTGTATATATTGTGTGTGTGTTGTTTTATTATTTCTTTCTTCATGGTGTTATTTTTTATTTTTATTTTACTTTTAAATTTCCTGATTTCTTTTTGTTCTTTCTTTTCCTCTTCTTTGTTCCTATATTTGTACTTATTGTCATTTCTCTTCTTCTTCTCTTGATTGCTTTGATAGGTTTTTTTTTTTTTTTCCTAATATTGTCTAATTGTGCAGGTGGTCATCTAGGTTTAACCTTAGGCTGGTTTAGTTTTTATTTTATTTTATTTTTTCCTATTTTTCTTTTTGTTGGCTTTTCTTGGTGAGCTTTCTTTTCCTTGTGTCATTTGGTGCTATTGGTTTTTTATTTTTATTTTTTAATTATTTCTGGTCTCTCCTCTAGTTGAGTAATCTTTAGGTCTTTTTGTCCTTGATGGTAGGTGTGTTTGATTATTGTGATGCCTTTTTCCCCTCTTCTTTTATTGGATTCTTGGTCTACAATCTACCATTTTTCTCCTCTCTTCATTTGCAAGAACATCATGATGATGGATCGTGTAGTGTGATCCGAAATGTTGATGGTAAAAATTATTCACACAATCAAATCCAGCTCTAAAAAGAATTATATTTAAAGTTTAAAAAGTTCTATTTATACTTTTAGTTATTTTAGTTTTACAAATATCTAATTTTTTAAGTGTTTGTTTTCTAAATTTTCATAATATATGAAAATATAAAATTTTAAAATATGTGAATTCAAGTTTAACATTTAATATTAGATTTTCATTTAAAAATATATGTTTGGATAATTAAAATTATTTGTTAATAATGAGTATTTGTTTTACTAAAAATTAGTTATTTTTTATTATTATCTATCGAGCTATTTTCTATTATTTTTAATAGATAATTTTCTATTACTAAATAATTTATATTATTTTATAAATATTATTATGTTTAATATTTCTTAATTTTAATACATTGATTATAATTTTCTTAATGGTATGATACTGCAGGCATGGATTCTACCAGCAACTCATATGATCAACTAAATCATGCAAGAAATAAGTTTGTTAGGAAAATCATTCATATTGCATCATTGCATCCACATAGGAGTGTATGGACAACCAAAGCTAGAGTTACTACAAAGGCTCATCTTCATCAATTCAATAATGCAAGAGGAGATAGAAAGGTTTTTAGTTTTGATTTGGTTGATTTTGATGGTGGAGAAATAAGAGTTACATGTTTCAATGGTGTTGCAGACAAATTTTATGATTGCATAGAGATTGAAAAATGTTTGCAATCTCAAAAGGGAGCCTCAAATGTGCATAGGAAAAAATATAATCATTTGAAGAATGATTGGTAAATTCTACTGTGAAGTAATTCCATAGTTGAGTTGTGTTTGGAGGAAGAAAAATTTGTGCCTAAACAAAATTTTAATTTTATATCACTAAGTGAAATTGATGTCATGGAAAGCAATTCTATAGTTGATATAATTGGTGTTGTTTTAGCATTTTCTCCATCAAAAATTATATAGTAAAAAAGTATGCCACACAAATTCAAAAAATAACACTTCAATTGAAAGACAAGTCAGGTTTCATAGTGGAGTTAACAATGTGGGGTGGCATTTGCAATAAGGAAGGTGAACAATTCCAAAACCTATGTGAATTAAAAAAATTTCCCATTCTTGCTATAAAGGTTGGATGCATCAGTGATTTTGGAAGAAAATCTGTAGAGACAATTAGCACAACACAACTTTTAATATATCCAGATCTTTCGGAGGCACATCAATTGAGATCTTGATTTGATATAAAAGGGAAAGGTCTTGCTTCCCTTCTATTACAAAGGAAATCACATATTTTGGACAAGCTAGAATGTTAAAAATTGTGGCTCAAGTTAATGATTAGGGACTTTGATCTAATGCACCTTGTTGGGTTGTGATAAAAGCTACCCTATGTTTTGTAAAGGCGGATAATTTTTATTATGCAGCTTGCCCCTTAAAATTTGAAGATAGACAATGCAAAACAACGTGAGAAATGATGGAAATGGTAAATGTTATTGTCAAAGATGTGATTTAAGAGTTTTTTTTAATGTGATTACATATACATGCTTCAATGTATATTTCAATATCACACAAGTTTCACTTGGGTTACTATTTTTGGAAAAGCAAGAGAAGAGATTATGGGTATCACAGCAAAAGAATTAAAGATATTGAAGGATCAAGATCAAGATGATGTCAAACTAGGAGAAATCATACACAAGGTCATTTTCAATAAATTCATATTTAAAGTTCACATGAAAGAAGATACTTACAATGATGAATAGAGGATTAAGTGTCATGTCATCAAAGAAGAAAAGTTTGACTATGCATCTGAAAGCAAAGTATAATTAGATATAATTAATGATTCCTAGGTTCTACTATGTTTATTTTCTTCTATGTATTTTCTTCTTGCTAAATTTATTTTAAAATATTTCAAATAAACTACTTGGATATGTGCAAGTTAGCACATCCAAATTTTGAGCAATGGAGCCTTCATATGAGAAACAAATGTTGGATTTTATGAATTTGAAATATATTGTAGATATAAAATTGTAGAATTGATAATTGTAGTAACTTTTTTCTTTTCTTTGATAACTTCTTTATTTTCTTAATACATAATATGATAAATTATTTATATTTGTAAATTTTAGAAGTTTTGAAATTAGATATCTCTTGGCTTAATTTGCAAAAAAAATTAATTAATGTTTTAGGTATACTAGTTTATTACCACTAAAACATAATATTGTTAGAATTGGTAATATTTCCTTGGTTGTATTTATTAAATGGGATAAACCAAGGTATCTCTTATGTTGTTTTTCCTCTAGTCCACATGTGAGGACAAGTCTATTTTGTAATTCTTTATTAAGGAAAATAGTTATTCCTCCTTAAGAGGATTATGACACTTTTTATGCACACACTTATGAATGTGGGAATCATTCACATGGAAGTTACAAATAACTCCTCTTCTCATCTCTTTATAAGAGATGCTTCTCTCTCATTCTATATCACACAATCATGATGTAGTTCATGCAATGAGCCCTATGGCTCCACATTATCACCTTCTCTCTCTCTCTCTCTCTCTCTCTCTCTCTCTCTCTCTCTCTCTCTTAGGCATTTGCCTCATTCATATAATTTACAAGGGGTTTTCTTTGCTTTCCCCTTTCAAAATCCTTGTCTCATCTATGTGTTTATCTTGGAAAGCCTGTCATAAAGTATGGTAATTATGTTCATCACAAACTCTCTTGGATTAAATTATAATTCTTTATTTTTAGTTCATTTCGATTTTATTATTTCTAAAAAATATTTATATTATTCATCTTTAGGATATAGTTTACTATATTAATTAATAATAATAATAATATAATTGCAAAACAAAGACAAGCATTATGACTATATTATTGTGGGAGGAGCAACATGTTTAGGAATGGAAATAATATGTTTCTCTAGGTTTGTACAAAAAATAAAATATGCATATTATGACAAATTCTCAAACAATTCTTGTGGGTTTGCTTTAACAATACTATTAGAAATGAAAAGATCACTAAAAACATATTATACTGATTTGCACATTTGCAATCATATCGAAGCTCTGCCTATACAAATGTGAATGTGCCACCAAATGAGAATTCCCACCTTACACGGCCTGACAATTCATGCAGATAAGCCATATACGCATTTCTAAGATTAATGATTTTAGGTGCACTATGGATTACACATGAACCATGTTTCCATTATAAAAAGTTGCTCTTTTATATATTGTACATTGTTGATATGATTCATATAGACTAATTTACATGTTCTTACAAAAATTTAACATTGTCCCACTTCATGATCACATTTCATTTGGCTGCGGGAATAAGAATAGGGGAATAGGAATAGCTATTTTGGAATATTTATTCTAGAATAGAAAATGGGGGTATGTATTCCTATTCTCTGTTTGGTTCGGCCAGAATTTGATGGGGAATTCGCGGACCCAAAAATTTATGTTTTCTAAAATAAATAAAACTGGAATAGGAATATGTATTCCAATTCCACCTATTTGAGTGGAATTGCAAAACCTCATTTTTGGGCCAAAATTGGAATATGTATTCTTATTTTACTTTGTATTCCAATTTTGATTGAGTGCATTCAAACAAAGAGTTCAAAATTTTAAGAATTTGCATATGCCTATTCCGCTTGTATTTTCGTTGCCAAACGAACCTATGCAATCTCATCAGACCCTTCAACCCTAGTAAACTCTACTCTACTGAAATCAAACCCAATGTAACCTTGGGTTAGCCACTATCGAAGCCTATAAATTCCACCCAGTTGAGCATGGTTTTAGCATAGTCATATGTTTGGTAGTGATCATTCAAAATGGCCTACAAAATCACAGCTTTTTTCTTTGTACTATTTCTCACAGTGCTCACCATTGCAGCAACACATAAGGCTTCCCATGATAATGATGATGATGTTGCAACCATTTCACTCTCTGTTGCAACTCTAGAGAAGTCTGATAAGGTTATCTACTCTCCGTTGAAAATATTAACTCTGTCAAGACAATATTTATGATGCCATAATGTATGTAAATAAAAACTATGTATACTTTTTGATGAGTTCAAATGTGGTTATATATATTCTCTCTATTTTTATTTCAAAATTTAGAATGAACTTTCTGGTGGCTTAAATTGGGTATCTAAAATTTTAATGTAGTGACCTTTACTGGTTAGTAGTTGGTATGGTTTATGCCTCAGCTATAGCCTCGCAAATCTAAAACATTCGTAAATAAAACAATTAGAATAAATATTAATGTGTGTTGACTTTAACATTTGATATATTTAAAGATGATGATTTTAAAGGATATAGTTGAAGATGCCAATCTTAATGTTTTGCATGTAACAATAGGTTCATTTCAAATTTGCAAGTATAATAAATGTTAACTTTGAAATATTATGTAAAATATATATAGATATATAGATAGATAGATAGATAGATAGATAGATAGATAGACAGATAGATAGATAGATGGTAATTTCAATCTTTTGTATGTAATGATAGCTTTATCTTCAAACTTGCAAGTAACAAATTCAAGTATTGACATATAATAAAAGCCTTAAATAGACATGAACGAATATTTCTTAACACACAAAAAAGGTAATTCTAGGATTTGCAAGTTAGTCAATTTAACCTACAAATTCTTTAGTGTTCTATCTTTGTGACATGGCGATAGTTGAAATCAAGACAAGCATAAATAGTATTATATATATAATGCAGAAAAAATTCTCCATCTCTTAGAAAATGTGCTTTACTTTTGGTTTGATAGCTTACATATTGTTCTATTAAATTCTTAAAATGAATTATAACAAAAGGCATAAGATGCAATATGTTAGATCAAACTCTTTTGTTCAATTGGTTGCCTTGTTTTGTTGACTCTATTACTAGGTTTACTCTAATTTTGTCTTTTAATGGTGGTTGGTAGATCTGTAAGAGGTTACGCATCCTCACTTATTCAAATGGTGTATAGTTAGAATATAAACATCAACAATTTATAATATAATTACAAAAATAAATCTTATTCATCATTTAAAATATATTTGTACTTATTTTTGAGCTCTTATTAAATTAACATTTTTATGGTCTAACTTCAAAATTATATATAACTAAGTTTTCAAGTAGTATCACTACTCATTTTTATCCTTTCTTATCCCTACCTATAAATCTAGGGTAAGAAAGGTCTTGATCTAATTATTACAAAGAATATAATTTTATTATTTTTTTATAATTTGAAGAAAAATGGTTCAACAAGGACAAGAAACCCAAAAGTCTAAACAAACAAAAATTAATCATCGTATTACAAAACTAAACCAAAGAGGAACCAAATGCAAAAAAAGGCAAAAGATACTAGGGGGAAAACCCCATTAATAGACTACAAAGCATAAGCTAAAAATGTATTCTTCCTAATGATATTAGGATTGATGTTCATGACCTTCTCTAACAACATTGTCCAAAGGGGTAACACCTTTTCTTTGTACCTTAGTCTTATGGTAGGACTCAACAATATCTGAGTGGATTTTAAAGTCAATGTGTGCATCTTGTTCCTTTTCCTAGACATTGTTCTTCTTGTTCAACCTTGTTTACCATGTATCACAAAGAATGGTTCTAGATCCAGTGGTTAAAGAATTATAATTTAGAATGCCATGAATGACATATAGCTGATCATAAAGCTTTTGTAATACTTTACTAGTTTCCTACATGGTGATTTTTCTTACATTCATTACCCTTTATAGTTTGTTTTGAATACCATAAAAAAATCTCAAAATTGGATTTATAATCCTCATGGTCTTTCTTGAGATTGTTAATGTTCTAATCTAAGGTATGATAGTTGGAAAGGATATCATCCAACTTTTTGCTAGACGGAGAGCTATTTTATAAAGCATTTATCTCTGAAAAATAAATCTAAAAAAGGGACTAAGCTTGCAATAGTTTCCCAGCCTTGGTATTAATAAGATAATTATCACAGATGGAAGACCCTTCCTTGATAGGGGAATCCTTTCCAAAATCTAGAGGAATTTTGACATTGATGTCCCTCTACGATTCAATAAAACCCTTTTCAATTGGAACAACCTGGGATGAAGGAATCGATTTCTTCCAAATAGGGGAACTAAAAACCTTAGAGGGAGAGCCAAAGGGATCTTGTTACTTCTCATATATATGGTAAATATTACCCCTATGAGAGTTTGCATCCTTGTGATCTAAACCATATTCATCATAATTAACCCTGACACATTTCTTAAACTCAATCCTAGATTTTGAGAGGGGTTTATTTTTATTTGCAAGGCTTTAATGCATTGTATAATAAGAAATTTAAGACCCTCACATAAGATAGGGAAGAGGATATTTTCTTGTGAGCATGCAGACTATGATTAAGAGAGGAAACAAGATAAAAATGAATTAAAATGCACTTATCATGGTGAGAGTGATTGAAAATAACAAAATAATAGTTAAATGTACTTCTAAATTTCCCATCAAGAGTAATGTATACCACATTAAAACCTCTGTAACATTTGTCCATGGTTTTAAAAGAAAAATGCTATCATACTCCCATTTGTATTTTTATGATATTTATGTCTCTCACCAAGTAGGAAGAAAATGACAACTACCATTGAATCCATATTCTTCTTCTTTAGATTTAGACCCATCACTCACAAAATATAAACATGAGAAACCAAATCCTCATTTATCACAACATTCATACCATAAATTTGAAGAGCTACATCCCTTATCAAAAGTATTTGTTATTAGGGTATTGATTCCATGAAGATTTTCAATGTAGGTTGTTAAATCAAATGTCAAAATAACACTCCAAACAGTTTCAATGTGTTTGTATCCCTCATATGTATAATGTGGTCCATTCTATTTTTGTCACCTCCCATGAAAGCCACTAAAAGCTCTGTAAAACCAAGAAATAAATAAGAAGATAAATGTTGAAGTTGAAGAAAGCTCAACCTTGCATCTCCCAAGAATCACTACATGAAAAAACTTGTTAAAGAAAGAGATGAGAAAAGCTATGGAGGCTGGAATTCATAGATCCATAAGAGAGGAGGCATTCTTGATGTACAAAAGATAAATTCCCATTCTATCAAAAAGTGATAATTACAAAGAGAGATCAATCCTTATAAAAGGAGATCAAAAACCCTAATAGGAAACTAACCTAGGTTGCATGATAATAATTTTAATAAAACAATTAATTATTATATGCCTAAAGCTTAACTTAAGCAAACTAGAGATAATAATCTAAAACACCTTATTACTCTAACACCCCCTTAAGATAAACTTAGAGATTAACCAAAAACCTAGAAACTACTACTAAAAGAAATTTTAAGTCCCGATAATAAGGCCTTATGAGGTACCCAAGAACAACCAAAACTTTGTAAAGAGGAGAAATAGAGAAAATCATATTCCAAAAAGAGACATGAAAAGAATCTTCTAGAAATCAGGAACAAAATGATGGTCATGAAAAACATCACTAAAGTATGAAGAGGCTACAAAGCCCTATCAAAAAGTAATTGATGATATAAAGAACCTCCACAAAAATAGAACCTAACTAGGTAGAGAAGACTATAATCTGCATGAGTGCCCTCAAATGATACTACTCAAATTAGGAGGCACATAGATATAAACAACTAAACTTGAAGATATAGAAGACATGAAACACCAAAGTGTAAAGAGCTAACCAATCGATCATGGAACGTTGCATCTAAAGTAAGAATAAAAAGAAGAGTGTCTATATGGTAAATGATCCATCTCACCAAAATGCATAAGTACCTAGTCACTACATCCTCCTAGTACATAGGAACAAACACTAAATACATAGCTCACTCCATCGAACCAAGGAAGCATAAGACCCAACAAGAGAACCACCCCCCCCCCCCCCCCCCCCCCCCCCCCTCCCCCCTGTATGCACCCAAAAATGGTCGCCTAGACTATGGGCCCCCATTATTCAATTTATCAATTTATCAAATTTTCTGAATCAATGGTTTGTAATATTTTATTAAATCAATTCAAATCAATTTCCTTGATCAAATTCAATTTATTTCATTTCTAAGATTGATCATTTTATTCCAAGTCTTATTTAATTAATTAAGAGAAAAACCTCTCTTTTAATTTAATTAAATATCTTCTATTTAATTAAAAAGAACTTGCTCCCTTTTAATTAAATAAAAATCTCACTTAAATATCTCTTTTGATGGAAAAAGAAAATAAAATAAATTCTTTTTATTTAATTTATCTACACTTAAAAATGTGATCTAAGTGGGATTTATCTTTCCACTTTCTCCTCAACCACTCCTCTTTTCTAATTGGTGGAATCTTGTCTCACATGGATCACCACTTTCTTCTCAACCACTCCTCTTTTCTCATTGGTGGAATTTTGTCTCACATGAATCAAGCTCTATTATCCCATATTGGTTGTGAGAAGCCTCTCACCTCCATAATTTCCTTTATAAGGGAGAGCCCTCTCCTCATGTTAGACACCGATGATTATGCTATTGTTATGCTGCAGGTTTGAAGACCAATTTTTGAAGGAGTTTGAATACAAAAGCTTTTTGTGGAGAACTTCTATTTTCTTGTCTTTTTCTCTCTTGCACCCATCATGGGCTTTTAGCTTAGATCTTGCATTTATAGATTAGATTTTTATTTCATGGATTAGATCTTATTTTCATGCATATTTGAAGATCATGAAGACTAGCATTCTTGCTTTTCCTCTTTGAATCTCTCATCTCATGGTGTACTTGCATGGGCACAAAAATAGGTCAAACTGAGGGCATTCATTGCAAACCCTTGCACTCTATGAGTAGAGAGCTATGGATCGATTTGTGAGGGCTCATTCTTGAGTTTTCTTACATGTAATGATTCATAGAAGTGTGACAACATTTTAGCACACATTTTTGGCGCCCACCGTGGGGCTTGAATCAAATTTCTACCTTGAATCAAATTTCTAGCTCCATTTGCTTTTATATTTCATCTCTAGTTTTTTTTACAGCAGCATATTGGATCTAATCAAGTGCTTTTGTAAAATTTTCACTTTGGTTTTAAGACCAACCCATATATAGAATGGTTTGCAGGCAAAACATCTAGTTGGTTAAAAGATTCAATCATATCTTTTAAACCACTTAGATTTTGGTTCTGAAATTTTGTTTGTGAGTTTGGTATATGCCCAACATGTCCCAGTTCGATTTTCAGATCATTTTGACATGATTTACGCGAGTTATGAATTTCTCTTTATTTTTCATAAAAAGCCATTTTTGATCGCAAATCAGCATACTTTTCAGAAAAATTTACATTTTCAGAAATCTTTTTGAATTCTAAAGGGGGTTCTTTCTTTGTGTTTTGAATTTTGAGGCTATATTAAGGATCAAAAACTCGATTTGATGAATCTGGCCTATTTTGAAAAATTGGGTCCCTAGGGCACAAATGAAGAGATTTTTTTGAATTTCTTACATTTTTGAAAAGCTCTTTAGTTTTTAGCAGGGGTCTCTTCTTTTCATTTCTATTTTTGGGTTCAAAATCATAGCAAAAAAAAGGTCTAATCATGTTGACTAGGTTATTCGTATTTTTTTTGCAGGGATTTTCGTGTTTTTCTGGTTTTTTCTGCTAACTGCTCACTGTTTTTGGGTTTTTCTGTGTTTTCTGATTTTTTTGGAACAGCATAGCAGAAAGTTATGATTTCATTGAAAAAAAATGCTAAATTTGTTAAAAATAGGTAAGATCTACTAAGCGCGGTGCGAGGACTTCAGGTATTCTTCTTTGGCTGATAACGCTTTGATTTAGAACCTTAAAATCAACCTCTCATGTGTCTAGCTTGTGTGTTTTGCTTATGCTTTTAGTTTTCAAACACATGCATAATTGATACTTGGTTGTAATCTCCATTGATTTTTATTTAGCAAGCTTGATTATTAGTGATAGATTTAGATAGCTATATTGGGTTATTGGACTCGCTGAATCCGTCAGCCCCTCATTCCACCCTGTGGTTGCAAGATCAATGCCACATTAAAGGGGAGGGGTCTATAGGATAGAAGCGTTAAATGCTCCACTTGGAAACCCTCTTGTGCTTTCTAGAACTCACTAATCTTTGAGTTGTGGACTCGTTTTGGCTTGTGTGAGGGGTTAAGTGTTCCACATCTTTGGACTCACCTTGCATTAGTTAAAGCGTTAAGTGTACCACCTTGTGCTTTTTGATTATTCTTGGATAGATTTTCTTTTGGGGAATTAACATCTGTACACACATAGTAATTAGGCCCCATGAATACTATTCGTGGATCTTGAGGGAGTGAGTTCCTAGTGAAACTCCTCTCAAAGACGGATTCCTTGTAGGTGGGGAGGATACTTTGAGAATCTCTCAGATAGATGGATCTTCAACTTGGTGATTGAGGCATCCTTTCTCCGGAGAGGTTGATAGATCACTAGGAGTTGATTTCATAGATCTTGAGATAATCTTAGTTAGCGTGTTGGATTAATCTGTTTGCTTTGATTGGGCTAAAAGTGAAAAGGTGTCAAAACCTTGGATCTGAAAGCTAAGTCCCGTTGTGGTCCACTATTGTGAGTCGGTCACCTTTAGAGAGGGTTAACCATAGTAGACAATCCCTATACAGGGCAAACTATGGACGAAACCTCAAGCGGTAATAGCCACTTCTGTCGTGGTTGCAACAATCGCTATATAAATGTCCTCGTGGAAGAAATCTCCATGGGGTATGGTTTATTGTGGGTTGTCAGATCTCCCTAGCAGCTCTTGAAGATTAAGTTCTCAGACTGTGTCAAAACCTCGGTGCACCGGTATTGGAGGTCACCCCTGTAAATCATAAAAGTTGCAGAGTCAAACCATTACTAAAAACCTTAGAGAGGCCAACTTTTATTTTCTAGGGATGTATGCAATGATTGTGAAACTCTTTGAGAACATACACAATTAGCTCTCCTAGGGATTAGCATAAACTAAGTCACTTGATTTCTCATGTGCAAGGTTGCTTTGCCCCTTGTTCATTGTTTGAAGACTATTTTCTTGAAATCCCTATTTTCTATCTTGTGTACTTGGTTTATGATAAAGAATCTATTGATACATCTAGTTGGATATTTAAAATGAACAAAATCTGAGTTCTTGAGTTGAGACTTCACGATCAAATAACTTTGTTGTCCCATTATTTCTAGTCTCCCTAGGTTGGTCCTATTTGGATTAGGCTACTTTTCTCATTGTTAAAAGCCTTTTTGCACCATGGGTTATTGTGCTTTGACCTTTTGAATTAGTAATCATTGATTTCATAAGAGACCTTGTTTGGAGTTGGTAAGTTAAAAACCGTCCTTGTTGAGAAAGATATACACTTAGATCCTTTGATATTACACTTGGAGAGTCTTAGTAATCTCTTGTCCATTCACTTTCATAAAAAAATCAATTTTAATTATTTATAATTTGGGTAAATCATCCTCCTGGTCCATATGTGCTAGGGTATTCACCCAAAGTTGTGGGCACCTCTGTGGCACTGTTGGTTTACACCTATTGCAAAATTCTATCTTATCACATCTCTTTTGGACAAGTGAGAGCTTTTACTATCCTAGTTTGGTACCAACGTTTCTTAGGGTTATCCTATCAACTAGTGCCTTTTCTTTCATGTTGATTACAAGTGCTATTACAAGTTGCTCAACATTCAAATGATCTCAAATGGTATCAAATTTTCCAAAATGACTCTTGGTCTTCTTTCTTCTTTATCTTCCATGTCTTTCTAATCTGTCATTTCCACTCTTCCTCTTCTTCATGTCTTCTTGATTCTTTTCCTCCTATTATCATATAGTCTACCTTCTATTTATTCTTTCTCTTCTTCCATACTTGATTCTTCTTCTTCTAGAACCATGGATCTTGGATATCTTTTTAGGGATCCTCATTTGAGCTCAGATGAAATTCACCTCCTTCTTGAATTTGAAAAGTGTTGTCACTCCAATAGATGCATGGATGCTAACGTTGCAACAAAAATGATTGAAAAAATTGATAAATCAGACACTTTTGCTAGGATCATGTGCAAGATTAAATCACAATATCCTTCGTCCAAATATTTTCCATCTTCCAAATCTTATCATGATTCTTCTAAATATCATACAAATTCTTCATCCTCCAAGTCTTATCATGATTCTTCTAAATATCGTTCAAATTCTTTATCTTCCAAGTCTTATCATGATTCTTCTAAATATCCTTCATATTCTTCATCTTCTAAGTCTTACGATAACTCTTCTAAATATCATTCACATACTTCATCTTCTAAATCTTACCATGACTCTTCTAGATATCATCCATCTAGGTCTTCACCTATCTCTTTTTCACGATATCATTCTTCTTCTACTTCTACCAAGAGTCTTATTCCTCTTATTAAGACATATGATAATGAACAACATGAAAAGTCTTGTGATATGCCTATCTATAATTCTTCTAGTGACAATGATTATGATGGTGATGATTATTACATTCCAACAGTTCCTAAAAGTCCTCCTAGTCCTATGCTTGTGCTTAAAGGGGATGAGTCACGAAAAGATATTGATGGTAATTCACATGAATCAAATCTTGAAAACAACATTGATAAATTTTGTGAACAATACCTAAATGATAAATTTGCATTTTTTGATGAAGAGAAAGCATTTTTTTGTGCTGAAATACAACATCAATGGGATAAGAGTTCCTCTTCTAAGAACCCTCATGCTGAAAATAAAGATTACACTCTTGAGCAAGATCATGTTAATGTTGAACCTTTGTCTTCTGATGCTCCCCTTCCATCTTCTACTTCCTCCACTATCCATACATCTCTTAAAGATTCAGAGTCTTTCAAATCTCCTACCAATCCTTCATCCAACAAAGATCCTAATGCTTTTCATGCAGTTCCCTATAGTTATCCTCAAGGATTACCTCTTAAAGAAACTCAAGCTAACCTTAGCCTGGCTACAAATACTTTTGATAATACTAAATCTAAAGATCCTAAGCCTTCATGTGCTATAATGCCTACTTCAGCTAGTCCTTCATCATCTATTCCAAAGTCTTCCATACAATTCCAACATGCTTCCTTCTCCTTAGCACTGGCTTCATGTCAAGAGGACTCTAAAAATGATAAAGAAAAAAAATAAAGAAAGATCAAGATCAAGAACCCTCCTTGTCATCCAATTATTATCACAATGTCTTTGATACGTTTCATGGTTCTTTTGATCCCTTACACCCTTCCTCATTCATTCCACCATGTCTTAAGTCTTCTCCTAAGCAACATCAAGATACTACTTACACTACTGAGCTTATTGACAATCAAAATGACCTTAATATAGTTGCGCCTTCCAAAGATGATACTTCCATTAAGGTTATTAAAAATAGTGTTGTTACTTCAATTGTTGAGCTTATTGAAAATCAAGAGAACAATTCTATGCTTATGTTATCCAAAGATCCTTGTCAAGATCAAAGTATTCCATCTTCTTGTTCTACCACTCCATGTTCCCTTCCACTTTCTACTCTTCCTAAGTCTTCTCAAGTTTCAAGTACTCCTATTAAAGAAATTTCTCCTATTAAAGATGTTCATGATATTATTGAAAATCCTAATGCTCACTCTAAAGATGTTGATGTCCTTGATTATGATATAGATGTTGATGAACTTATTGATTACCCTTTTGCATCTTCCACATCCATCCTTGGACCTCCCCCATCAATACTAAATGTTTCATGTTTTCCTTCCATCTTGGGTCCTTATGTCCCTTCACTTTCCCCTCCCAACTCTCCTAATTCTTCATCCATTTTGGGTCCTTATGTCCCTCCCTCTCCTATCTTTCCTCAAGATCAACGCAGATGCATATCCTTGAATCCTTTTCATCCACCCACTCACCTAAACCAGTCATATCATCCTTATTCTTCCACAAGTCCCAAGTCTTTTGGAAGTAACTTCAATGTTCAATACAAGAAAAAGAAGCAATTCAAGAATCCATATAAAAAAGAAGACCACCATGTCTCTTCTAATCGACATGGGGGCATTAAGTCAATAGAGATATCTAAGAAAAAAATTACAAGACAAGTATGGGTTCCAAAATCCATCATTGAAGATATTATCTCTAAATCATCAAAAAGAAATGAAAAGAAGCCTAAGGCTATATGGATTCCAAAATCTCTCTTGAGAGAGTCTAATGTTGAACAACAATTAAATTTGACATTCAAGCTTCCAAAGAATTCCGCTTCATCTTCTTCCAAAAGCATTCTTCCATTCCATGTGCCTAAACTGCAACCTTTTCTATCCACTCACCATATTCCTTCATTCACATTTTCTCCATTCTTTCACCACCCTTCAAGGTGTGTGTTGACATTGATCTTGCCTTCATTTCCATTTTTCAATCTCACTCACTTCGCATAAAGCCATATCCTCCATTTTTGTCTCCCATCTTCCTTTCCCTATTAGCATCTTTGAGCATATCATTTGAACTCCTTTGCATGTCATGGTTTAAAATTTCAAGGAGCATTATCTATAAAGCTTGACTTCTTCCAAAAAAAATTGAAAAATATTGAAAAACAAAAAGAAAGAAAAAAAATGAAAATTTTGAAAATGTGCCTTGGTGAAAACCTGGTAATCAGGCACCTTGGTAGCAAAAGTAAAGAGAAATAAATTCATCCTATGGTGAAAAACACTCCCTTGTGGTGCCTTGGATAAGTACCATGATGAAAACCTAACAAATAGGCATCATGCATAGTTCTTCTACATCTTTCATCCATTTCGTCTTCTCTCTTTGATCTTGACAATGTTGACCTATACATAAACATTTGGCTATCTTGTGAGCTATCTTATGATGATCTTGTTTTCATTCCTTTCATGTTTAGCCTTCATATCTATTTTTCTCCATTCATTCTAGTCTTTCACTATCCTTTTCCCATTTACCCTTTTGGTCTTGATCTAATAAAAAAGAGTAAAATATGATGCTATAAAGTCTCTTGACATGTCTACTCCTTTGGATTGCATCTTTCCCACCTTTACATTATGCTTTCATGAATTATCATATGTTGGCCTTTCATTTCTTGTCCAAATGTTCTTTACATGACAATTTTTTCCTAGCTTGGGTACTCTTGAGGAGTCAGTCCTTGAAGATCACTTTCACTTTCTTCATACACTCCTTCCTTATCCATCATATTTATCAGCTTGTTACTCCATCATGTCCTCTACCTTGCTAAACATTGGGATTGCACGATGTGATCATGCTTGAGAGTTTGGTTCTTGTTTTTGTTTGGGGGCATTGTATATTATTTGTACATATTTATTGATCGTGAGAAAATACAAAAAAATGATATATTTTTAAAAAAAATACAAAAAAATTGATATATTTAAAAAATTCAAAAAAATGATATATTGTAAAAATTCTAAAAATTGAAAAATATCCTGAAAAAAATGATCATCTTAGTGACAACCTAGCAAAAGGCACTTTGATGTATCTTCAAAAAAATTATATATTCCAAAAATACAACAAAAAAAAAAAAATTCAAAAATTCAAAAAAAATAGAAAAAGTTCCTTGGTGAAAACCTGGAAACAGGCGCCTTGGTAGCAAAAAAAAAAAAAAAATCCAAGTGGTGAAAACTTGGAAACGGGCGCTACTTGAGGCCTTTGCACCCCTGTTTCTCAGCACATGTCCTTGACACTTAGCCTTTCTCCACCATGCCTTGTCCTTGTTACCTTGGTTTGGAATTGGTCTTTGTCTAGGGGGCATAACTATGTTAGTTTTTGTTTCTTAGATGTGTGAGTCTTTAGGACACCTCGCAAATGGTGTTTTTCAACACCCATTGACATCGAGTGTTTTTCAACACTTATTGGTTTGGTCTTACCCAGTATCATCATGTGATCTTACCTTCCTACAAGCATTTGATCCTTGTCCTCAGAACTCAGTATCAATTAACACACTTAAATTTTTAAATGCAAAACTTAATGCTTGACTTATGTCATGATCTTTTCTTTGTGTGCTGACTGTTATTGATTTTTGTTGAGTATCTTTGTCTGATAAGTCTCTCCATGATGCATCGCTAGAAGACTTGGGGCATGAGACATGTTTTTTTTTTTTTTTTTTGCTTGTGGGTCTGGTCTTGAACTCTAGAGTGTCTTTTGTTGTCCCCTTGAGACACTTAGGAGATTTGAGACATCATCCTTGATTGTTTTTGCACAACCATTCTTATAGTCATCTTGGCATCTATGCCTTGATGCGAGCATAGTTTTTCTATATTAAATTGGGTAAGCTAACATCGAATTCATCTTGACCTTTATGTCTTTGATGCTTATGTTAGAATCTTTCCACATTTCAATCCAATATAAATCGCATTCATATCTTCATAGTTGCATTTGTAACTAGTGATGATTGTGTGATTTTTCGATGTCCGTTAATAATGGCCCAATGATGAAAATAAGTTCTTTTACATTCTCTAATGAATGATGAACACAAAATCCTATGTTACAGTTGCTCTTTTGCAAGTATACCATTGCATTTCATGTAGCTTGCATTATTAGACTTCATGTTAGTTTGCATTTTTAGGCAGAATTATGAGTTTGAGAGGGTTCTCCTTTCATCTTTATTGTGGACATTTAATCAATTGTGGTCACATTTTGATCTTCATTTCCTTATTTTCTTTGGTGGTCTCAATTGAAATTTCTATCTTAAACAGTTGATTGATTTTTTGGAGCATTTTCTTTTCTTATTTCTATTTCTTTCCATATCTTTCAAACTTCTATCTTCCATTTTCTTTTTCCCCACTTCTTTTCTTCTAAATCACCTTTGGGGCATAATATTTCATGCTTGATGATCTACCTTGGTTCTATGATTCTTATATCTTTCATCTTACATCAAGAACCTTATCTTTTGTTCGATTTGATCAAATTTATCAATTTGTTGTTTCTCCTCTATCTCATTTCGATTTCGATCACGAGGGGGCAGTAATTATCAATTTCAATCCTTGATTCAGTTTTATCAATTTTATCCTCGACTTTTTCAAGTTAAAATTTATTTGTATTCTTTGTCCTGATGTGTTCCCGAGTCGACCACACATCTGGGTTGTTTTGTGACCCCAAATTGACCTCACACTTCAATTTCTTTCTTTGACTACATGTGTTCCCGAATCAATCACACATTAGTCAAAGAGGGGCAAATGTATGCACCCAAAAATGGTCGCCTAGACTATGGGCCCCCATTATTCAATTTATCAATTTATCAAATTTTCTGAATCAATAGTTTGTAATATTTTATTAAATCAATTCAAATCAATTTCCTTGATCAAATTCGATTTATTTCATTTCTAAGATTGATCATTTTATTCCAAGTCTTATTTAATTAAAAGAAAATCTTCTCTTTTAATTAAATAAAATAAAATCCTCATTTAATTAAAAGAAAACCTCTCTTTTAATTAAACAGTTCATCCACATTTAATTAATTAAGAGAAAAACCTCTCTTTTAATTTAATTAAATATTTTCTATTTAATTAAAAAGAACTTGCTCGCTTTTAATTAAATAAAAATCCCACTTAAATATCTCTTTTGATGGAAAAAGGAAATAAAATAAATTCTTTTTATTTAATTTCTCTACACTTAAAAATGTGATCTAAGTGGGATTTATCTTTCCACTTTCTCCTCAACCACTCCTCTTTTCTAATTGGTGGAATCTTGTCTCACATGGATCACCACTTTCTTCTCAACCACTCCTCTTTTCTCATTGGTGGAATTTTGTCTCACATGGATCAAGATCTATTATCCCATATTGGTTGTGAGAAGCCTCTCACCTCCATAATTTTCTTTATAAGGGAGAGCCCTCTCCTCATGTTAGACACCGATGATTATGCTATCGTTATGCTGCAGGTTTGAAGACCATTTTTTGAAGGAGTTTGAATACAAAAGCTTTTTGTGGAGAACTTCTATTTTCTTGTCTTTTTCTCTCTTGCACCCATCATGGGCTTTTAGCTTAGATCTTGCATTTATAGATTAGATTTTTCTTTCATAGATTAGATCTTATTTTCATGCATATTTGAAGATCATGGAGACTAGCATTCTTGTTTTTCCTCTTTGAATCTCTCATCTCATGGTGTACTTGCATGGGCACAAAAATAGGTCAAACTGAGGGCCTTCATTGCAAACCCTTGCACTCTATGAGTAGAGAGCTATGGATCGATTTGTGAGGGCTCATTCTTGAGTTTTCTTACATTTAATGATTCATAGAAGTGTGACAACATTTTAGCACACACCCCCCACCCCCCCCACCCCCCCCAACTCCCTCCCCCCAAAATGTAGACAAGGGTGAGGTGGCAGGCAACTAGAAAAGTGGACCCAAAAGAACTATATTTAAATGAATCATGATCAATATGCACAAAAGAATACATATGTTTGTGTTGACGTGATCAATATTAGACATGTCATGAAGCTAATGCCATGGAGGGGAAAATTTTTAGACAAAAGTAGATGGAAAACAAAGGCAAACCATCAACTCCCCATGACACTTAATCTAAGTAGAGCGTGTATAATAAGGCACAAGATATGGTAGATCCCAAGAATACAATAATCTATATGAGTGTCCTCAAATGACGCTACTCAAATCAAAAGGGGAAACAAGGAAAAAACTGAAATAAAAATACATATGGAAATGGTACTTTATCTTGTGTGTTCGCATAAATGCATACAATGTATTTTCATAAATGCAAACAATAGATATCAACAAGAATATGAAGAGACATAATGCTGATATAGAAAATAGTACAACACAAGAAAAATTATATGAAGTAACAAAAATGATCCCCAGACATGAGATAACCAAGATATCCACTAGAATGAGGGGGGGAAAATTAAAAACTTAAATAGAATGTATTTGGAGTAGAATCTAGAAAAACAACCAACGTCACTAGAAAGAGTATAGAAAGACCTTTCAAATGGTATAAATAATTCTCAAATCAAAGACCAGATGCTCAAGATATGTCTCTTGGAGTGAAAAGTAAAACTCCTAACTTTGACAACAAAAAAGTCTATCAAATATGCATATATCAGCCAAAACCCAAAATCCACTTGATCTTCTACTGATCATCATAGAAAAGATGCAAATATGAACCAAAATATTTCTAACACATTCCATTGTACATGAATAAGTCAATTAGAGAGCCATGGAAATTCACTAATCAATGTAAATTTACATAAGGATAGTTAACAATATCTGTATTTGAGCACAAAATATTGTTCATTAAAAAATAATATGACCACATTACATCAATATTATATTGAATCCATCCTCCAATCCTTTATTTCCAAACTCAAAAATGGATTTGTACAATCCAACACATGACTATCCTATTGTTTCTTATAGAAAATAGATTGACAATTTGAGGCATCTTTAGTTTTTTTGCTCTCACAACTCTAACTTGACCACCATGTCCCATATCAAGAATTAAAGTGTTTATAAATTCTTTTCCCCCTTCTTGATAGTTATAACTTACTCTAGACCAAATTGTGTCATTTAGCAATGTGAAAAATCTTGCATTTTGCAACTTATATGCAATTTTCGTATTTTTATACAAATGGACACCAAACTTTGAAAGAACCTTCCCAATATCCTAAGATGGGCTATACATAATTTTTTACAAAATATTTACCCCTTCAAGTGCTTATTTTCATGTTTTGACCATATTGACTCATTGAGGACCTTATTAGGATAACCTAACAACTTTTCACTATTGGCTTATGTAGCCTTATGTTGGACTAACCACCAATGTTCCCCTTTAGGATTAATGACATGGCTTAATGACCTTAATGACTATCAATATCTTGCTCTATGCTCAGGAACCATTAATCTCATTGATGAAGGGTGCTCCCCTTAATACCATAAACTCATAATAGAAAAAAAGAAACAACAAGAAATGTGAGAACAAAATATGGACTTCCTATTTGCATCACAAATGTGGTTTACAAAATTCACAAGTACAATATTCTAACCCACATAGGTGCCTTCACTACAATAATCTGCAAGACAAGCTGCGAACTATCACCTAGAGCTGTCCTAGACAATGTTTGGGTCTTTCTTAAATAGGCCATTTTATGCTGCTCAGGAAGGTTCTAGACAATGAAACTTAATACCTAGGGCCAGTAGACCCTAACAATACATATAGAGTCAACCAAATACATCTTTGACATTTATTTTAGGAATTTTAGGTAGCCCAACTTCGGAAGGCCATAACTCTCGAACCTTTTCTCTGATTGGCTATTATAACCACTTTTCAGAAATGCCAACTCCTGATCTATAGGCTCCAAATAGTCCAAGCGCCCTTCCGTCAAGTTTTCAGGCCTTATCTGAGCACTCTAAGGCCTCCAATGATGAGCCTAGAGATTTTTCTACAAAATTTTCCACCAAATATCTGCAATAAATTCTCTGATACTTAATTTGGAGCAATGAGATTTTTATGGTAGGCTTATAACTCTAAAATGAACCTTTAGGTAGAAAATGAGAACATTTTGAGCTTTTATGACAAACTAACTAAAAATAGCAAGTTCCCATAAATAGTAACCACCCTGTCTACTAGTCCTTATTAAAATAGAAAAGAATGAAATGAAAACATTTTTGGGTGATGCAAGATTGCTCTTACACCCAGGATGCTCCTGCATCAGACACCTAGAGTAATTTGAGAAGTGACTCTATCATGTCTCAGGTGGTCAGAGGAAAACCAAGATGGTTAACCTCCTCCTTTGCTAGCCATGATGAATCCTCGACTGGCCTCCCTTTCCATTTGACTAGATATTCCTCATAAGTTATGTTCATGGTACTTTTTCCAACACGACTATCCAATATCTCCTCAATCTCCTTTGTAGTCGATTTAGTTGATGGAATACTCCATTGTGCTTCTACAACTTCATCTTCATCACCTCCTTCATAATACTCTGTCAAATTTAAAATATTAAATACTGGTGAAATATTTAATTCACAACTCCACTTCATAAGCATTTCCAAAATCATGCCTATTCACTATCTTGCATGGTTCAAACTTATTCATCTTCAGTTTATTATATGTATCCACTAAAAAATGCTCCTTTCTCAAATGAACCATGACTTTGTCTCCAATCTGAAATTCCTTATACCTTCTTTTCACATCTACCTTAGCCTTATACTATGTATTCATCTTTATGATGTGCTTCCTCACCTCCTCATGTAAGTTCTTCAAATGTTTAGCAAAATCTTCTACTTTAGCACTACTTATCTCACCTTTATCGAACTGTCGCAATTTAGAAGCATTTTTGGGACTACTATATACAATTTGGAATGACGATTTACTAGTATTCTTGTTGATAGAATTATTATATAAAAATTGTCTATGGAAAAATCATATCCCATCTCAACCAAACATCTTAGTAAATTTCCCAAACTCCTATTCACCACTTCTATTTGTCCATCAGTTTGTGGATGATGCGATGAACTGAACATCAAATATGTCTTCAATTTCTTCTGGGATGTATGCCATAAATACGCAACAAATTTGGTATCTTGATCGAAAACTATACTCTTTGGTAGACCATGTAGTCTCACCACTTCTCTGAAAAACAACTCTGCCACATGAACAACATCACTAGTCTTCTTGCAAGGAATAAAATGTGCCATCTTTGAAAACTTGTCAACCACCACAAAAATAGAATCATGCCCATGTTGTGTCCTCGATAATCCAAGAACAAAATCCATGTTTACATCCTCCCATGACTTCTTTGGTACAGGTGATGGCTGATATAACTCTATATTTTTCTTTACTCATTTCACCATCTAACATACTCTGCAACTTTGTACCAACTTCTTCACATCTTGTTGCAATTGTGGCCAGTAATAATTCTCAACAACCAAAGCTATGGTTTTATCTTTGCCAAAATGTCCAGCCAATCCTCCGCTATGCTTCTCCTTGATGAGATTCTCTCTCATTGAACTTCTAGGAATGCACAACTAGCTTCCTTTGAACAACATATTATCCTAGATCATGAAATCCAACCACTTTTTCCTATCAAGTGTAATAGGTTCTGTACAAGCCTTCCACGCTTCACCAAAATTAGGATCATTTGGATACAAAGTATTGAGTTCCTTGAACCCAACCACCTCTATCTGCATTTCTATCAGCAAAAGTTGTCTTCTACTAAGAGCATCTGCAACTCTATTAGACTTCCCACTCATGTGTTTCAAAACAAATGTATAACTCTACAAAAACTCAACCCACTTCAAATGCCTTTGGTTTGATTTTTCTTGACTATTCAAATATTGCAAAGTTTGATGATCAATATACAAAACAAACTCCTTAGGAAGAAGATAAAATCTCTATTTCTTCAATGCTTGAACTATAGCATAAAATTCCTTATCATAAACATAATATTTTCTTTTTGCATCATTCAAATTTTCACTGAAATAAGCAACAGGTCTACCTTCTTGGCTCCAAACAGCTCCTATTGTAGTACCACTAGCATCATAGTCTACTTGAAACACCTTGTTAAAATCAAGAAGCACTAAAACATGCTACTCAGTAACTTTATATTTCAACAGATTAAAACTCTTATATGCTCCTACAGTCTACTTAAACTCTTTCATATCCCCTCTCATTGTTTCAATCAAAGGTCCACAAATACTGCTAAAACCTCTTATGAATTTTTTGTAAAAACTAGCCAATCCATGAAAAGATCTTACCTCTGTTGCACTTTTTGGAGTAGGCCATTCAAGGATAGCCTTCACTTTCTTTGGATCCATTTTTAGACCTTCTTCTGAAACTACAAATCTTAGGTACACCAACTCCTTTAGAAAACTACACTTCTTCAGGTTTGTCAACAACTTCTCTTCTCTCAACTTATCAAACACCTTTCGAATATGGATCAAATGCTCCTTCAATGTCTTACTAAAGATCAAAATATCATCTAGGTAAACAATGAAAAACTTACCCAGAAACTCCTTCAGTACCTCATTCACAAGCAATGTGAAAGTGCTTGGTGCATTCGTTAACCCAAAAGGCATGACTAACCACTCATATAGTCCTTCCCTTATTTTGAAAGTAGTCTTCCACTCATCACCTTCTCTGATACGAATTTGATGGTACCCACTCTTTAGATCTATCTTTGTGAAATACTCAGCCCCACTCAAAAAATCCATAATATCATCCATCCTTGGCAATGGAAATCTATACTTGACTATGATCTTGTTGATAGCACGAGAATCTATGCACATCCTCCATTCTCTATTCTTCTTTGGTGCTAATACGGCTGGTACAACACATGGACCCAGACTCTCTCAAATCAACCCCTTCTGCAACAACTCATGAACTTGCATGTTCAGCTCTTTACTTTCTACTGGTGTCATTCTGTGCACTACCTTGTTTGGCAAACTGGCTCTTGGAATCAAATCCATTTGGTGATTGATCTTCCTCATTGGGGGCAATCCATTAGGTACATTATCTGATACAATATCAGAAAACTCTCCCAACATAGCTGCAACTTCTATAGGTACCTCCTGTATTTCTTCTTTACTATCTTTTGGAATTATAGCAAAACACACATGCTTATGCTTCATACCTTTGAGAAACTTTTTTCCATCAAAAAACATATTCTAGCAGCGCTACATACCTTTTCTTCTTTATCCTTCATCGGTTTCAACTTATGTTTCACTTCATCCTTGGTCAGAGTGAAGGTATTTGCTTGCCCATCATGTACAACATGCGTGTAAAACTGCCACAGCCTACCCAACAACATATGACATATGTCCATAGGTATGATATCACATAGTACCTCATCCTAGTAGCTTCCAATCTTGAACTTCACTGAGCATTGCTCATTGACCATGACCTTGTGGTCATCTTGCACCCAAGCAATATGTAATGGACGTGGGTGTTTCTATCTCTTCAGCTTCAACATGGTGACCATCATTTTTGACACTAGATTGTCAGTACTTCCACCATCAATGATCACATTACAACACTTATCTTCACATCCACACCTTGTGCGAAACAAGCTCCTTCTTTGATCAGGTTCATTGTCACCACTCAGTGGGGCTCTTTTGTTAACTAAAATTTCTCCTCTTTCAACATCTTTAGAATGTGAGAACTTGGCATCTTCATCAACATGTGCAACTCTGGCTTGGCCCTCTGTTCTTCGATTTTTCCTTCCTTGGAACTGGGAACATTCAAAGGCTCTATGCCCTTCTTCTCTATAGTGAAAACATTTTCCATAGAAGCCTCCTCTTCCAGATCCTTGTCCTTTGTTGCTTCCTGTCTGATATCTATTTTTCTAATCATGGAAATGATTGGAATTGTTTCCCCTCTAGTTCTAACTATTACTTCTAGCCTCATCCTTGTTCTTCGGATCATCATTACGACCACCATTAGATCGTCTGCCAGATCTTCCATCACGACCTCTTCCACTATTCTTGTTGTCAAACTTCTTGTTTAGTTTCTCTTTAACTCTTAGGGAAAATTGGTATGCCTCCTCAATACTATTCATTTGAACCAGAATCAGCTTGTCTTGAATACTTGGCCTTAACTGATTAATATAACAAGCAACTTTCTCCTTATCAACTTCTCCATGGCCTGTTTAGATGAGTACTTAGTAGAACTTTTTGGTATACTCTTGAACAGATTTTACCACTTGCTTCAACCCTTGCATCTTCTTCAACATATCAAGCTCATAATCCACGGGAATGAATAGTGCTTCAGTTTAGCTATCATCTAATCCCATTTAGTGATTTTGTCCTTTCCCTTTTATTTTGCTCCAACTGAACCTCCTGCCACCAGATCTTTGCATGTCCCTTTAGTTTTGCCTTCACAAACTTGACCCTATCTGGATCCTCAATATCTTCATACTCAAAGTACTCCTCTAGATTATTGATCCAATCTATTAGCTCCTTTGGGTTAAGATTTCCCAAAAATGTGCAAACCTCAAACTTAGGTCTTTTTCTAATCTTGGAGATGGCCCTAAAGAGCCTCTCTTCCTCTAGGTTTAGAACTACCTTGGCCTCGACATTTTCTTCTATTCTGTCCTCATCCTTGCTTTCATCTCTTACAGGAAGATTCATTCATCTACACATTTGTTCTTCTAATGCTTGCATCTATCATTGGAGAGCTCTAAAACCCTCAGGTGTAACACCTACAACTCTTCCACTATGCTCTCTTCATGGAGGCATTTTCACACTTCCACTGAAACCCTAGTGAAAACTACCTCACAATTAGCAATTTGTGTACACGTTCAGCCCAAACCATAGTCCTGGTGTGAACTACCTCATAGTCGATGATTTGTCCACATACTCAAGAACTCTAGCTCTGATACCACTTGATGAAGGGTGCTCCCCTTAATACCATAAACTCATAACGAAAACAAAGAAACAACAAGTACAAGAACAAAATATGGACTTCTTATTTGCGTAAAAAATGTGATATTATAGAATTCACAAATACAATATGCTTACCCACATGGGCACCTTCATTGCAATAATCTACAAGATAAGTTGTGAACTATCACCTAGAGTTGTCCTAGATGATGTTCAGACCTTTCTTAAATAGGCAATTTTATGCCACCCAGGAAGTTTCTAGGCAATGAAACTTAATACCTAGGGCCGATAGACCCTAACAATACATATAGGGTTGGCCAAATACATTTTTGACATTTATTTTAGGAATTTTAGGTAGCCCAACTTTGGAAGGCCATAACTCTCAAATCATTGCTCTGATTGGCTATTATAACCACTTTTTGGAAATGTCAACCCTTGATCTATAGGCTTGAAGTAGTGGAAGTGTCCTTCCATTGAGTTTTCGAACTTGATCCGGGCACTCTAAGGCCTCCAACAGTGAGCCTAAATATTTTTCTACAAAAATTTCCACCGAAAATCTGCAATAACTTCTCTGATACTTAAGTTGGAGCAATGAGATTATTATGGCATGCTTATAACTCTAAAATGAACCTTCATGTAGAAAATGAGAACATTCTGAGCTTGTATGACAAACTTACTAAAAATAGCAAGTTCCCATAAATAATAAACACCCTATCTACTAGTCCTTATTAAAATAGAAAAGACTGAAATGAAAATATTTTTGGGTGATGCAAGATTGCTCTTACACCTAGGATGCTCCTGCATCACTCATATTGCTTTGTTTTACCTAGCTTGGAACTGACTCTTACATCTAGGTTTAGCGGGCACAAACTGCATAACTTATTGGGTCTCCTTGTTGTGTTGGTGTTTATATGGTAGCTTGCTAAATAATGTTTTTCAATACTTCCCTACCCTTGACATCAATTTTTTTTCAACACTTATTGGCTACTTTAGTTATAGTCTAGGATGTTGCAATATCTCTCATTGGTGCACTTGAGTCCTCTAGAGACCGTCATGTGACTTCCACTTCCACATTAACACTTAAACTAAACATTGGTTGAGACTTGTTGGCTTATTTTAATTTGTGTGATGTCTATGATGATATATTTTCTAAGTGTTCCCTCCCTAATAGTCTCTCGAGGATGTCATGGACTAGAGGACTAGGGCCATTGGAGTCTATTTTCTTTTACTTTCTACTTGTGGGTATACCTTGTTAATATTTGGTGTCATTAGCATCTTTCTTGTCCCACTTGACACTTAGGGTCTACAACGGATCATCCTTGTCTATTCTTTGCAAGTGCATGTTTATGGCCATCTCGACATTTTGTGTCTTGATACGAGCATAATCTTGCTATACTAAACCTAGGGAATCTAACTGCACTATCATCTTGACCTTTATGTCTTTGATGCATAGGTTGGGTTCCCACATACCTATCTAATTTAAATCATATTCATATCCTCATAGTTCATGCCAATGATGATTGTATGATCTTCAGATGTCCCTAATAAGGCTCACTGGTAAAAACTAGGACCTACTTATATAACCCTTGCCATTGCACTTTTTGCATACTAGCTTGCATTTTAGGGTTCATTTTAATATAGCTTTACATTAGAGTGTTGAGAGAGTTTGCTTTATCTTCCATGGAAATGTCACCTAACTACATTCATCTTCTTTTTCTTCTTCTCAATCATGTCTTTCATTTTACTTCAGTCTTATCAACTAAATGCTTCTTTAATTCTTGTCATCACAAGGGGCTGATCTCATCATCACATCTAAATCTATCCACAAATTAATTTTTCAAATCATAAGTCTATATCATCACATAGAGATGAGCATATGAGAGAGATATATCAATACATCCATGAGCCTATGAACATAAGATGAGAATGCATAAACATGAGGATGCATGTCAACATCACATGGAAACATAAACATAGATATTGAAACATAAATTGATACATCCATCACATGAGCATATAAAAGAGGCAAGTACACAATGTTGATCCGAAATCTAGAATCTAATATATATAATGCTGAAAAATCAAGTATACATCCAACATGAGTACAAAATATGGAAAAGTGTTTCTCAAAATGATACTTCGAAATTGTCACAAGGACATAACACCTAGGGGACCTAAGATTGAATCCCTCCCTCTTGGGTATGGTTCGACTGAGGAGGAGGCACATGTCCTATTTGGTGATGGTATCACTCCCTCTGACTTCCCTTCTCTCTTTGAATAAAGAGGCACCTATTGACCCTCTAACACTACAACTATACATACACCTTGATAGTACGTTGCTCTTGCTCCCTGCTGCTCTACCTCCTATTGGGCCTCTACTAGATCATCTTGTAAGGCCCTCTAGTGTCTATCTACCTCTACTCTAACATTGATCAAATGCTACTATCTCACATCTATGATCATCTATTACTATAGAAGATTTTCCTCTAGAGCCCTGATCCTTAGATTCCTCAGATACTCTCCCATAACTAGTGCAGGTGGTCCCTGCCTCTGCTTTTGTCTCTACTACCTCTCCCTCTTCTCTCCCCCTCTCTCTCCATCTCCTCCATCACCCCACCATATTTTTCATCTCCTCCTTGACCATCATCCTCTAGTAGTGCATCAGGAATCATGAATCTGGGGAAAGATCGTCTTATCTCTAGAGAGAGACCCCTATGTTTGTCACTGTTGGGAGATACTCCCAAGCTCTCTGTTGTAATGTGCATGTCTCATGTAAGCATGCGACATAATCTATCATGGGTAACTATTGGGTGTTCATTTTGCACGAGGTCAATGGCAAGAATCCATAGTGTAATTCCTCTCTTGAAAAGCAAATCTTTTTAAGGATCCACTCCAAGGTTTAGTGTTTGTCTTGCGATGTACCAAAATCCGCTCAGTAGAAGATAAATATGAATGTTCATGAGGAGGCCTTTGCTGGTTCCAAAAAATCTTTTAGCTTGGAATCAAGTAAGATCTGTTTGCTATCTCAAAATATCACACCAAAAAAACAATATTTTTGTATTTTCTATTTTTTAATGAATGCAACTCTAACAATGCAACTATTATGAGGTCCTATTCTAACAGGGGGTTAGCAAAGCAAATAACGAAACTGAAAGCAAATAACATGAAATCAAATAACTTGAAATTGAAATTCCTAAATGGACATAAGCTACAGAACCCAACACACTGTGAGTTAAACCTTTGAAGAAATCGGTAGGAAACCAATGAAAACAGGAGCAACGCTTCCTAGAATCCGCTGATGCAATCATCAGTGAGAATCTTTAACAAATCGAATGATGTTTCACCCTTCATCAAATCACAAGGCCACGGAAAGTGTGCTCATGCGAGACAAAAAGCTATGTAGACACAATCGGGTGATCTCTTCTCAAGCTCATTACGTCAACGAAATTCATATATCTGTAGCAAACACCAGAACTAAAAGATCACACAACTAGAAACAATGCAATAAACCTTTGGCTCAATCACAATCTCATGAATAAAATTCACAAAACAATGACACATTCAGGCAAGAATAACTACACTCTGAATGCTAGCACCAAAAGCATAATTTTATTGCATAATAACAGTGGCCCTTCTTACATTTTACAATGGGGTATTTATAGGAAATCATGTCCTCAATTTTTGTTGAGAGAGAGATATCTTGATGCAATAAAATGCTTTTAAAACATTTAAACAAGCTAAATATATACAAATTGACAATCTAACTAGTGCTTAGAGGGACTCCAACCATATTTTATTTATTAATTGGATGCATGAACCCTTTACATGTAAAAAAAAATGAAAGCATGAGAGAGAAATTAGGAGGGAGCCATCAGTCAAAGTAGAAGTGCATGGAGACACCAAAAATAGAAGCTGGCCCTTCACTAGGAATGTGTCGGAGTTAACTTGCCATTAGAATGTGCTCCCAATGCATGGAAAGTGAAATTTTTGGAACTGGCAATCAATTGTCGGTGCACCTCTGAATTACAAAGCTCAAAAATGCGGACCTGTGGAGCTATGGACCTGCGGATCTGCGGACTTGCGGAGCTCAATTCACCAAAAAATCAAAGTTCTCAATTTTGAAAATGATTTCTGGGTTTTTCTCAAATGATGTTTTAGATCAATTTTTGTATACGCTCCATGCCCCTTTCTGATGATTTACATCCTCTTTATAGCTAATTAATTTCATAAACTTGCACTCCCTCTGCTTCTTCAATCAAAAATCTCAAGGCACCTGCGTTGAATCTTGTCCCCAATAGCTGCATAAGATGAGGAACCTGATTTGCTTTACATGTCCAACCTTTGTATCTTTGACCTTTGTCTTCTCTCCACTTGTAAAATCCTTCTTGATGAGAAACCAAGTGATTCAGATTATCCAAGATGATCAAATGTTTGCAACTTTATCATATTTTTTTCACAAATTTTCTAGGCATTTTTAAATGACCTTTTTGGAGGTCTTTTGCTCAAAATTTCAAGTTAGAACCTTCATCGGTCCCTAAAACTAGGTAGTCGAAGGCCCACTATTTTAGGGACTGACGTTAGATCTTTAGTTCTTCTTTCCAACGGTGTAAGCGGTTTTGAATTCTGAGGCTCGAGTTAAAAGTTATGATCTTGACAAGTTGAGAATGCAATTTTTACCTACAAAAGAAGAAAACATTAGTCTGTAGAGTTAACAATGCATAGAAAAAACACTAGCGACTCAAACAAAATTAGAGGTGAATCTTGAAATTTGGCTAAGTCTGAAATCTTGAAGCCTTGAAATTTGGCTAAGTCTAGATTCTTGAAGCCTTGAAATTTTCTAGAATCTTTTTACCTTATCTCGAGGAGGTCTAAAACCTATCTCAAAAGATTTGTTGCATATATTAAAATATATCTTAAGTATAAAGAATTCCTTATAATTAAATGATATATTTTAAACCCCTCTTATGGCTACTCAGGAAAAATTGGAGTGAAAGGGCAGCTTCGCAAGGGCACATGGCCTTGGGAGCATGACGACACGAATGCACATGAGGTGCCTTGATTGTGCACACGTGCGCGAGCTATGCCAGAGCACGGGGCACGAACGCACAAGCCGTGACAGAGCGCGGGCGATGTGAATGCACATGAGGCACCTTGATTATGCATGCATGCACACGCACGAACTACGGTGGCGCGATTGCGCGCATGCATGAGCCGCGGTGGAGCACGGGGCGTAGACGCACAAGCCGCTGTAGAGTGTGAGGTGTGGACACGCACGCGTGCAATGAGCAGGGGTGCGTGGGCGCGCATGAGGAGCGGGGCGCTCGATGCTCGACATGTGGTGCAAGCGTCGCAGGCATGGGAATGCGACACTTTTTTTCAAATCTTTTTTTTTGTGTGTTTTTTTCAATTTTCAATTTTTTGTTTTTTTTCGAATATTTGACTTTTTTGTGTTTTTTCAATTTTTTGATTTTTTTGTGATTTTTGGACTCAACTTTCTAACTTATTTAACCAATTTTTCTTCTCCTGACTCCCAAACTATGAGTCCGGGAGTCAAAAAAAGTAGGGGGTCCCCATTCCTAGTAAGGAATGGGGCATGTGTTGTGGAGACCACAATAGTAACCATCCCAGATCCTCCTCCTCTTGTAACCAACCATAAGTCATCGTCTTTGTAGTCACTCTACCTCTGCCCAATATGTTACCATGCACAAGTAATCATCAACCTCTCCACAATCCCTCTATGCCTCCCTAAAAGAGGCCTACTATAGAACACATATCATATCTCCTTGTGGGCCTCATGCCAACCCTCACATCTTACATAGGGTCTCTACTCAAAGAGGCCAGCTCATCCAGTTTCTATCTATAGAAAGCTACATTGCTTATATGAGGTTGTGAAATGAACCTTGAATACCTATACATGTATGGGTACCTCCTCTGTTGTGGTTGTACTCTCAGTCATATCATTGCAGTGAGATCCCAAGCCCAAACCTATGCTAGTATAGCCCCACACACTCAACTCCTCCCATCCCTATACATAATCTTGTGGAGCTCGTGGTACGTATCTGCTAGGATAGTTGGTCCCCATGCCCTTTGGCATGGCCTCCCCACCAAATCCATCACCAATCTACCCCATCCACATGGGAATCCTCGTTGGATCTTGTCTATAATCCATGCTTGTACTATGAGGAAGCATACGATAGATGCCACTAGATACTCATTCCCATAATTTGCAATATGCTACTCCTAGACAATGTTTGTATAGGATGGTGACATCCTAAAACACCTCTCACAATGTGGCTCTTCCATCTATTGGGACTGATCAAAATAAACTTGTGACACCTAAAACTTCACATCAATACTGATATCCATGAGACTAAGTACAAATGCAAATTGAACATGCTCAACACACTCATTGGATCTTTGTGGTAGGGAACTGGTATGATGCAATATACATCCTCTAAAGTGATTGTCATCTTTCTTGTCAGAATATGGAAGGTTTTATGCTCGTTGTGCTGCCTCTCTACTAGTGTTGTCAAAAGGCCATGGTTTTCTTGGATATGAGCGACCATAGAAAATATCCAAATCACATGGTCTATAGTTCCCCTCTCTCTCTATGTCATCTAGCCAGGGCACTAGTCATAGCTACCACCATAGACACCCTAATATTAAGGGTTGGAAACACCTCCTGCATAGAAAAACATGTCCATATGTTAACACCTATCATATGAGAATCTTAATGAAACTAAAAAGATTATAACTCAGCTAATCGAGCAAGAAACTAAGACTTACAAATGATGAACAACACAAAATTTGCATAATGCTCATCAAGTGGTTGAACACGTATCATACAATACTTTATATTATACCCATATGATACTTTCCTTTGACACGATACTTCACTTGGTATTGTATGATAGATGGGCAGGTCCAATATGATAGAGCTCATATAAGGGGTATGAATTAATATTTATGCCAAAATGATCATGCAATAATCTACTATAGTGGTGCAATACTTTCTAGAGTATCACACGATTGTTTTTGGCAACCTATCTAAAACCCTAGAAAAATGTTATAAAATGCTCAAAATCACTAAAAAAGATGCCAGGATGTCATATATTTATCGATGGACCATACTACAGAGGTTCGTTGTGCAATCGGCTACGCTCAAATCAATGTTTAGCGATAAGAAATCCTCCCTAGGCCATGGCCCTCACTCTCTATTCTCTAAAGCTCTCAAAATCAAATAAGAAAAAAGATTTGAAAATAATGTCTTGGGCCCCTTATATAACCCTTTGATCCTATTTTGGCCTATTTTTTGAACTCCTTGAATTTGTGTGAAAACTGCTCCCCTAGCTAATTTTGATGTCATAGATCCATTTTCAGGTTCAAGAATGAAATTCAGGTTCTTCTTGATGGTCAAAATTGTGTTTTAGATTTTCTTCCTTCTTCTACGCAGTTGTCTGACTTTCTAAGGCTTACTTTTAGAATCTTGTTGGAACATTCATCATTTCTACTCTCTTCTACTCATCTAGGTCATTCCATTTTATTTTATTTCACCATTCTTATTGCTTTGACCTATTTTGTATGCTTTATCCTTCTTTTTCAAACTGAGGCATATCTTCATTGCTTGGTGGTTATTCGCTAGGTCTTAATCTCTAATTTTTCATCTTGATTTTATCAAATCTAGCTCAATTTTGCATCTCCTCAACCTCATTTCGATTTTGATCTCGAGGGGGTAGGGATATCATACCATTGCTACAATTTTTTTTTTTCTATGGCTAATTATTTTCTCAAGAGCATATGCTTGAACTTTCCATTTTCTCTTGGTTCATCTGCTTTCTTTGCTTGACATAAGTAGTGCTCATCCCGGGTGTTGGTATTGCCTATTGCTCCTTCCTCATGCTCAATTATATCACTAACTGGTTGAGTGTTTAGGATTTTCTATCTCTCTACACTTCATTCTTTAGAGTTAGTTTTTATTGTTTTCTTAACTTCTTCATTCTTTGACTAAATGTGTTCCTATATCGATCACACAAGTCAAAGAGAAACAAATGCAATCACCCAAAAATGGTCATCTAGACTATGAGCCCCCTTTCTAGTATTTTTTCTTAATTTATCTATTGCTTATTCTTGATCAAATTATCACTTTTCTATTTATTCGATTATTAGCTATGGTTTGACCAATTTATCCTAAGTTTCATATTTAATTAAAAGAACTTGCTCCCTTTTAATTAAATAAAACCTCCACTTTTCACTTATCCTAAGTGTGCATACATAAAACATTATTCCTATTTTAAAATAAAAAGAAAAGGTTGTTTATCTCACATGAGGTGCACACTTTCCAAGGTGGGTGGAATCTTTATTCTCCCACACACATCTCTCACCTTTTTCCACCATTGACCTTGATTAGGTGAGATGCTTGTGCACATGTATCACTCAAGATGCATTCTCCACCCATGATTAAACCTCTCCTATCTATTAATCCCAACTGTCTATTTTCTTTAAAAGAGAGGGCTCTCTCCTCATTCTTTGACTAAGATCTTTTATGCTAACATTGTGCTACAAGATTTCTAGGTGCTTTCTAGCTTTGGAGAACTTGGGTCATTTTTGCACTTGCATTCTACAAACTTGCATCATGGTTTACTTGCATGTAGCTTAAATTTATTTCTCCTCTAGCTTAGATCACATAGTTTGACTAGGAGGCTTCTAACTCTTCATATTTGATTAGCTTAGCTTGCATCTTGCATATCATTATAGTGTAGTTTGCATTGCATTGAACTTGCATTGTGATTCTTGGATGCTAGCATTCTTGTTCTCATCTTTGAATCTCTCTTTCTATGGTGCACCTTGAAAGAGTCGCATAGCTTGACTCATTTGAGAGCCACAACATTGCTATAAAACAAATTTGCACGTCATAGATAGAGAAATATAAGATGCCTATTGAGATGCACTCTTTCATGTGTATTCTCAAGTATAAGGGTTTATAGAAGTGTGCTTACTTTTTGGTATATTTGGGGAATATTGAAGAGTGAAAGGTTTCTCTCTGACTAAATTGAAATGGAAACTAGTGTTTGTAAGTATATGCAAGAAATAAGATAAAATCATTTCGAAGCTAGGTAAAATATTAACTCAATGAAGTTTCTTATGAAAGTGATTACACTAAACAAACATGAGAGAAGTGTGGCCTACTAATAAGAGAACACATACCAAAGAAAAAAAGCCTCCATCACTTGTTGCTTTCTTGTTCTGATGAATGGTTGGCTGGATTAATTTAGCTATATTACCATATTTCCATAACTTTCCAATGTTGTGAATATAGGGGTTAAGGTGTTATTAAGGTTCTATTCTTCCTTTAACTCAACCACAACTAAATAGATACTTTCAGCCTTCTCAAAGTTTCCACATGCTGCAAATGCAAAAAAGCACCTAGGATTTTGAGGAAGATGGAAGAGTAGAATGTTTTTCTCTAACCAAATTCTACTAGAAACTAGTATTTTTAAGTATACACAAGAAACAAGATAAACTTGTTTGGAAGCTAGGTAAAATATTAACTCAATGAAGTTTCTTATGAAAGTGATTACACTAAACAGACACGAGAGAAGCATTACCTAGTAATAATAGAATTGATACCAAAGAATATAAGCCTCCACTTGTTTCTTTCCTATAGTGATGAATGGTTGGATGGATTAATTCAGCCATATTGTCATACTTCCATGATTATCCAACATCGTGAACATATGGGTTAAGGTGTTATGAGATCTGCACCATTCTTTCTTTAATTGAACCAAAAATAAATAGATACTTTAAGCCTTTTAAAAGTTTCCACATGCTGCAAATACCTAGAATCACCTAGGATTTTGAGAAAGATGGAAGAGTGAAAGGTTTCTCTTTGACCAAATTCAAATGTAAACTAGTGTTTCTGAGTATAAACAAGAAACAAGATAAAATCTTTTGGAAGCTAGGTAAAATATTAACTCAATAAAGTTGCTTAAGAAAGTGATTACACTAAATAAACATGAAATAAGCATGGCCTACTAATAAGAGAACTTAGACCAAAGAACATAAGCCTCCATCACTTGATGCTTTCCTATTGCAATGAATGGTTGGATAGATTAATTCAGCTATATTTCCATATTTTTGTGATTATCCAACATTATGAATATAGGGGTTAAGGTGTTATTAAGGTTTTGCACCATTCTTCCTTTAACTCAACAACAACTATTTAGAATAACTGAGATGGGGGTGAATCAATTATCCAAGGTCTAGATGCACAAATTGAACTTTTAATCACTTCAAATACTTTAGATCTAAACATTCATTTAATTGCTCTCTATAACAAACAATCAGTAACATAAACTTGTAGTCCATTGTCCTAATAGTAACAGACTTGCATAATGTAAAATATTAACAATAAAACATCTCAAATAACATCCACACAAGTATGACACTATGATTTAATGTGGAAACCCAATTTGGGAAAAAGCACTAGTAACATGTCTCAAATTTTTATTCTTTTAAAGTGATCTCTGTAGGAGCTAACCTTGTTAAGGTTACAAAATACAATGTTAAATGTGGTCTTGTTAAAGGATTTAATCATCCTATTAGAAGTGGCATTGTTAGAGGGCTTAAGAACATTCCATTAGAATGTCACCTTGATTAAAAGATTTGTATATGACTGTTAGTGTTGAGATAATGGGTGTTGCACACATTACATAATATTGTTATATTGTACTATTTTATTTTATTATGTAATATTTCACCTAGGAGAATCTAGATGGATGTGCAACATGTGAAGATTCTCATGAGATATACTTGATGAGTTGTATTGTAACATTGTGATAAAATTTGATGTAATAATTTAATATTGGGGAAAATAATTAAATGTCCAATATTAAATGTGGGGTCAATGGGTTAGGTAGCACATGGTGTTAGCACATGGTTTATGTAATACCACTTGGTAGTTTTGTGGGACTTGCTACCATAAAAGCAGCCACAAGGGTAGTTGTAGGGACAAGCCAAAATGAAAAAAAAAAAAAGACAAGAGTTGAGCAAGACAAGATTTGATAGGTTAGCCAAGGGAACATTTGTAAAGGTCTGAAGCATGGTATGAGATGTGTGGATTCATGCTTGTTCACATAGATTTCTCGGTTGTGGCCATGGCTTTGAAGGCTTCCATGGTTGTATTGCAATGATATTTTGCTAAATAATACATGGTGATGGATGCTGCTGGAGGTCAAGTTTTTTTTTCCCTCGATGAGGGTTTCCTAGGGTATATATTGTGTCACATTTTTTGTGGGTATGTTGTCTATTTTATTGCATGTGGGCTTTAATTGCATATTTATTTCATATCTAATATAGGTTATGTGGAAATAGTTATAATTATTTTTGTTACAAATATCCTTGTAAGTGGTATTGGAGCTATGGTTTTGTTGTTGTAACCCTAAATTGAATCCATGAGAATGTATGAGAGGATAAAAGAAAAGGACAAGATATATGAATTTTGTAAGTTATTTATTGTAAATTTGAGGGTTTTGGATTTTTTTATTATGATGGGATGTTGGCATATTTTTTGAGCATGAGAAATTTGGTCAAATGGATTTTTTTGATGTTTTATTTAAATGAGGGTTTTAGGGGGGATCTTATAGAAATGAGCTCTTGGAAAAAAGTAGATCTCACTAGTAGATCTAGGTTGATGTTTCCATGAATTTTGATATATAATATGCATTAGTTTAGTCATGTTGATAGAAAATGAAAAAAGGTTTATAGTTTTAGCCCATGATGACCATCAAAATTAATCTCGTCAAAAATTTCGTCACCTGAAAAAAAAAGTTAAACAATTGCAATAAAAATGTTAAAAATACTATCTTGGTAAAATGGCCATAACTTTCTCTTAGGATATCATATTTTTGAATTCTTACAATCATTGGAAAAATAATTCAAAGCACTACAACTTGCTGTAGGTTTGATTTTGTGATTTTGATATTTTGTCAGGTTTTGTGAGTCCAAAAGTCAGATGTTGTTTATTTTAAACATAAATTTGGGCATAACTTGAGCATACAGAGTTGGATTTTGGACTTTGAGTAGTCAATGGTAAGATCTTGGAGAGATCTATACACTGGTTCAGATTTGGTGCAGGGTTGGCATGATTTATTTGGTGATATATTGATCTTAACGGTTAACGATATATATTGACTATGGTAACATTGTGAGTTTAAGGCATTGTATATTTTAGAAATTTGGAGTTTGATGTCACTGTATACTCAATTCATATTTAAGATTGGTCTCATGATTATATGATAATTAGTATTAATTTTAGATATGTATGATGACTTGTTGGGTCTACAAGTGGTCCAGTGTTGTAAGTGGTCTATACTTACAGGTTGTATTTATGGCTTGGTTATGAGTTGTCTTTGTCCATTGATCTTTCACTATTGATACATATTCTGATTACTGGCTTGGATTTGGGTTGCCTATGCCCTTAATCGCATGATTTTCTTATTTATCTTCATGTATAAGGGGATGCGCCGTTACTCGATATAGTCATGGTGGAGAACTGAGGTTGACTATTTTATGATGATAGGTTGGACACTTTGAGAGTTAGTTGCTAAGTTCATGGATGTGATTATGGTGCCATAGATTTGTTATGACATGATTGGATAAACAGGTATATCCTTGATATTCATTAGTTTGGATTCCTGATTCGGTTATGGTGGTATATCTTCTTGGTTGAGGATCAAGGTTATTTGGTTTCTTTTGAGGAGCTCATAATGTACACTTTGACTTCTTTGAGTTCTTTGATGTCTTAGTTGATTATCATAATTAGAGGATGGTTTTTCATCATGATGACATGGATAGCTTGGATACGTAGTTTAGTGGGAGCTTGTGATAGTGATGAGACATGGAGGATTTTAATGTAGGAGATGGATTTTATGATGCCATGAATGAATCAATACCACATTTGAGTGAGAGTTTTTGGCATTGATATATTTATTTAGTGTTTGCAGGTGTTGGAGGTTTGTCTTAGATCATGTTGTTGCAGAAGTGTCTTTGACATTTGAATGGTGCACTTGGTTATCTTCATGGTATGTGGAGATGGTTTTCTTCATGGTGTGTGAAGAAGGTTGCATCTTGAGAAATCATGGAGTTCTTGGTAGAGTTGTGGTTTATGCTTTCATTTGACATGTTATCCTTGGTGTTACCTAATGATTTCATTGTTATGTCATGGTATACTCTTGATATGCATTTAGAGTTTTTGACATGTTATGATATATTCATATGGAGCATGTTATCTCTTTGGTTGAGATGGTTTAGATCATGTTGTCATGTTTATGTTCATGAGGCCATGCTTGAAACTTTGACATTGATCTTGGTTTAGTTTCTTGGTATTGAGTACATTGATCATTTGTTGGATACTTCATGATATTATTATGTTACATCTGGAGTTGGCATGGATTGATTGGTTACGGGTGCTCATGGATACGTAGAGATAGTGGTGATGTTGATTTCTCTTGGATTAGAGTTTTATTTGTTGGGATAGTTGTTTGGTTTCAGTAGGAAGTCTGAGGAGCATTCGCCTAATATGGATTTGAGAGGAGATTTTTTTTAGATGATTCTTGGTTAGAGACTTGGATATCTTGATGAGAATTCTCATTCCCCACTCTTAGTCTACTCGGTGATTTACTACTTGAGAGGTATAACCCATTATTTCTCTAGGGTGCATTATGTTTATGTTTATCTTTCATGGATATGAATCTTGAGCTATGGTATATGTGAGTTAGTTGTGGAGGGTCCATTTGAGATATGGTTTATCATTTGTTATCTCCTTGTGCATATGATGTTGTTATGTTGGTTGAGTTTGGAAGATGGTTTTATATTGGGCATATTCCTTGGATTAGGAGTGGGCATGTCTTGGTTTAGAAATGGTTTATGAGTTTGATCTTCTTGTGAGAGACTTACATCCATGATTAGTTATATGGTATGGTTTGGGTGTTGTTGTAGCTTCTTGGTTAGAATTTTATGGAGGAGATCACACTTAGCACAGTTTACATCTAGAAATGTGTGTAGAAGGACATGATATAGGTTATTATTTGTATGGTTTCTCTTTGGTCTTGGTTATCTTCCTAGATGTTTAGTTTCACTTATATTGTATTTGAGATTGGTTAGAGATTGTGATCATTGGTTCGAGATCATTGGTTTGCACTCATGTATGTCATGTGAGAGATGACAATGTTATTCCTTTATCTCTTTCCTTTGTTGATTGTGGAGAACTTGGGAGAGCATTGCAAACTTGTTATGTGAGTTTTTCTTGTGGGTTATTGGTTTATGCATTGTGGATTTCCTTGATACTACATCAATTGACTTCTTTGAGATGATGTGAGTGGATTGGTTATAGATTTGACATTATCTTTTGCAGTGGGAACTTCTTGGTATATATGTGGCAAGTATTACTCTTGAGGCTTGGGATTGAATGTTACATATTGGATATGTTGATGATGTGAGATTCACTTGGTGTACCTTTGGAGGTATAGATAGTTGGATGGGTTGGCACTTGATGTGGGTGCTATTTCAGATATGAAGTTGTGACAACTACAAATACATATGATTACCTTTGGATTAGGTGTTTGTGTTAGACATTTTAGTTGGTACAAGATTTTATGATCTTCTTATGTGACAAGTTGGGTGCCTTTCTCTTTGGATGGATTCTATGTATGTCTAGTGGTAGTGGCATAATAAGAGGTGACATCATTCATGTTTGAGATATTGGATACTTTGATTTTATTGTAGGTACGAGGATAGAGCACACACTATACTTTGATCCATGATGGTGGATGTGCTAGGGGGCGTTGTTTCTTTAGTCATTATGTGGCTATAGATTGACCCTATGCAATGTATACAACAAGTTGGAGATTGTTAAGATAATGAGTGTTGCACACATTGCATATTATTGTTATATTGTATTATTTTATTTTATTATGTAATATTGTACCTAGTAGCATCTAGATGGACGTGCAACATATGAATATTCCCATTAGATATACTTGATGAGTTGTATTGTAACATTGTGATAATATTTGATGTAATTATTTAATATTGGAGAAAATAATTAAATCTTCAATATTAAATGTGGGGTCAATGGGTTAGGTAGCACATGGTTTTAACACATGGTTTATGTAATACCACTTGGTGGTTTTGTGGGACTTGTTACTATATAAGCAACCACAATGGTAGTTGTAGAGACAAGCCAAAATGTAAAAAAGATAAGAGTTGAGCAAGACAATGCTTGACAAGTTAGCCAAGGGAGCATTTGTGAAGGTTGGAAACATGGCATGAGATTTGTGGATTCATGCTTGTTCACATAGATTTCTCAATTGTGGCTATGGATTTGAAGGCTTCCAAGGTAGTATTGTAATGGTATTTTATTGAATAATACACGGTGCTGGATGCTTTTGGAGGCTAAGTTTTTTTTTCCCCCTTGATGAGAGTTTTCCCAAGGTATATCTTATGTCTCATTTTTTGTGGGTATGTTTTTTATTCTGTCACATGTGAATTTTAATTGCATATTTATTTTAGATCTAATATGGGTTATGTGGAAACAATTATATAATTTTTTTTTTACAAGTTTTCTTACAGTTAGGTCAACCTTGATCAAAGGATTTCAATACTAATACAATGGTTAGAAAGAAAAACTTAGTTTAATCTAATAAATATATATCACAATTCGGTTCATATGTTGATCCACTAAGTGGCCTCCATTGCCATGTGTGTTCTTGATCTACTTGGAAACCCTTCAAGAAAACACTCTTCACCTCATCACAGCTCTTATCAGTCTCTTACTCAAGTTTGCCAATCAATAGCATCAACAACTGCTCTGACCTTATTAGTTCTTGACCAACTCTGCTAGTCTCTCTAAGTTTAGCCCTTGTACCTCCTTAAATAGGTAATTCTAATATATTGCCACTTAAACATCACAACAGATCTTAGGGTTAGGTCAAATTCATTGAATCCTTCCATCATTTTGTCACATCTTTTCTCTTCTATAAAATTCTCCAAACTTCTCCTTGAATTCTTGCATAGAAATGCTCAAACATGGTTTCCCTTAACTTAAATATTTTAGGTCATCCATCCTTATCTTCAACACACTTTACATATTCCAAGAAATCAACTGTGTTGACTGGAAATCATGATTTCCTTATAATCTATCAAATGTTGTCCCTTGGCCAACACTGTGTTTTGAAACTCGATCATCATTGGATTACTCTGTCACTAATAACACATTTTTTCAACATATTTACTATCACTCAGTCAATATTGATGCTTGATCAACACTATATTTGCCTGGCTTATAATAGCACTCGATCAACTCTAGCATCACTCAACTTAAACTTCAAGTTTCTTAATCTTCTTCTCTTTTTCTCTTTTTCTTAGTCAAGCCTATGCATTTGGTCATTCTTTGATCACTTTTTCTATGCCTCATTACAATTGTCTTCTCCACTTGGGTTATGATTAAACAATCACTTTATCTTGTCAAAGTCCAATTGATCAAGTGTTGGAAATACAATAGGAAAGTAAACTCTAAGGGGGGGGGGGGTGGTGGGGGGGTGAATCAGTGCTTCAAAACTTTAACCTTAAAACCATTCACCACACATCCATCTCACAATCTATGCATGTAAACTGAAATACCGACTTAAGCATATGCATTCATAACTTGAAAATAGATAGCATTCAACACATGTATGACACAAGATATTTGGTTACCCAAAAACCCTTCAAGGAGAAGGTAAAACTGGGGTGGGGATGAAACCCACAAATCTTTACTACTGTAGTAATAAAGTGTATCCAATGAAGGTTACAATGTTTGATCATGAAAAATGATCTACCTTATGAAAGGTCTACCCTATTAAAGGCTTTCAAGATTGTTAGATCTTACCCTGTTAAAGGATTTCAACAGCCTATTAGAAGTGTGCCTAGTAAGAGGATTTTAACTTACAATGAAGCAAGCACCTTGTTAAAGGAAATACAACAGCCTATTAAGACTACTCTGTTAAGAGAATTAACTGATTCACCTATTAAAATTTCTTAGAAATGATCCTTTGGTTAACACTCAACTACTTGATAACATATCACCTCTTTCCTAATGTGTACTTGATCCTCACTGATCAGATGTCTCTCTTTTGTCTTTTAACCTTCTTTCCTCTATTCTCCTCTAACTGATTTTGTAATGTATCTCAATTCACAATACCTCAGCCACCATGAATACTCTATTTGTGTATGCAAACCTTCTCTATCTTCTCCTTCTACACACATACAAGGTTTAGGGTTTGTCCTCCTTAAGAACACTTGGGTGACTTAGGGTTAGGTATGAATCAACAATTGTGATTCACCCATATTGCAACTTAATCCTCCCTTTTTCTGATTGGCTATATGTATTGCATAGAGATTCTTAATAAAGATTCATCCTTATCATCTATGATTGCAAAAAAATCCTCAAGTTGGCTCCAAAATGGTTTATATAGTAGTTTGTGTCATTACAAACAACTACGTCAAAATTGTATTACTCGACACTTGAAGTCTCTGATGCTCGGTATTAACTGAAACTTCAATATGGTAACTCAGCCTTTAAATGACTCAACATCCATTGATCACTCGACATCTAAATGACTCAACACTTACTATCTACTCGACACATACTGAATATCTCTCACTCAACATATACTATCTAAAAATTTATGCTTAGCATGTATTACTCATTTGACATGAACCAAGTAAATGACTTAAGTATATTTTCACTTATATGTCAAAACCAATCTTAGATTAACAATCTCCCCCTTTGACATGAGTGGAAAAATACTTGGTCATGCATGAATAACCTTAGTCTTTCAAGCATAACTTAGATAATATCCATGTACATACAAAATTTCAAAACTTCAAAATTTTGCAAAACTTATGACTCATCACTCGTTAGTCATACTTCAAAATTCAATAACCTCCCTTGAATTGTTGTCCTATTCTAAACTGAAAAATTGAATACTCCTTTTGAGTAGAGTTTGCATATGCTAGCTTGAGTTACTGACTCTGTCTTGTCTCCCCCAAAACTTATCTCTCCATTCATGCATATTCTCCTCCTTTATTTAGTCTCCCCCTTTTGACACTTATGTCACAGGTTGTACACTTGTAGTGTGTTTTTCCAAGAAAGTTTTGTGGACTTCAAATATTATCTTCAGTGTTGCATCCCAATTATTACAAGCTACCTCCAATGATTTGATTTGGATGGCTAACTCAGCAAAAAAATGAACTATGCCTTCAAGTGTAGAAAGATGGGGATCTTTTTGCATTAATGTCTCTACAAAGGCTAGCTCCTTGTGAAGTATTTCCATGTGTGGGGTCAACACGGATTGGATGTTGATCAGTGTAGCTCGAATATTTGCATCATGAGCATGCAGAGCTGCCAATTGACCTTGTGAATTCATCAAATTCCTGAAGTGCTTCTAACTCTGAGTTGGAGAATGAGGTAGAGTTGTACCTATTTTCTTCATGTCTCCCTCCAAATTGTCAATGTGGCACTACACTTCTTTTGTGAACAGAGTTGTATCACACAACTTAGTGTAAAGTGAGAAAATATTCTCTAATACTTTCATTACACTGTCAATCTTGGTTGCTAACTCAACCTGATTGAGTGCAATAGCACTTGATATCTTTTCATTTACCTTTCCTTTGGATTTTCTCTTAGACCATTCAAGTAATTTTACATTTAAATCTAGGTTTGCATCATTAATCTATTCTACAATGTTTACCAACTACCCCATGATAGGCTTGTCTTTTGTAGGTACTGGCAGGATAAATGCATCAAGAAAGATATCCTTGATGTCTTGCAATGCTTTCTTCTACCTAAGTTCCCTTATGAGTAGTTCTTGTTGCTTTTTCCTTACAAGTGCATCCTGTAGTATGCCCATTTGTTCAATAGTGATAGTTCCAAGGTCAAACTTTGGTATAACAATCACTTCATCCAAGTTGACATCACCAAATGATGTAACCTCATCTACCTTGGATGTAATTAGAATAGACCTTGATGACTACAGTGGTGTAGCTTCTACACTTGGCCTTTGAAGTGCTTGACTTGGAGGAGTAGTAGTTGCTGGCAAAGCAACTAATGTTTGTATTGCTAATTGCTCCTCAGGATTTGTTATCAAGTCTGATTCTTTACTCCTCTTCTCTTCTTGTTATTTAATTTCAATTGCACCTTGAACTTGTGCTATAGGTACAAGAGTATCTACCTGACTTGTTTGAACATGTGTTTCATCCTGTGTTTCTGTTGCAACTTCTGGTCACAGTGTGTACCAAGTTGTTGATATTTGTCATTGATGTCTCCTTTCTTTGATACACTACTATGGGTAATGTAGGTTGTATCATGGTAAATTAAAGGGTTTTTGATATGTCTTGTGTTTCCATTTTGCATGTCCTCCTTTTTTATGGGATTTATGTTTTGAGTCATATTGTTAGAAACATCATTGATCTTTACTATTTCAGTTTCTACTTGTGTCACATGTTGTGGACTGGCACTCAACATCTGTATATTTGGTATACTCTATTCTATTTTCTGCTCATCTTCAACCATTGCCTATGCATCTATAGTTGTCTTAATGCCTTCCACATGTGCATCTTTCTAAGTATCAACTATAGTAACGTCAATTACTTCTTGTCCATCATTTTCATCACCGACCTCAATAAGTGTCTACTCTATTGCCTTAGGTGTTGTCAACCCATAAATTACCTTCCAAATTTGGGTACTCTATTGAACAACATCTTCAATCTTGTTCTATAAAATGTTAAAGGCACAATACTTCGGAGAAAATTTTCTTGCATACTTCTTAATGGCCTTTATCATCTCATATTTATCCAAATCTAGCATCACTCTTGCAAGAGTAGTTTCTCTTATATTTCTCTCTATTGTGAGACTATATTTCCATCTTTTCTCAACTCTATCATATAAATGCTTTGATAGAGAGTTGGAAACCTCAATTGGAGTCATCTTAAATGTTTCCATCATGGCATATACTGACTCTTCTACCTTATCCATATCTAACTTTCCAAGCTTACCAAATTCAATATGTGAAAATCCACTCAAATTTGCATTATTCTTTATGTTTTCACATATGTTATCAAAATCAGAAGAAGGACTGTGACTTGCCTCTTGGAATTGGTTATTATCATTAGATTCTATCTTCTCCTCATTTGATTCGATCAAAGCAATTTACTTTCTCCTTTGTCTCTTCTTAGACTCATCAACTTGTATATCTTTTCTAGCCTTTGTTTCTTTTGGCTTTGCCACTTCTTGAGCTTTCTTAGTAGTAGTTCTTGTGCTAGTTCTGGTATCTAGTACTACAAGCTTAGGTTTTACAACCTTCTTGGGTTTGCTCACTATTGGAGCTTTAACTTTTCTCTTCTTCTTCTCCGTGGCTATAGGTGCTTCACTGGCTTCTTCTCCCTCAACACCTTCTTCAAGCTTGACTTCCTCTTCATCTTGATCTACTCCTTGACCTTGTGTTAGAGCCAGTGATGCTTGAGTAGGAACTTCTTCTTCTTCATCATCTTCATTGTCTTCCTCTTCTTGATCTTCATTGTCTTCCTCTTCTTCATCTTCCTCTACTCCTTCACCAAATTTTTCTTTTAGCTTCTTAACAATTTTGTTTTTCTTTCTTATCACTGATGTTATCTTCAAGTCCATTGTTATCTTTGATTTGAGAACATCATAATTTCCAAAGGCAGTAGCTTTATTATCTACTTCTTCTGCAAGAAAAGATGTGATTGTTGCAAATGCCTCATCCACATTAATCTCATATCCTAGAGGTATTAACCATCTTACCCTTGGAACTGCAACCTGTACATATGTTAAGTTAGTATCAACTAGAAAGCAAACATCATTGAAATGTTTCTCAACTAGTAACACTAGAATCCTGTGTCTTTGTTTCACAGACTTCTCAAAGTCCTCAAAATAATTGTTCATAATAGACTCAAAACTATCTCCCATTTGCTCAATGAATTCGCCTATTTGTACTGCAATGATCTATTTGTCTACCAAGAAAATTTTCCAAAGGAAGGAAATGTGTTCTACACATAGAAAAATATACATACAAGTATTGATCCAAACTTGCATTGTGTACTCTTGGTTTTCCTTATTGCTCCCAAGTTTTTTGATAATTGTTGCAACTATAGCTCTACAAGGTCATAAGTATGATCCTTTTTCACTATCTTGTAGCCTACATCAACATCAATACAAGGTACACCATTGAATTTGCTTGATTGAAAGAATTTGTGTGAAATAATCCTTACTGTAAAAGCAATTAGGGGATCTATGATGGTATCAATTGTCATTCCTCTTTTGTTCCACACCGCCCCTATATTTTTCTCAATGACCTCCTTTGCATCACTTCTCATAGTTTTGGGTTTGTCTGGGGATGGATACCCTGTTACCCTCTACACAATCTTTTCAGTGATATTGATAAGTCCATTCTCCAACCATACATAATTATCATCAATTCTTCTCAAGACAATCTTTATCCACTCTATCTTAAAGACGTTTGGAAAATCTAGGGCATGAGTTAACCCTTTTCTTTCCACAATTTTATACTCTTCCTTCAGTATCCCATTTTCACACAATTTTCCATATAGGCCTTTGATTTCCATATCTCATATGCTACCCACCTTGCATGTGTAGCAACATCTCACATCTTGAATCAATAAGATTTGTGGTGGTATCATGGACAATGCACTAGATGGGTCTTGTTTTTAAGCAATGTCAAGAATAACCTTGAAATTAGGTTGTTTAATCTCATTGTTTATTAATTGAACATTTAAAACTTCTTTTCCCTCTTTAACCTTAGTAGCAGAAGAACTAGACGCCATATTCAATACCTAGGGTTTGCACAAATTCAAACAATGTAGCTTGGCACATGATAAATACCTTCTCAAATCCATTGAATGTTGTTGAACGATGGTTGAATTTTCTCTACAAATGCTTGGAGTGATCTCTTCAATTTGCCTTAGCTCTTCATGCTCTCTCCGGTTTCGAATGATGTCAAATGAGTCAAAAATTGATCAAATAGACCTTAAAACTTCACAATTAATGCTCAATGCTTACACAATTGTAAGATAAATTTTCATGTAGTTTCCTTTATGCTTGGAAACCACTACGAGCTCGGTTAACACTATCACTTGTGATAGCTCAGCATCAACTATATTTCACTTGGCAACTATAGTGAAACTTTTCGTGCTCAGTAGTAACATGAGAACTAACATAACTTTAAGATTTCTTCCAAATTCTAAACAACACTTTACATCTTTCTTCATGCAAATATAATCATTTTAGAACTAAATCCTTGTAATTGATGTATAGTACATCTTTTAAATTCTAGTCCCACACATATCTCTTGATTGCTTAATTGGAGGTGGTGTGATCACCTAACCCATTGGATGAAGTGATCCCATATAAACTTGATGTGTTGCAATCTTTCTTTCTCTTCCATGGCTTGTTCATCTCATCTTTGACATTCTCAGCATCTTCCTTTCCTTTTCCTTTGTAGAACTCATTGCTTGGTGCTCTTGACCTTGTTGGACAATTCCTACTTATGTGACTAGTCTTTAAGCAACTAAAACATGTAGTTTGACTTAACCATCTTTTGCAGTCACTTCTAAAATGTGTTCTTATACTATTTTCAACAACATGTCCATACACTTGACAATAGTGACAACTATACCTAGTATTATAATCCCAATTACGAGATTTGCCATTGTGTTTTAGCTTTGTCTTTTTGTTTGATGACCATTTGGGCTTGGATCTACATTCATATGCTCTATGTTCATAATTTTGATAGTTATAGCAGTATCCTTCAAATCCTTTTGTGCTTATGGTCTTGATTCTAGATTCATGTGCCTGATGTCCTTGTTTGTTGCATTTGTGGCTGTGACCCATGAGCTTCTGCTTAGGATTCTAATTTGTAGTCTTGCTCCTACAAACATTAGCAGTATGACCTATCTTACCACAATTATGACAAGTAAGTTTGGAGTTCTTACCTTTGTTACTTCTCTCCTCACCACTTTTAGATGATTCTCCTTCTTTAGTACCAGTGTACCCTAATCTTGTAGTATCATTGTTTGATCTAGGAGATCTCATTAGTTGCTCAAAATACTTGATAGCTTCACTAGGTCTATTGAAGCTTTCAACAAACTCTTTTTCTCTTTTTAGATCATTTCTCAGTTGTTCATTCTACAATTGTAGTATTGCGGTCTTAATATCTTTTCCATTCAATTCATAAATTGTAATCATCATTTGATTCAATGTTTCCAATTGCATGTGAGCAATCTTGTTCACCTTTGATGTTTTCTCTTCCAATTTTTTGGTCAATATCTTTTAGTAATCTTCAATCATGACTTTTTCCTCTTTGACTTTCCTTTTCTGCTCGGTTAACTCACATAACAATATTGATTATACTTCTTGTTCTATATTGATATTTCTGACCTCTTCAGTTAGGGCTACATTATTTTCCATTAGATTTGCAACTGCTGCATCGAATTCACTTATGTTTACATATGCAAATAATTTAGTAGTGTCAATTTCTTGGTAATGTGTGTCATTCTCTTCAATAGCTATCTCTTTCCTTCTTTTCAATGATTGCTTCAACTCATCTCTTGCTTTGTTTAGTTGATATAGGGCAAGCTATATTTCAATCTTCTAGTTCTCAATAATCTTTCCCAACTTGTAGCCTTCCATTTCTAAGATCTTTCCCCAAAGTTGCAAGGCTCTACTTTCTAGAGAACTAAACTCTGATACCAATTATTGGAAATATAATAGGAAAGTAAACTTTGAGAGGGGGGGAGGAGTGAATCAGTGCTTCAAAACTTTAACCTTAAAATCATTCACCACACAATCATCTCACAATCTATGCATGTAAATTGAAATACCAAATTAAGCATTAGCATTCATAATTTGAAAGTAAATAAAATTCAACACATGTATGACACAAGATATTTGGTTATAAGATAAAACTAGGGTAGGGATGACACCCACAAATCTCCACCACTGCAGTAATAAAGTGTATTCAATGAAGGTTACAACTTTTGATCATGAAACATTATCTACCCTCTGAAAGGTTTGCCCTGTATGAAAACCAAAACAAACCGCTCTATTAAAGAGTGTAGAGAGATAAGGACCCAAGATCGTTGTACCGAGGTTGAAGAGCTCAACCTAAAAACCCTCCTCATCAACTTCCCTATTGCATCTCATAAGTTTGATGGCCTTGTAAATACTAGAGGTAGAGAATAGGGGGGGAGATGGGAAGGGTGGGATGGGATAAGGGGAAACTTGGAAGTGCCTAGGTAAGCCAACAGTTTGGATGCAAACCTTCTACCTAGGTCGTGTTGGCCAACATTACATTAAGCCATTAGGGACATTGATGAAAAAAGGTAATAATTTTCACACAATGCATTTTCTTGGATTTTGTAGCTATCTAGTTTGAAAAGAGGGCATTTGGCACACTTGTTGGGAGAGGTTGATTGATCACTTCCAAGGAAACCCACAATTGGGAGCGAAATGTGCTCTCAATTGAAAGTGAAGGGAGGAAGGATGTCATTGACCTAAGGAATTAGGAAGTGAGTGCAGAGTTGGCATCCTTTGAGTCAAAATGTGAAGATGGAGAATGGGGTATGGACAAGAGAAGGAAAGGCATGGAACCAAATGACAACGGGGTGTTTGAACTTGAAGATTATTTGGAAGATGAGACAAGTCCCTTCAACAAACTACTTCTTTGGTAAATGAAAGACTATGAAGTATTCCCATTAACGTATAATTTTTTGGAAGCTACAATTCTCAGAGAAAAGCAACTGGTGGAAGCATGTAAAAGAATAGACAATGCATCTCACAATATGAAGAGGAGAATATGTAATATGCAGTGTATAAGGGATTCTCAAGGGAACTATGCTTTACAAAAAAAATATGGGAAAAGAAAGATGGAGAGATTGAAAATGGAAACAAAGAATAATGAAGACTACATAGAGGCCATTGTTTAATTCATACTCTCAAGAAATTTATAAATCCCACTCTATGTTGTAGAATTAAAATTACTTTTTATAAACTTTAAAACAACTTAATTGACTTTCTAAAGTTGATTTAAGTATAGAACTAAAATGAAAAACAACAAGTGAAATATGCAATCACACAATTTGACAAATAAATTTCATGAGTGGAAAACCCTCTGGGGGAATAAAAACCACTAGTACAAAAATTGCTTCATTGGCTTATCTGGAAAACATTTTTGTTTACAATTCCTCACTAGCAGATATGTTTCATTGACTAATTATATACCAGTAGTTTAAAATTTTACAACCATATACAAAGTATCATCTCTATTTCACTTGATATATTTTGATCTCACTTTGCTTAAGATGAACACGACCCCTTTATAGCTCATCCTTTGCAAATTCATATATAACTATAGATGACATGTCACCTTCTTATCATTGATGCTTATTTTCCTTAGAGATAGCTTATTTAAATAATTCACAATTTGCTTTCTTAGAATATTTAATTTGATTCCTTAAGAGGCTATTTATTTAATATTTCACGATTATTCAATATGACCTCATAGATGTTGTTTATCTAAATATTTCACAATTATCTAGTTAGCCTCTTAAGTGACAACTATTTAATTATATTGTAATTGCGTAATTTAGTTGATTTTTATTTATTTTATCTTATAAGTTGCCTACTTAATTATGTTGGGATTAGTTAATTTGATAAAATTTAGATGTATGTAATTATTTTGCAATAAATTGAACACTTAACAAGAAATCTCTTATAAGTTAATATCAAGTAATTATCAAACACTACAAAATAATTAACTACCAATTTAAAAGAAACTAGATATTTGAATAATTTATATATAATGCTTAAGAAAGTCAAATATTACAATATTATAAATAAAATAAATATTTATGGTTATACAACTCAATAATTTCCTTGGTGTATATATATATATATATATCATTTGTATTCAACAACTCTTTGATTAGTTGCCTATATTAAATTATCTTAAATGAATTTTATGAGATTATATTAATTTGAAATACTTTTATAAAATAATTAGTTAATTAAAAGTCGATTTTGATATCCATCACTTTAAGTTAATTTCTAATTTAGAAATAGACATTATTATAATTATTAAATAATAAAGTTTTAAATACAGGAAGTAATCAAACAAATATTTAAGCAATTAAACTTTTAAAATATACATATAAATATAGAAAAATAGCATTGTTTCTTATAATAATTAAATAATACCATTATTAAACAAATTAGCAAAAATAAATAAATACATTATGATACGATAAATGTGTAATTTAGAAAAGTAGACAAGAGTAATTAAAAAATAATATAGTATCAATATCATAGTTAACCCAATGTATATTAGCTTTTAGAAAATAATATTAAAGGATTAATAAAACAACATTAGCAAAACCCAAAAAATAAAATACATTAACCTCTAGAAAAGAGCCCACTATGCCAAAGTTAGGCGAATTTTTTTTAAGGAAAAAAAGGCTTCATGACACGAAAAAATGCAATGGACTTGATTTTATTTAAAAAAGAAAAAACATAATAATATAAAACATTCTTAAGCATCATCGAGCCTGCAAAAAATGAAATGAATTTAGTGGTTGATAAATTTGATACTCTGCTCCATCGTTTAAACTTTCATTTTCTCAACCAGACCAGGTAAGCACCAATATTTCAGACTTAAATCATTTTTCTTTTGGATACGAAAATTATAATGAAGAATGATTGTTTTTATCTTATTTTAGTAGCTAAGAAAAGAAAAAAGAAAAAATTAAAACATTATATATATATATATATATATGTTTGGTTCTGTAATATGGACTTTTGAAAGTACTAAAATTCTGAAACTGAGATAGTTATTTTATTTTCTTTAGTTCAATTTAACCTTCACCAAAATTCTGGAAAATGGAAATATTATTTGTATTACAGCCATGAATGATCTGATTAATGAAAGAACACTTCTCATTTTTTTTCAGCATGTGTAAACATGGTGAGAAGATTTAGTTTGTTCGTTTGATTTCTAGTCTGTGTAAGAACATCAGAATGATTTAGTTCACCTTCTCATTTTTAGGTCTATAAATCTGGAATAGATGCACAACTTATGATAACAAAGTAATTGATGTTTTCACTATGGTATACATACAACTATGAACCACTGTACCAACACAGATTCATTGTAGGCTCCTTATGAAATATGTTATAGAACAAGATAGTTCTTCATCAAGTTTACAATTGAAAATATAATTACCGAGTTCAAGCCTATTTGCTAACTATAAACATTGTGACAGATTGTAAGATTGAATGCTAAGAAGAAAATATAGTCAAGAAAACTCATTTGAACCTTGTTAAATGATAGGACACCGTGAAACATGCATAATCTATAAAGTGGTACTTTCCCTTTAGCAATCTCATTTCAATAATATACGACATTATAGTTCAATACTAGGGTGAATGCATAAAGTTGGGTTGTAAATCTATGGAATGGACCTCTTCAAAAATGGGTACCAAGTTTTAACAAATCGGTACCCGTTATGGTACCTGATTTTTGAATATGGATCAAGTACCTAAAGTGCGATTTAAAAATCAGGTACCCGATTTTTAAAATTGGATACTCGATTTCTAAATATTATAAAACCCACTTTTTATGGGGTTTTCACTCATTTTCATTGCCATCATAAATGGGAGCCCGATTTAAGCTTAGAAATGGGAGCCCATTTTTGGATTTCTACTGACCCCCCGCTATTTTTTTTAGTGTACCGGGTATTTTATTTTGTTTTCTAGTATTTTATTTTATTGTTTTCAGTTTTACACTTTATAATTCCATCAATTTATTACTTTTTTTCACGTTAAATAGTTTTTAATATATAAAATTATAAATTTCCATTGTAAATAGTTTTCTATTTAGATTGTTGTATCTGTTAATTTAAATAGTTTGTATCTGTTCATTTTACTTTTTGTTTAGTAGATGTTCATTTAAAAATTATTATTTTAGATGTTTCAATGTATTTAATAAAAGTTTTAGTGATGAATGATTAGATAGATGTAAATTAGATTGTTTAAACATGTAGTTACATTGATGTTTTAGATTTATTTTAACTAAGTAGTAATTAATTGTAAATTAGTTTGTAAATCATATAACAAAAAAAGTAAAACTAACTATATTCCTAAATCTAACCTCAGCCTCCATAACTTTACAATAATTTAATCTAAACCTAAACATAAAACTAAGTATTTAATGTACTCCCTTACCTTAAAACCATAATTTTAACTCTAAACCTTAGACTCATGTGACTCTAATCATAAGCTTAACTCTTTAATCCTAACATTAACTAAAACTCTAATCCTAAACAATCATGTAACCAAATCCTTAACACAACCTAAGCCCTAATTATGACATAAATATAGACTCTCTTCCTTTCTATTTGTGATTTTCAACAAGTAATGTTTCCCTTCCAAATGAAATGTAATTTTAAATCCCATACTCCAAATTATGTGTCATCATATCCATTTATCATTTCATTGTTTAGTTAGATAAATTTTACAACAAGATTTTCAATAATTTAATGACCATATATTTTTAATAAAACTATGTACACTAACCCTAAACATAGTATTAACCTTGATGTAAAATCTCACTCTTACCATAATTCTAAGCCTAACCCTAACACTAATTTATTTATTTTAGCCATTATATAATTAAAAATAAGAAACCTAACCCTAATCATTAATTTGAAACCCTAATACAAGTATCCTAACCCATTTTTTAAATGATAAACTTAATCCTAAATGTTAAACCCTAATTCTAGTTGTAACTTCAAATCTTAAACCTAACACTTGATCCCTAGCTAGGTAACCATAACTAATGCAGCGGCATCCAAGGATCAAGGCTATTGACTTAGATGTGGGTTTTGGTCAAAATTTACTTCCGGGGGTCATAACTTTTGACTTAGATGTGTGTTTTGGTTGAAATTTTACAGGTAGTTTCATGAGGAGTTATTTAGACTACCAATCAAGCTTAGCTCAAATGGTGGCCATTTTGACTCTTTTTTGGGAGCCTGGAAGATCGTCCTAACCTCCAAAATTGGCTTTTTGTGTTTTTTCCAATTTTTTTAGAAATTTGTTTTTGTAATAAATCTGAAATCAATTTTTTGATTTCGTCGATTAGTTGGTAATTCATCTTACCTTAGTTGGTGGATTTTTCTGGGAAAAAAAGAGATTCGTAGGATGGGTTTTAAAAATGACCAAAAATGGAAAAATCCATTTTTCCTAAAAAACTACCAAATATGGTAATTTTTGGAATTGTAATAAGTAGGTGTTTTATTTTATTGTAGATGCAAAGTAGAGTTGTGAAAGTTTAATAAAAGATTATGGCGTTCTGAAACTTTTGTGTTGTGTCATTTTCTGATTTATTCTTTGAAGAGTTGAGGGTTACATCAACAATAGTAACCATAATGGAAAGTAATCTTAATCCTAACCATATAATTAAAATCATAATCCTTAAACCTAGCACATGATCCTAAAATATAAACCCTAATTCTAATCTTAATTTTTAAACACTAAATTTTCAAAGTGCTAAGCTATAATCTAATGAAGGTACAGCTCTGATACCACTTGATGTTGGTATGCGCTGATACCACTGATGAAGGGCCACACCACCCTTACCAACTCACAACCAAGAATGCAACAATATAGAGACCAAGAGAAATAAAAAAAATGCTTCACAAGAAATTTTATTATACTTGAAGATCCTTACAACACCCACAAGATGATATCATAGTTATGATTTCTTCAAAAAGAAGTTTACAAATTCTTCAACATAAGAGAAATCCCAAATAAGAGTCTTCACACCAAGAGCTTCACCAAGAATTTCTACTTTAAGAGCTACATCTTTAGAGCTTTCACACCTTCTAGCTTCTACTTCTCAAGCTTGATTAGAAATGCTCATATGCCTTGCTTAAATAGGCACTTACCACCCAATGCATGACTTATCCACAACCTTCTACACAATATCCACAATCTTCTAAAACTTCCATAACCTTCTAGAATTACAACTAAGCACCACCATGTGGCCCAATTAGAAAATTGCATTTCCTTTATGGATCACAACAAATATTAAATGCAAGATTTAAGAAACTTTCCACAAGCTTCTAAGATGCCACCTACACACCTCGATTAATGTAATGACAACTATTTTTCTTATTTTTCTATTTATGCCACCTATGCACCTCAAAATAAAAATCGCCCTTTCCTTTCTTTTCTCCTTTTTATTTTTATTATTATTTCTCCTCTAATTTTTGTCACTTTCTCTCTCCTCCAGTTTTTTTTTTGTTTTTTAATAATAAATTCAACATGTCTCCCCTTTATTTTGGATGCAAGATGCTCCTGCATCATAATCTTAAATTAGATCATCCATCAATCGTAAATCTAAACCTAAACCATAATTCTAAACTCTAATGCCTAATCTTAAATGGTAAGCCTTGAAATAGTAGGCTCTGTAATCCTAAATCTTATATTTTGTGCCCCAATCATAATGTTAATTACTCCTAAATCCTAACCCAAATCACAATCTTATTTATGTTAAATCCTAATCCTAGTTGATTTATTAATAGTTTTTTGGAGTATTATTTTATGATTAGGCTTAAATTTGGTATAATGTTCAATTAGCTTTAACATTAAAATTTACTTATTTATGTTCAATTATCCTTAGCCTTAACTTTAAAGATGTACATTTATATAATTCATATTTTAGATTTATTTTATTAAATAGTAATTCTATGACTTTTTATGTTGTTTAAACATATATAAAAATTATATTTGATGGACCCACTCCCACCCCGTCCCTCTCCCCCATCCCCATCCCTACCCCCTCAATCTCCACCTCCACCTCCAACCCCACCTCCATGACCACCTAGTCCTCCTCCAACACCTGCCACAGAGGATCTGAGGGAGAGCATGAGGCACAACCTTCGCAACCTCATGTGCTATATTCATGTACCATTAGGTGTGAGGACCACCCCACCTCCTCACCTACGTCACCTTGCAAATAGTATGCAAGGCATTGTACACTCTATCAAGCATTTGGATAGTGACATCGATAGCTTTATATTATGGAGGAAAAACATGCGTGCCTTCTATTATGATGGCCTGTAGTGCCTCTCCCATTTGACTTCTGTAAGTCATCCTGATGAATGCAACCTTGTTGATCTTTTGTTGTGATGGGATCATGATTGTGACCCTGAGTGGTCTACACCGTTGAGGTGTTTGGATTTATGTTTCTGTATTAGTTTCTTTTTTTATGCTTTTGATTGATCTATGAGATTATGTTGTAATTTTTGGTTCACTAAGGTTTGTGCTAGTGGTTACCAAGATCGATGTGGTATCATGAGGTTGTTTCGTGATTACCTTGAGATGTGTGCAGAGATTGCACTATGTTCTATTACCATGCTACTCTGGACTAGGTTCCTGTAGCAGTCATTAGTCATGTTATGACGATGTTCACTTATGTGTTTTAAATGTCTTTTTGTTGATTCTGTAATCAATCATTATTAAATGCTTAAGTAATTAGAAATGGATTGTTCATGTGGGATTATTTGGTTATGTGTTGCGGACATTTACCTTGTTATATTTTGATCTGAGAGATATTTGTTCTTATGTGATGCTTTATATTTGAGAGGACCTGAGGGTCAGATGTTACACCTTGATTCCAATATCATAGATTTTAGACTACTATGCTATTCAGTTAATCATATTGCATGACGATGCCATTTTGAGATGACAGTGTGTTTTATGATGATATCTGGTTATCTAGTTTTTGGACATACCTCTGATTATGTTATGTGATGGATTTAATTCTATGGTTATTTACTTCATTTATGCTTTATGCGAACATGAGTGATGTAAATAAATTATTTTAATATAATTAATTAAATGGTTAAATTAGGTGATTTAATGCATTTATTGCTTCAGCTATGTTATTATATGCAATTGCACTTGATCGTGTTGTTTAGTGTGCAGGATTTATATCCCTGGTAGTGGCACATGGAGTTAATGATTCAACCATTCATATTTTACCAATGTTGTCCTTATATGGTCGACGTATCCTTTATTAAAATGTTTAAATTAAACCTTCCGGTGATTATTAAATCTGAACTCATTTGCATTATGTGATTAGACCAATAAGTGTGTCTGTGCATTTAAAAGTTCGCATTGTCATGAAAGTTATTAAGGAGATTTATGTGTTTTTGGGTTTTTGAGCTTTTTAATTGATTTATTTTAATTTCTAGCAGCTTTGCCATAGATGAATTCCTATTTATAGGAATAGCATGTTTTTGTTTGGGTTGATTCGAGGTTTAACTAGATTGCCTGGTTAAATGCCCTAATCGATTATTCACCCAAAAAGTGAATAAGTATCCAAAAAGGAATTTAATTCCTGACTTCTCACTTTAGAATTGGAAAGTTGGAGAGTAAAACCCAAAATCCTCTTCATGAGGATTTACTATTTTGTTCATTGTGGGAGCTACGGGCGTGGGATTGTCGCAAGGTTCAGCTCGTTGGATCCAGCTCGGGGAAACCTTGGATTGCCACAATTTTCAGCTACTTCTGCGAGATATTTATTTTATGGTTCAGATTCCCGTTTTGCCCTTTTGGCTGTGAGGTAGGGCTTTCCCGTTTTATTGTTTCGGCTCCGTTTCTGCTTTTGTTTTTGGTAGCCGTTTGTTTGAAGGTTGAGAACTAGTGTTTCCCTCTATTTTTGTATGCTAATTCTGCTCGGTTGGGCGGGTATGAACATTTCTCTATTTTTTGGGATGAGGGTTTGGGTTTTTGAGCCGTTATGCTGGCCATTTTTGCATACGGTGTCTGATTCCTTTTATTTTTGGATTTTTGGGATTTTTGAACCCAAAGGCCAAATGGGTTTTAATTTTAAAATTTTTCTAAAATTTGGGGTTTTTACTTCGTTTTGCGAGCCACCCTATTTTTTCAAGTTTTCTTGGCACAATGTGGGTTGTGGACTTGGATGATCCATTTGGATATTAGTCAGACCACTTCTGCACTTTTATGTTGCATTGGGATGCGTGTTACATCCGTACTCCTGACGTTGTGTTTGGTTGAGTGATTTTATACCTGTTGTTATGGTTTCTTTTGGACCCTTGCTTTGTTTCATGGACATTAAGATTCGTGTAGAATCCATACTCTCGGATTGAGGCCGATTGAGTAAGTTCATGACTTTTGGTCTTGTCACATCAGTTAGATTCGTGTAGAATCCATACCCTCGGATTGAGGTCGGTTGAGTAATTTTATGATGTATGATTTTATTGGCTTTGGGATTCGTGTAGAATGTGTCCTCTTGAGTTGCTTTCGGTTGGGTGTTTTGTTTTGCATTGTGTTCTCATTCCTGTCCTTGTGTTATGATCTTCGTGATGGTGGTGCGCCACACACGAGTACGTGCCCGTACATTTGTTGGGTGACTTGCAAGGCCCAATCTTCTGTGGATTTGCCAGAAGTTATGATCATTGGGGTTGGGATGGGAGTATGCATGCCCACAGACACTTTTTGTAGGATGAGCATGGGTAGGGTAGGGTAGCATATGGAGGGGGCTTTTATCTCACAACCTGGTGATCATGACACCACAGGTATGGCTGAGAGGAGCTTGATTAAGTGATAACTAAAAAAAATGTGGGAATGGTAATAAAACTTAAGATAATAAAATGTGTGAGCACCCGATTAAGTTCGAGGACACAATGTGTGAGCACCCGTTTAAGTTTGAGGACACACGATCCAAGCTTGGGCTTTTCAATGCCAAGCGACTCTCCATGATGTCAGCCCCTACTTAGCAGCCTTTTGAGTGTTTGACCAGGACCTGTACTCCTTGCATTGTCTTAGGTTCTTGGTTGCAGCCATCATACTGTCTGGCATGAGTGTTAGCCTTAGATGTTGTGCTTTATGTGTGTTTGTGGTTGGATCATTATCTCCATCAGCACGGCGGGTGTGGACCTATGGGTGCCATGTGGTTGGGAGGCGTAGCTACCTTCACCACTGCTAGGGATCGATGTATAGAGACGATCTTTTGTCCTAGTGCAACTGTTGTTGGATGTCTTCACTTGATACTTCGGGTTCCATAGTATGCTTTCTTGTGATTTGTGCTTTCATTGGGATGCTTGTATATCATGCTTAGATGATGTTAGTTTATTTGATGCATTCCCTTATCATGATGTTTAGCATATGATTAGATGATGTTATTTGATTTAGTAGTATATTTGTTGCTTACTGTTGTTTAGCATGTGATAGGCGATGTTATCTATTGTAGGATTATCTTATGCATTATCACTAGCATGTTAGATTTCCTTATGCTGATATTGTGCATGTTTTTAGTAGTGACGTCCCTATTATGACAGTACTGACGATCTGGTAGGTGGCTTGGGATGTTACGCGCGAGGGATGGCTAGGACCCATGATGGTCTTATGATGCTATTGACGGATGGGAGGATTCGCGTACTTAGTTTGGTTGTTTTGTTCCTGAGATGTATTTCTATACATTGCGATTTTTCTTTTGTTCTCTTCGATGTTTATTTCAGTATGTTCTTTGCTATTGTAGTTTAGATGGATAGATGTTCATCATTTTGTGTTGTTCTTGCACTTGAGTGTTCATTCCTCGAGCCTTTGTAGATCTAGTACTCCCTGGTGTGGAGGTTCTTTGCTCTATTTTGGTTAGTTGTTGGTCTTTTATATTTCTTGAAGTGTTTTCGTGATCTTTGGGTGACATTTGTTCAGCATGGTGCGACATTAAAAATGTATCGCACGCCCATGCAAGCTGTGTCGTACAATACTGTAAAGTATCGCACGCCTTCTTGAGAAATGTCGTACGACACTAGAAGAGGTCCACACACCTTCTTGAGAAATGTCGTATGACACTATAAAGTATCGCACGCCTTCTTGAGAAATGTCATACGACACTGGAAGAGTGTCACATGCCTTAAGGAGAAGTGTCGCCCTCCCATAGTAAGAAGTGTCGCATGGTTTTTTGTAAAAACTTGCGCAGGCAGACAACAGGCACTTTTCGTTGTGTTCTTAACTTTTTGAGGGTTGATTTGGCTACCCTTTTGGGTGTTCTTCGACCCTGTGCTATTGCATTTTGAATTCTGTCAGTTTCTCTTGAATCCAGTTTTCACGTTTCTGTTTTAGTCTCTTGGGGTTTAAAATATATTGTTTAAGTATAAGTTGACGTATATTTAATTTCTTATACTAAAATATATCGTTTAAGTATAAGTTTACGTATATTTAATTTCTTATACTTAAGATATATTATAATATATGCGACAAATCTTTTGAGATAGGTTTCAGACCTCTCGGAGATAAGTTAAGGATTCTAGGAAATTTCAGGGCTTTAGAAATCCAGACTTAGCCAATTTTCAGGGCTTCAGGATTTCAGGCTTAGCCAAATTTCAAGATTCTGCATTTTACCCTAGCTTGGTGTTTTGTTGATGAATGGTCATTTTTTGAGCCCTCATCTTGTTGTGGTGGTTATTGGCTTTTGTTCATGTGTGTCAGTTGGTAATGGCGTTTGGAGATCTGTTGGTTGCAGGGATTGTGGTGAAGTTTTCCATTGCGATCATTGTGATCCCTGTATGATGTTGTCATGTGCATTCATACTTGTAAAAAAAAAATTCTTGGCTTGTATTTCATCCTTGTTTCCAAGGATCTCTGGGCGGGGCATTACATAGCCAATCCTATAGAGAGGTCCATCAGCTCAAATTAAATAAGGGACATTTTAAAAGATATTTTGTAAACCCTAAGATGGGTCTTCAGATTAGTGATAAGAAGCCTTGCATTTCTATTAGATGGTGCACACATTCACGTATATCAATACACTTTTAGGAGCGGTGGTGGATGGTATTTGACCATCCACCACACACAAATCATGAGGTACCCAACTAATTTCTTAAGAAGCTTTGGGCTGAGTTTGAATTAGGTTTGAAACCCAATTATTTTGATATTAGATCATTTTACGAAGTTGGTGGAGGGATGCCTCAAGATAGGCCTGGGAAAAAGTTGAGTGATAATACGAGGAATCGCATATGTCCTTAGCCTCTTGTACCTCTTCTGCACCAGTTGTCCTAGTGCCTCACCATCATCGAGTAGTATCATCTTATCTTACTTTATTGAGTGCCCTTTTGGGTAATTTATTAGAGCAGTGGACATAGGCGACAAATATTCATCCACTTGGACACATTTGTACTAGTTGTGTAGGTATGTGTAGAGGCCCCTAGAGCAATGTTGATGTGGTACATGATGGCCATGAGTGATTTTTATGATGATGCATATGTTTCTCATGGTGATGGTAGTGATGATATTGATGTGTCATCATTTGTTGACCTTCTACATGGAGAGGGATACAGTCAAGAGTAGCAGGTAAAAATTTAATTAAAATTTATTAAGTACATAATTGTTTACTTTCTATATATATATATGCATAATTATATTAACCATATTAATGTATGTTGATTTTCAAATAACAAAGGATGGATGATACTATTCCTCCTAGGAGGCAGTATAGTCTTTTTTCGAGACATGCAGGCATTGGCATCCCTCGTACAGTATGCACTTTGAATTATACTGTAAATAATGTACATTTGAACTCAAATTTAATAACATGTGCTCATATGTTCTTTTTAATCTGATTTTATAGGGACTATCATCTTTTACACAGTTCAATGTTTGTACAGGTCCTGATCCATCAACCACTGAAGCACAACCTCAAATATCTACGGTATGAACTTTTGAGAACAAATAATTTGTACTATTTTTATGTACACATTGTAATAATTAACTTATCTTCAACTTTGATTCATGTATAATTTTTTTTATTTTGGTTTATGAACATGAGATGGATTGTACTTATCCATATAGGCCTTAGTATAGCTTATTTTCGACTCCATCTTTTGACCATTTGAGACATGGTAGCATATCTGTAGACACATTTGTGACATTGACTACTACTTAGGTATGATATATATGTTTTTAATTTCAAAAAAATGTAGTGTAAATTATGTATTTTTTAATTTACATACATTGTAATTTATGTATATATAATTTTAACTCAAGGTTTACATATCCATAATTTTAGGACCAAGTTGCCATGAGTGTTGTTGAGACTACAGGATTAAGCCAGATGGAGGTACATACATCATCCTTTGAGGTTGGTATTGTGATTTATGTACATACATAGTTCATTATGATCTTGATCAAATTTTAAAAATTTATGTATTGTAAATTATAGGACCTCACCACTACCGCATTTGGTAGCTTTCACAGTGCACCTCCTCCTATTATAGAGGGACACCTATCTCATGTGGTATTATTTTTATTGTGTACTAAATATTTAATTTATTTACAAGCTAGATTTTGAAACCCATTTCAATTAAGCATGTACATATTGTCTTCTCAAGATGTGACAGATGATGCCCCATAGGGTGTCCCACATGATGAGACACCTCATGTTACATAGGATGATCCATCTAAGTCCTCTTCACATGGAGTAAAGAGGACTACAAATCACATAGATTAGGTCTTTTGGCACCTTTAGATTGTGTTTTTATGACACAATTTTTAAATTTTGATACACTTTGTATTAGGACAATTAGATGTATTACATGTATTTTTTGACTTCATAGATCATGTTATGACATGTTAGACCATGTACTATATTTTTACGACTTCTTATCATGCTAGTGTATTCAGTATAGATTATTATGTTATCATGGTGTATGCATGAACCATTTTAGCTTTATTGTGACATATTTTATTCATGTTATGACACATTTGGCAAGTATATGATGCATGAAAAATAATTTTAATTATTTATATAGAAACATTAATTTAAACATATTTGAATGTAAAAGTATTGGAAAAAAATAGGAGGTCATTACTTGAATTGGCAATTAATTTTTAATATCAAGTGCACACCTTTAATATTCAAATAGAAGTGAACTCATGTTTTTAAATGTTTACATGTTTCAGAATATATGTAAGACAATGTGAATGACATGAATAGAAGTGAACTCAAAATATAAAATTGGTTCAACACATTTCTTCAAATGAGATCCTTCAAAATAAAATTGTAAAACAAAAACATATGTTAATAAAAGCATACATTAATATGAGCTATCTGAATTATTTAAATGTGTAATGTATGTACTCACTATGTGTAATTGCACAAGATGTTGATGTTCGATCCACCTTAAACAATTAAATTTGCATAAATTATAATTGAGACCTGAATAAGAGGTACACACACACACACACACATGTATGTATGTATGTATATGTGTGTGTGTGTGTGTGTATATATATATATATATATATATATATATATATATATATATATATATATATATATATATATATATATATGTATATGTGTATATATATATATGTATATGTGTATATATATAATATATATGTGTGTGTGTGTGTGTATATATATATATGCACACACACACACACACACACACACATATATATATATATATGTATGTATGTATGTATGTATATGTATATATATGTACATATGTGTACATATATGTACAAATATATATATATATATATATATATATAAGTTCTCTAATTTGGTATTGACAATGCATATATACATTTAATTTAATTATATAAGTGCATATATAAAAATAGCACAATAAAGAAAAAACTTACATGTGTTTGATTTAAATGTAGTCATCCCACTATACCATCTACATCCTCTCTCTTTCACAATGCATCTATGATTGTCTCATGCTCATCCATTGAAATTGTCCATAATAACTTATTGGCGGGTCTCCTTTGTATCTTTCTAATTTGATATTTGTTGCCACAACCAAATGACAGTAGTTTAAAATCCTCTTTTCAGATTTGTAGTCTTCAAATGTTGGTAAACCATTTCTTCTTGTTAGGTATGTACATAGCCAGGTGCCAGCTATAATGACAAACCCAATTGGATACTAAAAATCATCATTATCTACTTGATGACATATCAATTTTTTCTTAGGTTCCACACAACTAGCTAGCTAATACATTTCCTATTCATCGTTATCATTATGTGCAATAATAATATAAACATGTCCTACAAGATAAGATAAAGTACATAAACACTTTAATCATATGTGTACATATTTAAATAATATATTAATGACATGTACATAAATAAATAATATAAATTGAATCATGATCACAACAAAATTTAATTAAATTGTGCATACCAGGTTCTATGAGGTCTGAAATACGACCATAGTCTTTCGATGCAAAAGTAACATTCCGATCTTCATTTACTATATCATCTTGAAAATGTGTGTCAATAGGTGCTAATGATTTCTGTTGCCAATCTTCAACCCATTATGTATTCTTGCATTCTTCCCATTGACTTGCAAGACAAAACTGACAAAAACAAGCAAGCTCGCTAGTCCCTATAGTCTAAGTGTTAGAATCTGAATTCCTAAATGAATGTTATTTAACTGACCCACTAATTATGTCACAGTCATATCTTGAAAGGATATTCTTTTCTTGAACTAAGCAGAAGAAACATTTGATTGTAGAGTTCCGACTTGATCCTATGTATAAATATTTCTTACACCACTCCACAATCTCATATATGCATTTTTGAATTTGGCTATTTCTTCAAATTTGAATTTCTCTCTACTAAGGGCTCTCTTCATGAATGCAATAGTACCATCATGTTCTCCTTTATGATGTCTAGCCTCAAAAAACTCCACACATGTTGGATATTAGTTTGCCTATGTGTCCTACTCAACCAATAGAATATTCAGCATTCTTGAATTGTCCTGTACAATTATCTAACCATATCCAATGTTGTGTCATTTGAATTTGTTTCTCTTTTAAATTATCATAAAAGACCTTGAAACAATATTGGGCAAACTCAAATGAATGAAGTTTATTATCACTCATATAGAAATAGTACTCTCTCAATATTTTTTGATCTTCCTTTGTACTATCAGATGCATGCCTATAAACTATATGAACATAAATTGTTGCTTGCACTGAATTGTAATATTATGGTTGTACCACATCTTGTGATGCAAGTGTGTAGTTCTCTACAAGTCAACAACTGAAAGTATAGTACCAATGGAAACAAATTTTTACAAATGCAAAATTGTCCATCAAGCCATCTAGCATATTGACAGTGTTTAACATATTTTGGTATGATCACACTCTTAAACTCATCCATAAGTGCATGACAACTAACTTTATCTGTAACTAGATCAAGTGTTCTTCCAATCTTCCCATCCTTCAATGGATATGCAATAGTTCTAAATCTTTTTACATCAACTAATTGTTGTCCAAGAGTAGTCAAAATATTTTCATGCAAAAATTCATCTATTAAAGAAATATTGCCACACATATCGAATGTACTAGAAAGACATGCATTGAAATGAAAGTACTGGTCATTAGGTGGCTTACAAAACAAACTTAATATGAAATCCTTTATAGTTTGAGGTGGTATTTTTATACCACATTCCTACAACATTTTTTTTACTATGCATGGTACCATTTATAGATCAAAATACATCATAATGGTAACAAAATTGAACATAAGTTTTACAGAAACATGTGATTCTTTCCTTGTTAATCTTTACATACCATAGTTTACACTTTTCAAAAGATCTTTGACTAATGGTAATAGTTAACACCTTACCATCTACAAATTTTATGAACAATTCAGTTTGAAAGATGTTTAGGATGTGGATCATGCATTTTTGAGCCAACTCTCAATTTAAGAACATCTCTTGAATTAGGTGACACTCTTGTATTATCATGCCAAAAAAATTCAACCAAACTTTTGACTTCACTAGTAAGTTTCATATCAAATCTCAGGAGTCTACCACTAGAAATTCACAAACTATTTGCTACATCACATTCAAAGTTAACCGTTCTCATTACAACTCTTTCTAAAGTCTTATGATTCACATTAAGATATCCACTTATGTTACTAATCAATCTTTTTTCAATGGTTGATTTGTTAACTAAAGCTATCGTCATTGCTCATTGTGCAACATTCTTATCTTTAGAGAAACTTCTATTTCCGATAACATCAAAGACACTAGCAACAATGGATACAACTTGTTTTGAAGCCTCATTTTTATTCTTGGGTTTTGCATACATGTCTAACCTTTTCATTACTTTTTGCATTTTAGACATTTTAATTAGTTGCAACATCAACTGACATTGAAACCCAAATTTCTTATTATAAAAAAATGTCTATATAATCTATTAGCATGTGTCCTAATTTGTCTCCATGAAACCAATCCATGAAGATTATCTATCACATCATTAGAAAAATGAAAATTATGTTCATGCACTTTAGTATCATTCAAACATGGTTGTTCAGTACTTGGTGTTTCTATGTCTACATTCATACCATTTTTATTTTAAATTGGCATTTCATTTTCAATGTTATTTGAAATTTGAATCTTATTTTCATTTTTCTTGGTATTTCTTTTGGGGCATGCATTTCCATTGGATTTTTTTGTGCATGATCATTTGGCAATCTATTCTCATGAAGAAAATATAAATCATTTAAATCATAACCTGCTTCTAAAAAATCACCAATCTCATCATGAGAAAAATATTGAGGGTTTGGAGACACAACTGTATTGAATGTTTGATTGGAATGTGCAACTAAATCTCCTTGTATAGGGTTCTCTTCTTCAGCCTCTTCATCCATCGTGGTATCCTCAATGTCTTTCTCTTGTGAAACATTACTCAACTCTCTAATTCTTTGTCTTCTCTCTCATAGACGATGTGCTTCATTCTCTTTGTTTGTTACAATCTCATCATTTGTCAAAACTTTTATTTTCTTCTTTCTTCATTATTTTGATCCCATGTTTGTACTAGTTTTGAATTTGAATCAATAGCTTGCAAATTGTAGAAGATGACAAGAAAACAAAATAATTATGACATAAATTCATTGTTGTAGTTTGAAACTATCATTCAATCATTGCAATCATTGAAAAATGCTTTGTGGGGCATCTCTTGGGGCCAAATGGATACATCAAAATTGGAAACCCAATTTTTAAACAACTAGGTACCTAATTGTTTAAAAATTAGGTGCTTGATTGTTTATAAATTAGGTACCTATTTTGTGAATGGCTAAATTCAAATCGGGCACCCAATTTTTGAATTGCAAATCGGGTGCCCGATTCTAGTACCATGGGCAGGAATTCCCATCAAGTTTTACTTTGGGGAAATACATGGCATAGGCTAGGTGGGACCAATCCTATGCCTTTATGAACCAAATTTTGACTATGACATTTAATCGACAATTTCAAGGATTGTCGTAATTTTTATATGGTCGTCCCCATTGAATTTTTTGACAAAACAAAAACCCATTACAGGTCTTACTGTTTTGCTTTCAAAAATATAAATTTTATAGTGTTATGAGTTCATTTGCTATTTTTCCATTATTTATTAATCAAAACTATCTGTTAAACATAAAATAGTGAGATTCACTAAAACTTTGATAACTTTTTTAATTTTTCATTTTTTTAAAATCAATTTACATGTCATCAATCTTCACATAATTATTTTGAAGTTTAAAAAATAAAATCTAAAAAAAAAAATTGATTAAATTATGGTGTCCATACACGAGAGGTTTTAGAAATTAGCTTAATCGTCAATTAAAAATTAATTAAAAAATTCAAGAAAAATCTTCTCATCAATATTTGGTGTATAAGGTAACTTTTTTTAAGAGGATTCACAACAATTCATTTATTTGTGTCAAATTATGGTGTTAGTACACGAGCATGGTATGGTTCTAAAATAGGCATTTTGAAAAAGTGGTTTTAAAAATCCATACCAAAAAAATAATCTATCATATGGGTATACAAATAAATTACATATTCAAAAAGGAGATTCCATGCACTACACTTCTTATTTTGAAGTTTTTTTAATATTTAATCTCTAAATGCCTCAAATTTTGGCATCAATTGACAATATATTTCAAAAATAGGAAAAACACTTTCACTTTTGGCCAAAAGTGAGACCCAACTTCTTGCTCTATCCCACTATAGTACTACCTTACAGTTTGTTCAAAATGAGAGTAACAATGTTCTTATAAAATTTTCTACAAATTATATTGGAACAATATCTTAAATTTAGATATACATTCAAGGGTGAACTACCTTGTTAAAAATCTAAGTTGATATGTCCTCATGTGGAAATCAAATTGGCTATATTATAAGGAAAGTTAGCAAATAACAAAAAACAAGGTGAGTATATAAGATACATATGCATTGAAAAATATTACACTTGCTCAAACTACAACCTTGAACTCAGTATCTTTAAGTCATAGTGAATGTTCAACAATGTTGCCTAATTCACTTGAGTGGGTGTTTGAGGGTGAAGAAATATTAGGAATGGATTATAACCTCAAAAAGGTTATGTCCCACACCAATTACATATAAAAAACTAGAAACTAGAGCTACATATTGAAAGTGAGTAGTTCAACGATATTGATCTTGTGGATATAGGAATGTAGGCAACTTGGTAGGTGAAGTGATGCCTCTAGTGTATAGATGCCCTGGACATAGTTAGCTAGCACTTAACTATTTTAACACATTATAAGTTAACTCAACAAAACTAAAGATTCTCAAGAAGGTACATATACTTGGTCGGATGCTTGAATACTAAGAGGGGTTATAAAACTTAGAAATCTCTCAGTAGTCTAGCACCTCATTGTATGCTTGAAATTCAAGGAAGGGTACATATTTGAGTTAACATTGCTATGAACCTTGGCACACCTATGGATTAGCTGTTAAATTTTGACAAGCGACCCTAGACCTAGATGGTCCCAATGGGTGAAATACATGTTATTAGAGTACATTGATAATCTTGTCCATACAAAAGCCATCCCAAAAGGATGGAGGAAGACCATTTAAAACACTTGATTATTCCCAATGAATTAAAGTTGGTTTGGTTGACCAATTCGTTGCCCTAGACAAAAGAGTTTGGATGGCTAAATTAAAGTATGTCCCGCATGGACTAATCTCCTAAGCAATAAATAATTAAATTTTAAAAAAAACTGTGGATTCTTTATTAAATTGTTATGATCATCTTTTGGTAAATTTTCTATACTTTATTAATGACATGTTGGTCCTTACATCAATTATATGTTTGTTTAGCCCACTAGTTACCCTACGTACGGTTTCTAGTAGTCTAGAAAGAAATTGCATTATCTTTCTTGGTACTCATTAGTTTTTACTGAAAATAAACTAAATTCAAGTAAATTCAAGGAATTTTAATCTCCAAGTGGTTTCAAGTCTCCAATTGACAAGTACAATATGCTCCAATATAATATACATAATGATATGTTAGAAAATGCACCAAAATTGGTGTGAATATTGAACAAAACTCACATACAATGCTTCCAACCCTTGGGGTCATGTGAAAGAGGCTGATTTTTGCTTGCAAAAATAGTTCTCAACTTCCAACTAACCCAAACTAACTTTCAGTAGTTGTTATAGCAACATTGACAATATTTGAGCAACTTTTGTCTAAAAAATCCCAAAATTTCATAAATGGTCCTACATGATCTCTGATGGTCCAAACTGACCTTATTCACATCAAATATCACAAAAAGATAAAAAAATAAAGATGTATTTGCTAAGGAGGAAATGTGAATCAATGACAAAATCATAAGTTCATCACAAATCCCACTTACACAACACAAGGAGGGAGTCAAAAAGATTGATCCTTTCAATCTCAACTCTAAGGTAACTAGGTGTAGAAAGATTAGTGTCAACTAAGTGATAAAGGAGCACTAATGTAAACAAATATATAATTGTTATAAGATTGATGAAAGGATACATAAGTCCTTGAAATCCTAATGTAAGAAGAGCTATGAAGAGAAATTAAGTAGATTTGCGATGTATATATATATAAAGGCAATAATAAAGTGTAATGAAATGAAAGAGGGGAAAAATATATACCTCATGTAAAAACTTAAAAACATGTTGTCAAAAAACCTCCAGAAGGGTCAATTCTCACATTGAAGTCTGAAAACTACACTGCAGACAAAACCCAAAAATCATTCGGTGAGAAATCAAGGGTCACCTAGTCAAATTAGGGGTACAATGTGACCCTGATTAGAGCACCAGGGACAAACTTGATCTTCAAGGATGAACTGGTTCATCAAGGGTGAACTAGTTCATTATGGAGCAAGCTAGTTCCTTAGGGGTGTAGTGTGACCTTGATTGGTTGTGTCTGATGCTAATTATGATTTTGCACTTTTGTAAAAAGCCAAAAAGGGTACTCAGATCTGTAACTTGTTTGTTGATCTGAGATCTTCAACCTACAATAAAAAAAGGATTTTTCTTTTTATTGATGGGAGGTTTTCCTCAAGCAAACCCTAGTTTGGAATTAACCTTGAATTGAAACAATTAAAATAGCATGTAAAGTAAATATATGAATTCACCTTACAATAGTAGGATCTCTGAAATCACATGTAGTGTGCTTACTTTTCCAAATGATTTGGATCAAGAAGATGAAGATGAATGGATGTAGAAGATGCAAAAAATTATCTTGAAGAAGATATTTCTAAATAAACTCCTTCAATGGCTTGATGGTTGAATCCTTGATCTTCAATTGAGGAATTGCTTGAATGATGCTTGAAGACTTGAATGCTTGAGTGCTTAAGCATGAGTGTTTGATTGTGGAATGATTGGATATCTTGATGTGATGTATGCTTGATTGCTTAATGTTGTGAAATCTTGATGAGAAAATGAAATGATAAGGATCCCTTTTATAGAGATCTCAAAGTGGCCAATGACTCAAACTTTAAAATAAGGTGAGACCCATCTTAATGTGGAGCAATAAATGCTTGACCATACTAAGATTCCTCAAAGGAGTAAATTAGGGATTATTAATTTGAATTAATAAAGGTCTACCCCAAATTATAAAATAAGAGAAGACACATGTAATATTAATTTATAGGGGAGATAAAATATTCTCTAAGAAATGATCAATTTTAAATATTAATTGAAATAAATTTATAGAGATGACACAATATTTAAGAAAAATAAAGGTCTAACTTGTTTAAATTAATTCTAAATTAATAAAAGGTCCAATGAGATGAAATAAATTATTTAAATAGAGGAAAAATAGAAGTTAAATACAAATGAATGATAGAATTGTATTTAATGGGTGCTAAACCTTCATTAAATTAGAGTGCCTCCAATTTAAGACGATACATTTAGCCCCCACTTTAGCAAGAGTATGGACTCAATCCAAACTCGTAGTAAAGAAAAACACAAGATATTCGATAATCTTATTACAATCAAGGAGACCAATAATCACTCAAGCCCCCAAGAGACTAGACCCTTGATAACTATAATATCATAATAAGTGAGAAATCACTACCTGAAAAGAAGAAAATAGGGAAGGGGGGTGATTATCTCATCCAATAGAATTCACACCCTACTATGAATCACTAAAAATGATTCTTTCAAAAGATGGATAACCCGCTACTCAACCCATCAAAAGGCCCACCCATAGATCAACATTCTTTGTATCACCATAGTAAGGTCTAGTAAGGTTGTGTTAGCCATGTAAAGGACTTTAGCAAATTGTTATGCATAGCCCATAGATGAGATTTATCATATGTGTGTGCAAATGTGTGTGTGTGTGTGTGTGTGTGTGTGTGTGTGTGTGTGTGTGTGTGAGAGAGAGAGAGAGAGAGAGAGCCAAGGTCAAGGATGCTCTCTTCCCACAAAGAATCCATCCTTTAGGATTATGCCTAATGTATAAAGGGAAAAGATGTGCAAAAGGAAGGGATGAAGTAGGAATGGATAGATTTGAGGATAACCTAGGAAGCATACCAAGCCCACAAGGCTTAAGTTCCCTAATTAATACTCAGAACCCATATTTACTACTCCATGAGAATGATTTGAGAATATGCAAGGATAGGTTAAATGGTATATCAAGTGTGTGTATTATGCCAGTCAACCAAATCCAAGACATATGAAAAGAAGGAGAATATGCATGCTCCCTCTTAAGATGGGAAATAATTTCTTATTTTGGCATCTAAAGAAAGTGACAAAGAAGGATAAAATAATTTTAGCATCGAGATAGTATCCACAAGAAACACCCAGTCCAAACCAGAGAGGTCACAAATCCTATAAGTTCATGGAAGGGTAGAATGCACGAGACACTATGCAAGAAGTGAAAAAGGTATATCCTTGAAGAGGATAACACACTATTATGAGTCTCCAAGGTAAGTGGTCTATCTACCATGAAGACTCACTTGCTAATAATATAAGATTGGATCTGACATGATAAACTAATAACACTAACCAAACAAAATAGTGGATCCTTGAAAGAATGAAAAATATGAAATAAATTCCCTTGCCCCCAACTGTAGGAACAAAGAAAAAGAGGACCTATTATGCTAATCACAAAGTAGACCATCCATGACAATTAGCCCCCAAGAGAGAGGCTAACAATGTTACATGCATGAGGTAGAATAATAGGGACCTAAATGCTATTTAAAGAAATGTGGAATAATATATATCTCATCATAAGGATATTTCTGAATAAAATTATTATCAATAGGTTTCCAAATCTTCAAATGAAAAGCTTGACAACCATTAGTGAAGTGATCATGAAAATGGTGATACATGCAAAGTTGAAGATTCATAAGTTTTATGTTATCTTTCTTTTTTATGTTTAGGTCTAGTAATCACCTTAGCATGGAGAAGTGTGGCCAAAACAAGTTCTTGATTAGTAGAAAATGAGAAAAGAGAATACATGTAGACAAAGGAGCACTTTGGGGCACACATCCTAATGTATGGGAAATAATGGTGTTGAAAGAATGCTTATGCCACCCATCGCCTAAGGGGATACTAGGTTTAGGAGAGACATCATGACTAGAAGTAGAAACAAAGTTAGTAAAGAGAGGCACAAATCGATTTTTGATGAATGAAAGATCATTAACTCCATACTCTCCTATAAAAGTAGGATTAAATCTAATGTACCCCAATCATCTTTGGGTAGAGTTGAAGAAGAAGGGTCTTCTTTAGGTTCATGTTTCTTCACTTCTTGTGTAGGAGGAGAATCTGAGAATAGTATGCATTTAAATGAAGATTAGGTGCATCATAAACATGACAGGTATGTATAAGATTGTTATAGATGAATGTAACCTTGCAATGAAGAGTAGAAGGAATAACATGCATATAATGCAACCATGGTCTTCCTAAGAGAAGGTTATAATTGAGAGGTCTATGCATACTAGATATAAGAGTATCCAATATCACCAAACCAAATTTTATAGGTCATGTTATAATATCCAAATTATTCTTATCAATATTATCAAATCCTCGAATAAAAATGTCATCTAGTTGAATAGTAGAAAGATCAGAATTCATGGCCTTTAACTTATCTATAGTACAAATATTAAAACAAGAGCCATTATCAATCAAATTCTATGATATAATAATTTTATCAATAGACATAGAAACAATAAGATGGTTTTGACAATCTTAAATCTCTTTAGAAGGAAAATCCTCATGAGTAAACACAATTCTAGGTGGAATAAGAGTAGAATGCATGCATTGTAAAAGGGCATTGATGTTATCATGATTAGGAGGTGGAATAGAGAGATTGGATAAATATTTTTTCAAGGCTTCATGGTATGTAGAAGATGTTTGAAGAAGTTCCATAAGAGAAATCTTTCTAGGGGTATTATGTAATTGCGACACCATATCATAATCCAACCCAAAACTTTGAGGAAGTTGAGGTGGAGGAGGATGAACAAATTGAGAAGATGGAAGAGATGTAGTAGGTTGAGGGTTATTCCTTATACAATAGGTTTGAGACACCACATCATAATCCAAAGGATCAATAGATTTTCCCTTAATAGTTAGAGAAGGACAACCTTTAACAGTGAGAAAAGGGAAACCTTTAACATTGAGGATAGGTTGCACAACATTATCTTTATTGAGATCTTGCTTTTCCATAGATTCTTCACTAGAAGGGAAAGTTGTAAGAAGATAACTATTGTCCTCTTTTTCTAAGGAATTCATAGAAGAAGGATTGTGGATGCCCATTAAGGGTTTGACTTTAATACGAGCATCAAATGAAGGAAATTCCATATTGATGAAAGTAGTTATAATACCTTCTTCTTTCTCTAAAATATCACTAGGATATATGTTTCGGGAGAAGAAGAAACATTAATCTCATCATGTGTAAAAGAAGAGGTAGCAATCATCCCGGTATCTTTCTCACGAGGGAGGGAATAGTCAATATTATCATCAAGGGATTCATCACAATACTATCAATATCAGTGGAAGAAACATTTATATCAATAAAGGAGACCATAAAAGAGGAATAGTCATGGGAAAAATGAAGGTCCATAAAGGGAGGATGGAAAGAAAGTGTAGGAAATTATCAAATGTATCCCCATAATCAAGACCTAAATTATTTAGCCACTCATTGTCACAAATATCATAAGAGGGTGATGTTTGGACAATGATTTAAGTGACTTGTTCAACATAAAGAAAAGAGAAACACTTATAGAATAGACCCAAGTAATCATCTTTTCATATAAAGGTACGCAAGGTCCAAATTGAACAATAAAGTGTGAAAGACACATAAACAATGTTGCAATCTCCATGAAATAGAGAGATAGATAATAAGATTTAAATGATACTAATGAAAACAAGAGTAGATCTAGATGTAAAAATAATTTGAACAAAGGAGGAAATCCAATCACCAAAATCAAAAGTTGAAAAGTTGTGTGTTGGGTTCACAAAAGAAAGATGAATAGACAATAACACAAAAGGATCTAACTCTAATAAGAAAGAGGACACAAGTCTAGTTCACCAAAGATGTTAAGGAGGAAATGTGAATCAAGGACATAATTTACCAAGTTCATCACAAATCCTACTTACTCAACTCAAAGAGAGAGTCAAGGAGATTGATCCTTTCAATCCCAACTCTAAGGTACATATATCTAGGAAGATTAGTGCCAACTAAATGATAAAGAAGCACTAATGCAAATAATGATCTAATGGTTATAGGATTGGAGAAAGGATACAAAATTCCTTCAAATCCTAATGTTACAAGAGATATGATGAGAAATTAAGTAGATATGCAATCTAGAGCTGATATGTATAAAGTAATGATAAAGTGTATTAAAATGAAAGAGGGAAAAAGATATATACCTTGTGGAAAAACTAAAAAATAGGGTATCAAATAGGCTTTAAAGGGGTTTCTTCCATCATAATGGTTGAAAAATGTCAATGTAGACAAAAATCAAAAATCATTCAGAGAGAAATCAAGGGTGACATGGTCAAATCAGGAGCACAATGTGAACCTGATTAGCCAATCAGGGGTGAACTAGATCTTTAGGGGCAAACTGTTAGGGCAAAATGGTTCATCAAGGGTGCAGTGCGATGATTGATTATGTCTAATTTTGATTCTAATTTTTTAGTTTTTTAAAAAGATGAAAAGGGTACTCATATCTACAACTTGTTCATCAATCTGAGATCTGCAACCAGCAATAAAAAGGGTTTTTATTGTTGATGGAGGGTTTTCCTTAGTCAAATTCTAGTTTTGGAATTAACATTGAATTGAAATAATCAAAATAGCATGTAAAGTAAATATAAAAATTCACCTTACGATAGTAGGATCTCTCGAATCACATGTAGTGTGCATACTTCACCAATTGATTTGGATCAAGAATAAGAAGATGAATGAATGTAGAAGATGCAAGAAAAAATCTTGAAGAAGATCTTGCTAGATAAAATCCTTCGATGGATTGGTGCTTGAATTTTTGATCTTCAATAGAGGAATTGCTTGAATGATGCTTGAAGACTTGAATGCTTGAGTGCTTAAGAATGAGTGCTTGATCATAGAATTCTTGGATGTCTTGATATGATGAATGCTTGATTGCTTGATGTTGTGAAAGCTTGATGAGAAAATGAAATTAGAAGGCTCCCTTTTAGAGATCTCAAAGTGGCCAATGACTCAAACTTTGAAATGAGGTGAGATGCATCTTAAAGTGGAGTGACAAATGCTTGACCATAATAAGATTCCTTGGGGGAGTAAGGATTGTTAATTTGAATTAATAAAGGTCTACACCAAATTAAAAAATTAAAGAAGACACATAATATTAATTTATTGGGGAGATAAAATATTATCTAAGATGGGACCAAATTTAAATATTAATTATTTAATTTAATTAATAAATGAGGACACAATATTTAAGAAAACTAAAGGTCTACCTCAGTCATATCAATTCTAAATTAATAAAGGGTCCAATGAAATGAAATTAATTATTTGATTTGAGGAAAAATAGAAGACAAATGAAAATGGATGATAGAATTGCATTAAATGGGTGCTTAACCTTCATTAAATTGGAGTGCTTCATTAATATTATAATAAAATAAATATAATGGTTAAAGGGAAAAGCAATATTTCGGGAAGTCAAGAATCATGTGAGATGAATCATTCTTAATGACACAAGCTTCATAAGACCGAAACTAATATTGAAAATAGATAGTTGATTTCATGGAGCTTTATCCCATAACAAAATTCATGTTTCAATTAGTCTTGTAGGTGTCCTAACATGACTACCTCATGTTTTGGATAGATCTATGCCCATCAGAACGAAATACCAAAAGATGTTAGAAATAGTTCCACAAAATATTATAGGTAACATAGCTTATGTATTTAATATTATTTTTTATTTCTCTTCATTTCTTTTGAACTTAACATAAACTAATTCTAATTGTCTATAACATGTCTTTAGCATAAGTTGAAGTACACTAGTTCAACATAAGTCAAATGACTTTTGGTTGCAATGTGTAAGAAATTGTAGTTTGTATTGCAAATACAATACAATTATAATTGAAGTTGTTTTTTCTATTAGAATTAAATAAGTATTATTAGCATATTTAAATTGTGATAGAAAATATTGTTCTTATTATTTTAATATTAATTTTGAAATTTATATAAATAAAAGTGGAATTGAGTTAGTATATGTTCTATACACATCAAAATATATTCTAATATGTTAGATATTTTTTTATCAATCTAACTATTGCACTTCTTTCTAACAAAAGTATTATAACTTATTATTATTAGCATATTTAAATTGTGATAGAAAATATTGTTCTTCATATTTTAATATTACTTTTGACATTTATATAAATAAAAGTGGAATTGAGTTAGTATATGTTCTATACACATCAAATTATATTCTAATATGTTAGATATTTTTTTTATCAATCTAACTATTGCACTTCTTTCTAACAAAAGTACTATAACTTATTTGAATGTCTAAGAACCATAAAAGTTTCAATATCACTAATCAAAACAACTTTTAACATAAGTACTAACTTATGCAAATGTATAATGATAGTAATTTTTTAGATGTCTTAAGCACCTAAACTAAAAGTATTAAATATTCAAATTTGACTTATTTTTTCTAAAAATTTCTAAACTAAAAGCAGTAAATAATTAAAGTTGACTTACTTTTTGCAAACATCAACTTTCCCTTAATATGTTATGGTTAAAAATAACCATAATTTTGAGCTAATTTAATTGTATGAAATAATCCTCTATATCCTCTACTTTGTATCTTTTATACATTATACAGCTTAGCTAACTACTTGAATTGATTCTAGCTCCTTCAACATATTCAATACGATTTGAATCAATTTTATGTGGGCATTTGTGATTTTCTTCATCGTGTGAATGCAACAATTGTAGAAAAATACAAGTGAACGAAAAAGATGAGTAGTGTAACTATAGGAGTGGGTTATGATTATATTATTGTGGGAGGAGGTTCTTTAGGAATATGAATAATATGCTTCTATATGTTTGTAAAAAAATTAAAATGTGTGTAATAATATGATATATTTTCACACAATTCTTGTGGATTTTCTTTCACAAATGTGAATGTGCCACCAATGAGAATTCCCACTATACATTGTCTGATAATTCACAACCATTTCTAAGATTAATCATTTTACTTGCACTGTGGATTACACATGAACTATGTTTCCATTATTAAAAAAAGTTTGTCTTATACCAGATAAATTTGACATGTTTCCAAAAAGCTTAAGATGAATTATAATGGCATATGAAATGGAGCCATCTTTAGGTAATAGGCAATCTTTTTAGAGCCTTCAAATATATTATGTTTCATTGTGTGTTATGATGGGTGAGTACCGTGCATGGGCACTGGTGTCTTTTTTCCTTCACTTGAAAATTCTCATCTTAGAAAAGACAATACTTTGTTATAATAGTGCATTTAATAAATATGTGTTAAAGAATTATATAGATAGTGGATTATGGTTAACATACTATGAAAATTTCTATTGCAGCCACTGATTATTAATTTCCTATCATAAATGATTATTAAACTACTAAAAATATAATTCATGGCTAATATCAAAAAATAACACAACTGCAACTTCACCAATAAAATATAGAAAGAAATTGACAACACAAAGAACACAAATTTTCCAAACAAATCGTCCTGGAAAAACCCCTAAGGGAAAACCAGTTCTATAGATGGAAAATATATTAACTTCAGCAAATCAAGAGATACAAAATTCCTTGCCTCTCATTGGCAGAATTCAAACAACCTCCTAGTTTCTCTTGTTGATATTCCCCATTGCTATCCCCAACACTATCACTGCGCCCTTGCTAACATTGCAAGACTATTTGCTAACACTGCAAATGCTTCTACAAACTCATGTTCCTCTATTCACCAAATGCCTCCCTTGACCCCCCTTTTATACTACCTAACCAAGAGGTTTCTAGTTGCTTCTTGATCAAGACAACCTAACCAAAAAGTTTCTAGTTGTTTCTTGATTAAAACAACCTAACCAATAGGTTACTAGTTGCTTCTAGGAGGAGTCAATTAATTAACAAATATTTGTCTTAACTCTAACCCATTAGTTAGCAAAATAATTATTTGCTAATTAATCACACATGGATGAAGAACTATCCTAGATACCTAAACTAACACTCCCTCTTAGTGAGGAAGTTGTTCTACATGACACCCAACTTATCTCTGAAGAAGATGAATTTTGCCTTCCCTAATGCCTTAGTCAGAATGTCTACTACTTGCTCCTCTATAGGTATATACTATAGCTTAACAACCCCCCATTGTACACAATCTCTGATAAAATGATATCTAATGTCTATATGTTTAGACCTATTATGAAATACTAGATTCTTAGACAACTTGATGCAATTTTGATTATCGCAGTGTATCACAATAATCTCAACCTTCTGACCAAACAAGGCTACTAACAACTTCCAAAGCCATATAGCTTCACATGTCACCATGCTAGCTGCTATGTCTTATGCTTCTACTAAACTCAAAGCCACGGACTTATTCTTTCTATTGAACCAAGATACAACTCCTGATCCCAAACTAAAACAACACCCTAAAGTGTTCCTCTTGTCTGTTGTACTTTCTACCCAATTTATGTTAGTATAGCCTATCAATTTGATACCTTCACCTCAAAAATATCTGATCCCATACTCAATTATACCATGCAAGTAATGCAATAGATGCTTGGCCACTATCCAATGCACTGTCTTTGGTTCAACCATGAACTAAGTGATTTCACTACAAATGCAATATCTGGCCTATTGTTGACCAAGTACATAAGTGAACCAATCAACTACCTATATAAAGTGGGATCTACATGCTTCTCTTTAGATGTATCTACCTTCCTCCAATTCATGACTATGGGTGTAGACATGGCTTTGCAATCCTCGATCCCGAATCTCTTCAAGATTTTAATGCAATATTTCCCTTGACCAAGGAAAATATCTCCATCTATCTGCCACACCTCCATGCCTAGAAAGTAGTGCATGAGTCCCAAATCCTTCATCTCAAACTCTTTTGCAAGGTCCCTCTTGCAATCTTCCATGAGCCCTAGTGCACCTGTAAGAAATAGGTCATCCACATAAAGAAAAAGAATGAGAACCTCGCCTCCAACCACCAAGTAATAGAGGTTAGCATCTGCTTCACTCTTCACAAAGCCCATTTCCTGAAAGTATGTATCAATGTGCTCATACCATGCTCTAGGAGATTGTTTGAGTCAATATGCACATGTGGGTCTCTTTGTTGTGTGCTACAAAGCCTTCTAGTTGCTCTATGCATACCTCCTCCTTCAACTCACCATTAAGGAAAGTTGTCTTAACATCCATTTGATGGATCTGCCATCCCATCTGTATTGTAAATGAGATCACAGCTCATATAGAAGTATACCTGGTCACTAGAGAAAATGTCTCCTTATAGTCTATTCCCTCCTTCTAAGAGAACCCCTTGGCCACAAACCTTGCCTTGTATTTCTCAATGCTACCATATGCACTGTGCTTTATCTTATAGATCCAACATGATCCAACTACTACTCTATCTATTAGTCTAGGAACTACCTCCGACACATCATTCTGCATAATTGATTTATACTCCTCAACCATAGCATCCTACCATACTTGATATTGTTCAGCCTCCTTATAACTGGAAGGATCACTATCTACCAGCTGACTAACTAATGCCACATAGTCATTGAACTTGGTTGGTTGTCTCCACTCTCTAGTACTCTTCCTTGGAGCTTCCACAAACTCCTGAGTATTCCTTAGTGTCTCTTGAAGCTCACAGTTCCTGTTGCCAACTATAGAGGATGAAATATCAACCTCTAAGTCTTCTAGATGTATTTCCGATTGCACTTGTTTCTCCATGCTCTATGAATCTTCACCACCTAAGCCTACACTTGTACTCATAACTATACTTGTGCTTTGTTGCCCTTGACTAGGCCTTAAAGCTTTTGTTGTGTTCTCACTCTAATCATCATCTCTAGACCTTATAAATGCCTTGTCCTCCATGAACTTTACATCACATCTGAAAATAATTCTTCTGATCTCGAGGATAAAAATCCTATATGCCTTTGAAGTTTTATTGTATCCAACAAAGTACCCTCTCTCTACAGTTTGATCTAACTTGGTATGTGTATCACCTAGAATATGACAATATGCCAAACTCCCAAATATCCTGAAGTGACCAACATCTGGCTTCTTTCTTGTGAAAGCTTCCTCTGGTGTCATCCTCCCTATTACCTTGTGTGGAACCCTATTATGAATGTAGACTATTGTACTTGTATGCACCCTAAAATGGCCACCTTGACTATGGGCCACCATTATTCAGTTTATTCAATTTATCAATTTCCTGAATCAATGGTTTGCAATATTTTATTAAATCAATTCAAATCAATTTCCTTGATCAAATTCAATTATTTCAGTATTTTCTAAGGTTGATCATTTTATCCTAAGTCTTATTTAATTAAAATAAAATCTCCCTTTTAATTAAATAAAATAAGTCCCCATTTAATTAAAAGAAAAACTCTCTTTTAATTAAATAATTCATCCACATTTAATTAATTTCACACAAATCATTATTTCTCCACCCTTGATTAAATATTTTTGTCTCTTAATCTTGATCGTCCAATCTTCTTTATAAGGGAGAACCCTCTCCTCATTTTGCATATACATACTCTAGGCTATTGTTATTCTATAGGTTTGGAGAGTGATTTTTGAAAGATTTTGAATACTAAAGCTTTTTGTGGAGAACTTCTATCTTCTTGTCTTCTTCTCTCATGCATCCACGACTTCTATCATTATGATCCATCCTTGCATTTTCATGTTAGCTTAGATCCATGTTTGTTTTCATAGATGAATATTGCATTGTTATTTCCTTTCATAGATTAGATTTCCTTTCTTGCATTGCTTTGCATTTATATTAGTTTGCATCTCCATTTGCATACATATTTGATCTTTGAATCTCTCATTTTATGGTGTACTTGCATGGGCACAAACTAGGTCAAACTGAGGGCCTCCATTACAAAACCCTTGCACTTCATGAATAGAGAGGTATGAGCCACCATTCAAGATGTCATTCTTGAGCAATCTTGGATATAATGACTCATAGAAGTGTGCTCACATTTTAAGCATACAGTACTACACACTTCTACCCATAAGTAGTGGGGTATATCTTGGTCATGTAGCATAGCTCTTGCTGCCTGTGATATAGAATGATTCTTCCTCTAAACAACTCCATTCTATTATGGATTGTAAGGAACAATCCACTCCCTCTTGATTCCTTCCTTGGTATAGAACTCGTGAAAGTTATTTCCTTTGTACTTGCTTCCATTGTCTAATTGAAGAACCTTTATCTTCTTTCTTGTCGAGTTCTCCACTAGAGCCTTGAAGTCTTGGAATTGACTGAGAACCTCATCCTCGATCTTCAAGAAGTATATCTAGGTCTTCCTAGAGAAATCATCAATAAAAGTAACATAGTACTCATATCCTCTGAGAGACTTTGTCGACATCGATCCACAAACATCTGAATGTACTAGATCAAGAACACTTTCATATCTAGTATCACTCATTGGAAAAGATGCTTTCGCAAACTTCCCCAACACACATCCCTTACATACATCATCATGCTCTATGCTCACCTCTGGAACACTTGTCACCATCTCACAAAGAAATTTGAGTGGTCCATGATGAATATGGCCCATCCTCCTATGCCATAGCTCTCCAAGATCTCTAGGATTACTGCTGCTCATGAGTGCCATAGGAGTATCAAACTACAACCTATAAAGGTGGCCACTCCTAACTCCAATAGTTATGGGTGATTTCCAATCCTTGTGCTTAATCAACACATGTGTCCCTCTAAAGAGTACATTATACCCCTTATCCTAAAGAAAAGATATAGAAATCAAATTCATACCTAAGCTTGGCACATGCAATACATCATGAACTAGAATTATCTTTCCATTCTCCCTTTGAAACTATATAGTCCCTTTCTCCATTGGGATATTGGTGTTCTCCTCCTTATAACTAGAGAAGTACTCTCTAACTCATGTCATATGAAATGACACCCCACTATCTATATACCATATAGTCTATGAGGTTGAGCTCACCATACAAGCTTTAAGTGTAAGCTCATCTTCCATTCTACTAGATGGTTCTTCTACACTTGTTGAAGCTGCCACCTACTTCTTTTCCTTCTTCCTTTTTGGAAAATCACTAACATAGTGGCCATACTTGTGACATCCAAAGCACTTGACCTTAGAAAGGTCCTTCTTCTTCTTTTCACTTAGTGAATTCGATCCTTTGGTCGACCCCTTCTTTGCTTTCCCTTTCCCTACTAGGGAAACGTGCTCCTGTTCCACCTCACTTTTATGACTCTTATTGGCCCCATTGACAAGACTTAATCTAAAATCCTCTTATGTGAAATCAATCCATACTTGATCCCAAGTTGGTAAGGTGTCTCATCCATTGAAATCTTGAACAAAGACACTCCATTGTTTAGAAAATCCATTTAGGGCTATTCTCACTAGCTCATCATCACTAGGACTATCTCCAATAGCTGCTAACTCATCCTTGACAAGTCTAAGCCTAGTGAGGTAACTTGTAACATCTTCTCCCTGGTTCATCCAAGTATTCTTTAGCTTCTCTCTGAGAATCATCTTCCTGTAGGTGGTAGCATTCTGGTACAAATTCAAAATGGTGTCCCACATCTTCTTCATTGTATCTAACTCCGCAATATGTGGAACAATATTATCCTTGATATCCTTAAGGATTATCCTCGGGTAAAAGCATAGATCTGTGTCACCGTTTGTGATGCAAAAACTTGTTTTGGTCAAATCTCATTTCTCTATCAAAACTCAATTTAAAAAAAAAACTAAAAATACCCTTTTATAGATTTCAGATTCAATATCATCATTATATAAATTTTTGAGTGTTTTAATTAGTTATAATATGCTATAATCTAAAAATATTATAAGTCGATATTTCAACATTTCAGAAGATGCTCTCTCAAAAAAAGAAAAAAAATAGTAAATCATATCAAAAAAATAAAAAATATATATTTATCACTAGAGGAGAGAATCCTCTTCATGAATATGTAATTTTTTTTCAAGAAGGTATAGATTTGATAGGGAAGTTTTGACGGGAGGAAAAAAATGTTGGATTCTGACAAGGTCGAACTTGAGTACTTATAACAAAGAAAATATACATCAAAAATAATTATTTCTTTTTTTGTGCACTGGCTATACATGTCATCTATAAAATATTTTCAAATCATAACAAAAAAAGATGATTTGCACATACTTGTTTGACGGGAACTACATCCTATATTTTTTACAGTTAAAAAATGGACTTCAAAATAAAATAAAATGAATAAATTCTTAGTCAAAAAAATTAATAAAAATTATGGGCATAAAAGTCATACAATTCTACACATTTCATTAGTTTACATCATCTTCATCTTTTAAACGCAAATACCATTTTTTTTGTCATTAATGTTGAACTGTCACATTCTGATATCACTTTTCTTTATAAAAGGTGACACAGGTTTGTGCTTTTACCCCCTCCTTGCCTTGGCATTGTCCTTCTTATATGCTGCAAGTTGTGTCGTATCCATTGACACATCTACAACACTCATAACATAATCCTTGATACTATTTTCTTCCAACAATAAAGAAATTATGACCTTCTAGACACCAAAATTTGAGGCACCATCCAATCTATCATAATCTCTCAAACCAACTGAAGCCATCTCAAGGGATTAAAGCAATAATAAATCTAAAGAGATCAATCTAGGTTATATAAATCCTTAAGTTATTTCCTAGGAAAAAAATCTTCTACTCTCAACAATGCTCTGATACCATGTGAAAATTCCTATTGCAGTAACCAATTATTAATCTCCTATCATAAATGATTATTAAACTGCCAAAAAAAAAAAATTCACAGCTAATATCAAAAAATCACACAACTCCAACTTCACCAATAAAATATAGAAAGAAATTCACAACACAAAGAACACAATATTTCCAGAAAAATAATCTCTGGAAAAAATCCTAAGGGAAAACTAGTTATGTAGATGGAAAATATATTAACTTCAACAAATCAAGAGATACAAAATTCCTTGCCTCTCACTGGTATAATTCAAACAACCTCCTAATTTCCATTGCTAATATTCCCCACTGCTATCCCCAATGCTATCATTGTGCCCTTGCTAACACTGCAAGACCGTTTTCTATCACTAAAAACTCATTTGCTAACACTTCAAATGCTTCTACAAACTTGTGTTCCTCTATTCACCAAATGCCTCCCTTGACCCCCCTTTTATACTACCTAACCAAGAGGTTTCTAGTTGCTTCTTGATCAAGACAACCTAACCAAGAAGTTTCTAGTTGCTTCTTGATTAAAACAACCTAACCAATAGGTTACTAGTTTCTTCTAGAAGGAGTCAATTAATTAACAAATATTTTTCTTAACTCTAACCCATTAGTTAGTAAAATAGTTATTTTCTAATTAATCACACATGGATGAACAATTGTTCAAGCTACATAAACTAACACATACAATTCATAGTTTTTATGTAAATTTCAAATATTATTTTTATTTCGATAAAATATTTATTTTAGCTAAAATATTGTCATTAAGTTTTTAACAATATATATTTATAAAACTATTTTTTTACGTTTTAATTGGCTTACAAATTGTTTGTGATGTGTCCTTTCATGGACTTCTATGGGTTGACCTGTCAAGACCAAAAAGAGATGAGGTGGTATGGGAGGCTCTAGTGGAAGGATGGAGTAAAGTCAAATTTGATTGGTTTTCCGAAGGGAGTCCAGACCCATCACGAGCAAGTGATGTTGCAAGAGACTATTATGGGAGTATTCTTGTAAGTGAGTCCAAAAAGTTTGATGATGGAAAGAATAATAAGGTAGATTTGCTTCTCTACTAGTGAATGAAATAGTGAAGAGGATGCAATGGAGCAATTACATTTGGAGGACGATTCCCAAATCATAGTAAACACATTTCTATAGGAAAATCCATGTATGGGGAACAGATAAAATTATTTTCAGTAGAAGGAAGAAATTGATAAAATTCCATAATTTCAAGGCCACCCACATTTATAGAGAAGGCAACATGGTGGCAAATACATTGTCTAACTTGGCGACCCACAATCAACTCAATAGTAGCTAGGTGATGTGGAGGACCATTCATTTGACTTGATGGATGTTGATGTGATGAATATGAGAGGGGATGATTCACGGCACTAAATTATAAGTCAACTATTGTTTGGTTCTAATGTATATGAAATTGTGGATTTTATTACAAAGACAACCGAAAATTCCAATTGAGAAAAAATAGCTTTGTGATTAAATGAAAATAGGCACCTCTAAGAATGATTACTCTCAGAGTAATACACACACACACACATGTATATGTATATATATGTATATGCATGTGTGTGTGTGTGTGTGTGTGTGTGTGTGTGTGTGTGTGTGTGTGTGTGTGTGTGTGTGTGTGTGTGTGTGTGTATATATATATATATATGTATGTATGTATGTATGTATATACATATACATGTATATATGTGTATATATATACATGTGTATATATATATATATGTATGTATGTATGTATATGTATATATGTGTGTGTGTATATATATATATACATATATATACACACACATATATATACATATGCATATACATATACATATACATATACATATACATATAATATACATACATATATGTATATATGTATATGTATATATACATATACATATACATATACATATACATATATATACATACATATATATATATATACATACATACATATATGTATATGTGTATGTGCATGTGTGTGTGTGTGTGTGTGTGTGTGTGTGTGTGTGTGTGTGTGTGTGTGTGTGTGTGTGTGTGTATACACACTAGTTTAGATTCCATTTAACAATATCTACATGAAATAATCCTCTCCATACTATCTATTTTATATCTTTTATGCATTATGAATCTTAAATAGCTATTTGAATTGTTTTTAACTTTTCCAACATATTTAGTACAATTTGAATCATTTTTCTTCATGTGAGTGCAACAATTGGAAGAGATGAGTAGTGCAATTGCAAAATTGCTATGGAAGAAACTTTTCTAAAGGGTGGGGCTATTTTTCACAAAGAATAGTATATATATATATATTACAATGGTTTTTCATACATTTTTTTATTTATTTCATCTTCACGATGGTTTTAAAATAAACACCAATAAAAATATCTTATATTATGTGATTTTTTTAAAATAACCAAAAACTATTCACCAACTGAGAAATTTTTCATGTGGCATGGGCGTTATTTGTATAAAAATGTAAATGTTCCACCAAGTGAGAATTTCCACCACACTTTTCCTAACATTTCACACGAATGAGCTATAGCCAGTCATGTAAACAACCATTTCTTTCATTCTAGTTACTCTGAAGATTACATATGAAGCATGTTTCCGTTACAAAAGTTTATCTACTAGAACTTGCACCAAAAAGAGGTACAAGGAGTACGTCGATAGGTTTTATTAGAAAAGAAAAATTGAAGAGATGTAAAATTAAAGAATTTTTTAAAAATTGATAGTATAGAATTAATTTTATATACAAAATAGAGGTATATACATATGACTGACCTCTTTGAAGGTTCAGACATTATACAACTTTAATACTTGCTTTTTTGTTACCTATAAATGTGATTAATCTTGATTTCACTAAAAGTTTAGAATTTAGATTTAATTCCAAACTCTTCCTGGTTTAGATTTAATTTTCCAATTCAGAGTTTGTTTAGTCCTTAGTCCTCTAGAATATTAGCTAACCCAATAATAACTAAATTCTTTAAAACTAATTTAACATGCAATGCATAAAAGCAAAGTAACATTGTTACATATTTGTAATAGTAGCAAGAAGTATTAAAAGAATGAATCTCCCTTGCTAATCAATTCAAAGGTATTTAGCAAGTTTTAAAAAAGTACAAAACTTGAAGTAAATAAATATCTACATAGTTAGTACACTTATTCTACTACAAGATCTATTCAACATTTTCTCATTTAGAAAAAAAGATAAAAATTTGTTTCAAGTAGAAATAATTGACTTTCAATTGTAATTTATTTATTATTAATTAATTTATAAAATAGTGTTTTAATTGTAATGTTTTAGTTATATTATTATGTTTATATTGTATCTTACAAAAGATTCAATTTAATAACATATTTATCATTTATTCTAAATAAGTAAATATATAATTTTAAAAATATAAATGTGTATCTTTATTTTATGATTATAAATTTTTAGTATAGTAATAAAATAAATCTTCTTAAATTTGGATAAGTGAAAAAAATTAAATATATTTTGAAGGATGATATAAAAAGAAGTTAATTACACATCTAATTTATAGTCTAAATATTTAAAGATATTTAATTAATAATAGTTTTTTCAATTTAAATAATATTGACAAATGTTTTTGATGTATTTAGATAGTAGCCAAAAAGGGGGCTGACCCCATGGTATAGAGGGCTGGAGACCAGCGAGTAGTTAACCCCTACTATCTAACCAATCCTTTCTTAAGACATCAAAAATATCGTAACATTTAAGACAATAGCATTATACTTCAAAATATCAGTATCCACCATACTGCCCCTAACACACATACTATGCCAAAATATAATGTAGTGACAGAGATTGCAAGTGTTGCTGATAAAATGATTAAAATCCACATTAACTAAAAGTGCTACCAAGGGCATAGAGTTCATAGTTAACCATAACATTATAAAAATAATAATAATAATAAAGCATAAGGGCTAGTTCCCCTCCTTCTCCTCCAAGTCCCCCTCCTCCTTTTCATCAAGATCCTCCATGGCCGATTTCTAGTTGCTTCTTGATCAAGACAACCTGACCAAGAAGTTTCTAGTTGCTTCTTGATTAAAACAACCTAACCAATAGGTTTCTAGTTGCTTCTAGAAGGAGTCAATTAATTAACAAATATTTGTCTTAACTCTAACCTAGTAATTAGTAAAATAGTTATTTGCTAATTAATCACATATGGACGAACAATTGTTCAAGCTACCTAAACTAACACATACAATTTATAGTTTTTATGTAAATTTCAAATATTATTTTTATTTCAATAAAATATTTATTTTAGCTAAAATATTGTCATTAAGTTTTTAACAATATATATAAATTTTAAAAAAAATTACATTTTAATTGGCTTATAAATTGTGTGTGATGTGTCCTTTCATGGACTTCTATGGGTTGACCTGTCAAGACCAAAAAGAGATGAGGTGGTATGGGGGTCTCTGGTAGAAGGATGGAGAAAAGTCAAATTTGATTGGTTTTCCAAAGGGAGTCCAGACCCATCACGAGCAAGTTGTGTTGCAAGAGACTACTATGGGAGTATTCTTGTTAGTGAGTCCAAAAAGTTTGATGATGGAAAGAATAATAAGGTAGATTTTCTTCTCTACTAGTGATTGAAATGGTGAAGAGGATGCAATGGAGCAACTACATTTGGAGGACAATTCCCAAATCATAGTAAACACATTTCTACAAGAAAATCCATGTATGGGGAATAGATAAAATTATTTTCATTATAAGGAAGAAATTGATGAAATTCCATAATTTCAAGACCACCCACATTTATAGAGAAGGCAACATGGTGGCAAATACATTGTCTAAGTTGGCAACCCACAATCAACTCAATAGTAGCTAGGTGATGTGGAGGACCATTCATTTGACTTGATGGATGTTGATGTGATGAATATGAGAGGGGATGATTCACAATACTAAATTATAAGTCAACTATTGTTTGGTTATAATGTATATGAAATTGTGGATTTTATTACAAAGACAACCGAAAATTCTAATTGAGAAAAAATAACTTTGTGATTAAATGAAAATAGGCACCTCTGAGAACGATTACTCTCAGAGTAACACACACACACACACACACACACACACATGTATATGTATATGTATATGTATGTGTATGTATGTATGTATATGTATACATAGATGTGTATATATATACACATGTACATGTATATATATGTGTATATATATACATGTATGTATGTATATATATATATATATATATATATATATATATATATATATATATATATATATATATATATATATATATATATATATATATATATATATATATATATATATATATATATATATATATATATATATATATATATACATACACACACTATATATATACTAGTTTAGAATCCATTTAACAATATCTACATGAAATAATCCTCTCCATACTGTCTATTTTATATCTTTTATGCATTATGCATCTTAAATAGTGTTTTGAATTGTTTTTAACTTCTCCAGCATATTTAGTACAATTTGAATCATTTTTCTTCATGTGAGTGCAACAATTGGAAGAGATGAGTAGTGCAATTGCAAAATTGTTGTGGAAGAAACTTTTCTAAAGGGTGGGGCTATTTTTCACAAAGAATTGTGTGTGTGTGTGTGTGTGTGTGTGTGTGTGTGTGTGTGTGTGTGTGTGTGTGTGTGTGTGTGTGTGTGTGTGTGTGTGTGTGTATATCAATTTAAGTTATATATTACAATGGTTTTTCATACAATTTTTTATTGATTTTATCTTCATAAGTCATCTTCACGATGGTAGTAAAAATAAACACCAATAAAAAGATCTTATATTATGTGAGTTTTTAAAAATAACCAAAAACTATTCACCAACTAAGAATTTCCACTGCACTTTTCCTAACATTTCACACGGATGAGCTATAGCCAATGATGTAAACAACCATTTCTTTCATTCTAGTTACTCTTTGAAGATTACACATGAAGCATGTTTCTGTTACAAAAGTTTATCTACTAGAACTTGCACCAGAAAGAGGTGCAAGGGGTATGTCAATAGGTTTTATTAGAAAAGAAAAATTGAAGAGATCTAAAATTAAAAATAATAATTTAAAATTGATACTATATAATTAATTTTATATACAAAATAGAGGTATATACACATGACTAACCTCTTTGAAGGTTCAAACATTATACAACTTTAATAGTTGCTTTTTGGTTACCTATAAATGTGATTAATCTTCATTTCACTAAAAATTTAGAATTTAAATTTAATTCCAAGCTCTTCCTAGTTTAGATTTAATTTTCCAATTTAGAGTTTGTTTAGTCCTTAGTCCTCTAGAATATTAGCTAACCTAATAAAAACTGAATTCTTTAAAACTAATTTAACATGCAATGCATAAAAGCGAAGTAACATTGTAACATATTTGTAATAGTATCAAGAAGCATTAAAAGAATGAATCTCCCTTGCTAATCAATTCAAAGGTATTGAGCAAGTTTTAAGAAAGTACAAAACTTTAAGTAAATAAATATCTACATAGTTAGTACACTTTTTGAACTAAAGGTTGAAGTTGCAAGGATGCCCTTTATTCTTGGGTTGGATGATCAAGGTATGAAATTACATCAAAGATAGGTTGAGGTTGGAAAGGAGTTCCTAAAAGTGGTAGTAGGTATTGAGCAACATGGGTCCCCTCGGCTGAATTGTTTTGTGAATGTCACATGCTTCAACTTAGTCTATGAAAGAAAATATGACAATTAGGAAGTGGGAAGAGAATTTTTAAATTCAAATACAATCAACCCTAGGTATCATGCTTTGATGATGACATTTTAGAACTTCTTTTAAGAAAGAATTGGTTTATTTTGTGTGAGCTTCTTTTTTACCTTAATTGTTCATGTTGCTACTTTTTTGTTGCTAGATAGTAGGTTAGATGTGGTCTAGTATTAAATATTTGCAAGAGGTTTTTTTGTCTCGATGGCCCTCATTGAACCTTTTTTATTTAACTACAAATAACATTTATTAATGGCTTATCCCTTTTGTGCACAAAAAATAATGTTTGATGATAATGACATTCAATACTAGTAGGCATGACTTAGTATCTCATGCAATATTTTCCAAAATCTATTAGTAGATATAGACCTTTATATAAATTTTCTAAAACTTCAACATTATATGGATTTTCTTGAATGAATCTCTTATCTTGATTGCAAAGTGCTTGGTAAAGCCTATTCTAGTGATGTCTCTCTGAATGGCTTAAACATCACACACTAAGCTTCATTCCAATAGCAAAAGTGTTAAACAGTCAAAGTTGACCTTTTTTTCCAAGCTTAATTTTCTCCTTAGTGTGTGATGTTTAAGGGTGGCCATGTCTCTCGGTCTTCTCTGGCCTTTTTACAATCTCTAAATATTTGGGTGGGAGATAGAAGATTCATTCCAAATATTTGGGAGGGAGATAGAAGATTCAAAATAACAACTACGGTGACAATGACAGATGAATGTGGAGAGATTTGCCATAGAAAAGCAAACAGTGGACAAAAGCAAAATGAGATAAACAAATCTAATGGAACAAAGTAACAACCAAGCCCACGAGTTACCTAAGAAGTCAAATCAAGTAGTGTGTGATATTTAAGCCTAGCTGGTACATATCAAGATAAGTCTTATACATGATAAATTCTTTCAAATGAATATAGTTCTTTTTATATTTTATTTAAGAAACATCTACAAATCTTCTAACAAATTTGATGGTTGGATTTTCATTCTTCGGCATTTGTTTTTAGATGAATAATAATTCTAATTTTATTTATTCACAACAATACTTCATGAAAAGTCTTTACTCAAAGCATAATTTATTTAATTGTACTACACAATTACATATTGATTAGAAAATTGATACTTCATTTCCTAAATGCATAAGTATTTTCTTCAAAAAGCTTATTTTGAATAACTTGAGATCAACATTTTTTTCATGTAGGACATCTTTGTACACATGGGTTAATGCTATTATTGGATATTGTTTGATTTATTTATGGTCACATGATACATAATTTCTTTGAAGACAACAAACCATAGATTAAAAAAACTCTTAAGCTATATGGTTACTATATAAGTAACTTATCATTATACCTATGTTAGAACCTTCTCACATGGGCTTGTCATGTCTTTGAATTCTTTGAGGCGTGATCCTATATAGATTTTTATCTTATGCATGGTAGACCTTTGTAGATCTTGACTAGAATGTGGGGTTTGTTTCTCTTGTAGTAATGTCTTCAAAAAAAGTTCAATTGTTCCTTATCTAAGAAGGATGAAGAGTCCACAATCTAATTACATATATTCCTAATCAAACAAGAAAGAAAGAAAAATATAGTATGCAAACAATAATATTGGCATTTGACAACAATAGTACAATGATTATCATCAAAGAATAGAGCCAACATCTCTAATGCTCCTTTCAATATGAAAGATATTGCTGGTCTGACTAAGAAGGAATTATAGAAGTCTCAATCTTGATTATGTACACAAGGAATCACTAAAGATAAAGGAATAGAAACTATTTCTAAAGGAGAAGTAAGAGACTCTAATGAAATCTCATCCTTATATTTTTAGGCTTCAAGGTTGCACCCTACTTAATTGTTAAGATTGTAGGTACAGTCGGATTGATTTAATCTTAAGATACAATGTTGATATGTGTGTGTGTGTGTTTTTAGGCTTCAAGGTTGCACCCTACTTAATTGTTAAGATTGTAGCTATAGTCGGATTGATTTAGTCTTAAAATACAATGTTGATCTGTGTGTGTGTGTGTGTGTGTGTGTGTGTGTGTGTGTGTGTGTGTGTGTGTGTGTGTGTGTGTGTGTGTGTGTGTGTGTGAGAGAGAGAGAGAGATATTGTGATTTATATTGTTAATATATATTAACTAATAATAATTAATCATAGAGACGTGTGTCTTCATAAGACATATCTCCTACTCTTATATTTATAAGAGTTTGGGATCTACATTTGAAAAATATCAATTATAACAAAAATATTATTACATTTACATAGATCCAAACCATTAACATTAATCAAACTCTTCAATATTGACATATACAAAATCCTGATTAAAATCTCACTATTTCTATTTATTTTCAAAGTTTAATCCAAAGAACATGAAGCCACTCAAAATCAAGAATAGAAATAAAGATATTACCTTTAACATGCATATCAATAACTTCTAAAACATCATCCCTTTTATAATTCCAAGTAAATTTCTTACTGGATATATCTGGAAGAGGGCAGAAACATAGAAATCTCGTAACAAATTAAGCTATTAAAAATGTTTTACAATATTGTTTAAATATATTGACTATTTTTTTTCCTTTTCAAGATGATTATAAAAAGATAAAACGAAAACTCTTATTAATCAATTTCTCAAAAAATACATTTAAAAAAACCCCAGCATTGAAAGCAATCATTTTAAATTCTAAACCATAATCATCGTTTGCATATTCTTTAATCAATCTTTACATGGTAGTGTTGAGCGTAGGAATTTGATGGCTTATTTTAGGAGCTGATTTACATGCTTTTCAACTTTTTGAGGCGGCTTAAGAAATAAGAGTCGATGGCATCTTGGTATTGTGTAGTTGTGAAGGATCGTATAAAATGTTGTTAATGAATTAATATTGGAGATGGATATGGTTAGTATAGATTACTAGCATAGTAAATCACCCTCTAATTAATGTAAAAACTATTAACCACAATCCCACAGTGGAAGATTCTTCGTCTACTGTGGCTTACACGGGAACCATGTCTCGATTGTAAAATTTTTAAATCTTTTTATATATGTGACAGTCATTATGATTTATACAAACTAACTTTCACAAAGTTCAGAATGTTTACAACTGATTTAATTGTGGATTACGCAAGAGCTATGTATTGTTCAAAGAATATATACGAAACAACAATAATTTTCAGCCAATTTAACAGCAACTATGTGAAATAGTCCTCTAGTTTTTATCTTTTGTTCGTTATACATCTCAGTTAACTGCTTGAATTGTTTTTAGCTCCTTCAACTTATTCATGAGTACGATTTGAATCAATTTTATCTGGGCATTTGTGATTTTCTTCATAGTGTGAGTGCAGCAATTGTAAAAAAGGTACAAATGAATGGAAGATATGAGCAGTGCAGCTACAGGAGTGGGTTATGATTATATTATCGTGGGAGGAACTTCTTTAGGAATGGGAATAATATGTTTGTGTGCGGTTGTACAAAATTCAAACTTGGTATATTATGAGGGATTTTCACACAATTCTCGTGGGTTTGCTTTCAGAAATGTGAATGTGCCACCAATGAGAATTCCCACCGTGCATTGCCTGACAATCCACAACCATTTCTAAGATTAATCATTCTAGTTTCACTGTGGATTACACATGAACCATGCTTCCATTACAAAAAGTTGTTCTTTTACATATTGTACATTATTGGTATAATTCATAGCGAGCCCCACTTCATGATTGAATCCAAGGTGGAAGGAAAAAGTGTTAATGGAATCTTATTATACCCTTCAACACTGATATACTCTACTCCTGTGAAATCTAACCCCAATGCAACCCTGGGTTAATAGCCGCTATCAGCCCCTATAAATTTCCCTCTAGTTGAGCATGTTTTATGCATACTAGTCATATATCTGGAGGTGATAATCACAATGGCGTCCAAATCCGCAGCTTGTCTCTCTGTATTTGTTCTCGCAGTACTCATCGCCATTGCAGCGGCAGCAGATGAGGCATTCCATGATAGTGAGAATGATATTGTAACCACTGCCACTTCAGTTGCCTCCATTAATGAAGCTCAAGTTGAGTCTGATAATGTAGACACTCGTGAAAATGTGACAGCTAGTCAAGACTCTGATTATGTACCAACTCCAACCTCCATATTTTGTTTTTCAGATTTTTTTCATTTAATGTTCTTTTTTTTATTGGTTTGATAAATTTGTGGGCAATGGCGCAGACGTGTGTTTACAGCGTGTACGTGAAGACGGGGACGCTGATAAAGGCGGGGACAGACTCCAACATAGCCCTCGTGCTGAGAAATGCGAAGGGCGAAGGGATAAAGATTAAGAACCTGGTCGCATGGGGCGGTCTCATGGGGAGCAACTACGACTACTTTGAGTGGGGAAATCTCGACATTTTCAGCGGGAGGGGACCTTGCTTCAGCGGCCGCATTTGCACAATGGATCTCATCTCCGACGGAACGGGCAACAACGCAGGGTGGTACTGCGATTATGTCGACGTAACTGCGACAGGGCCGAACAGCTCATGCAAGAAGCAGAAGTTTCCTGTGAACACGTGGATTCAGCCGCCATCTCAGCTCATCTTTTCATCCAACCGCTGTAACTCCAACTACGCCGGCGCCGCCATCGCCAGTGTCGTTGAGTGAGTTTTTAGTGTTGCGGCGGCGGCGCTGTAGATCTTCCGAGTAGAAATTATGTTTCTGTGTTTGTGTGTCTTCCTGTTTGTGTGGATTATCATCGTCCAATATGTTTCATGTTTTCTTCGTTTGGGAGTTGTCGTCAGAAGGTTATCTGCTCTCTGTTGAAAATCTAAACTCTGTTGAGACAATATTTATGATGTGATAACGTATTTAAATAAAAATCGTGTGTTCTCTTTTATTCCCAGATGAGTTTAAATGTGGTTTTATATGTTCTTAATAATAGAGTGTCTTTTTCTTTCAAAATTTACAATAAATATTAACGAGTGTTGATTTTAACATTTATTTGATATATTTCAAGATGACAATTTTAAAGATTATATGTTTAGATTACAATCTTAATATTTTAGGGTCTCTTTGGTTTGTGGAATTGTAGAAATCGAGTTTTCTACAAATCTCGATTTAGTCAAATAAACGTTTTTCAAAATTTCATTTATGTTTTTGAAATTTTACTTGTATCGTTTGTTTCAATCGGAAAATGAGTGGAAACACATTTTTATGTGTAAGCTTGGAGATAAAGACGGACTCCAAAAAATACTCCAATCTAATATTTTTACACTCAAAAAGCATAACCAAGTTTTGATTTTCAATTCCTATTTGCTAGTGGGAAGTCTGATAACCTAGTTTTGAGACAAAATTAGAAGTTTGGTATTCTAATTCCATTTTGCCAACTTTGAAACAAACGCAAAAAAAATCAAATCCGGATTATGAAAAAGCCAATTCCCGTCATCTTCCACCAACCAAACATTCGTTTGGTTTGTGGAATTAAAAAAATTTGATTTCTACAAACTTTGGTTTAATCAAATCAAGGTTTTGTATATCTTCATTCCGATTTTTGGGATTTTACTGAAACCGTTTGTTTCACTCGAAAGATGCATGTGAAGACATATTTTTATGCCTAAGCTTGGAGTTGAAGGCAAATTTCAAAAAGTAGTCCAATCTATTGTTTTTACACTCCTTAAAAAACAAAACCAGGTTTTGATTTTCAATTCCTACTTTTTCTAGGAAGTTGGAAAACCTATTTTTGAGGCAAAATTGGAAGTCCCGTATGCTAATTCCATTTTGCAAATTTTGAAACAAAAGCACAAATTTTCAAATCCGGGTTTTGAAAAAGCCAATTCCTGTCATCTTCCAGGAACCAAATGGACCCTTAGATATAATAATACCTTCATTTCAAATTTGTCAGTAAAATCATTGCTAATTTTTAAAGATTATATATATAGCAGAAAATGGTAATTTTAATGTTTTGTATGTAATGATAGTTTCATCTTGAAACTTGCAAATAACAAATACAAGACACATAATAAAAGCCTTAAATAGATTTGAACGAATATTTTTGAACACACAAAAAGTGTAATTTTAGGATTTGTGAGTGAGTGATTAACCCTCAAATTCTTTAGTGTTCTATCTTTGTGAAATAATGATAGTTGAAATCAAGGCAACCATTTTGAGGTAAAATGTATAATATTATCTAATGCAAATAAAAATGTTTATTTTTTAAAAATGTAGTTTAGTATTGGTTTAGTGACTTACATATTGTTCTATTAAAATATTAAGTCAAAATATTTTGTCGCATAAAAAAGGGCATAAGATGCAATATGTTTGGCTTTAACTATGTTGTTTGGTTGGTTGCCTTGTTTTGTTGTCTCTATTGCTAGTTTTACTCCATATTTAGCTTTGTATATATGGTGGATGGTAGATTCGTAATAGGTTGCACCCATCACCAACTATTTAAATAGGGGGGTGAACCCACAATAATGGGTTCCACTTTAGTGGGACGAACAAAAATGAAAAAAATTTCAAAATGAGAAATTGAGTTCGCGCGAACATATTTCTTATGTTCGCGTGAACATGTGTGATATATATGTTCACGTAAACATGATTTGCATGTTCGCGCGAACATAGGTTCACGCAAACATGGTAACCGTGTTCGCGCGAACACCATGTTCGCACGAACATGCAAAATCACAAAAATTGTAACCTTTTTTTCTTTTTTTCTTTTTTTTGCTCTTTTGACTGCCATAATTGTAGGAGAATGATCTCCTACTGTAAAATAAAAAATGTCAAAATGTGCTTCTCGGAGCAAGCTTTCCAACGACTATAATTTTATTACATAATTTTATCATTAATACTTTCAAATATGAGTTTAACTCATTATAGCTTCATTACCGATTGAACATCAACCGACTTTGACACCTCAAAAAAATTAGTAAATTAGGTCAAAAAAAATTTGTAAAATATGGAGGCACTGGCTTATTGAGATACCTTTCTATTCAAAAAAAAAAAAGGTTTATGATAAATTAACTTCAAATTATCTGTGTCAAACGAAACATATGTCTGAATTACGGTTCATGTCACTTCAAAACTTCATAAACTATACAATATTCAACAAAAATAAATCAAACCAAATGCAGACACTGGATATTGATGCTACAAATCCAACGCAGAAAGAATTACTTCATTATCATTTCTAGAAAAAAAGTTATGTGTGTCAAACGGACTGTCACTTTTTAAAATATTGAATTTTATTATGTACCACTTTTTGGAGGAGATAAAAAAAATTGACATAAATAATTTTTTTTTTTTAGATTAAAAAATATGGCTACAAAGTAGGAACAAAGTACTCAAAATCACTAGTTTATGTCATCTTGAAATTATTTATAGTTTTGGAGATATAGTCACTTGAACGTGACGTTTGTTGCAAAAATATTGATTTCAGAGTCAAAATTGGTCAAAAAGTGGAACCCATTATTGTGGGATCACCCTGGATATGGTGTATAGGTGAAGTATAAACATCAACAAATTGTAATATAATTTCAAAAATAAATATTATTCATCATTTAAAATATATTTATATTTTTTTTGGGGGGGTCATATTGAATTAATATTTTTGTGGTCTAACTTCAAATTTATATATAATTAAGTTTATAAGTAGTGTCACTGCTCTTTTTTTATCCTTTCTTATCATACCCTCTAAATCTAGGGTCAAAAGGTCTATTATCTAATTATTACAAAAAATGTAATTTAATTGTTATTGTTATTATTTTTTATTAGAAGAAAATTGGTTTTATAGGGACCAAAAGTCTAAAAGTGTTAAAAAAAAAAACACCCTATCATAAAAATAAACTAGTACTAAATTAGAGCTAGAGAGGAACCAAATACCAAAAAAGGAAAAAAAAAAAAATACTAAGAAAAAAATTCCCAAAAATAAACTATAGAGCCTAAGCTAAACCTTCCTTCTTCCTATTGATATCAATGTTAATTTTCATCACATTTTAAACAACATTGTTCAAAAGGGTAATGCCCTTTCTTTTTCTCCTTAGTCTCATGGTAGGAATCAACAATCTCTAAGTGGGTTTCAAAGTCAATGTACACCTCTTCTTCCTTGTCCTAGACTTTATTCTTGTCATTTAACCTTGTATTAAATGTATCACATAGAATGGTTCTAGATATTGTGGTTGGAGAATTCAATTTAAAAGGCCATGAATGACATACAACTTCTCATTAATCTATTCTAATCCTTTACTAGTTTAATACAGGGTGATTTTTATTACATTAATAACCATTTTGATGTTGAGTAATTAGAGGTTTCTTCAAACTTGAGACAATCTTGTCAAATGTTTCCAGATACTTGTGTTGCCCTTAATGATTAAAATGCAAATAATGGCTCAAATGGACTAAATTAAGGATTCAATCTTCCAAGTGACCTACTAGGGTGTTAAGTACTTCCACTCATCCAAACTCATTGATGGGAACTATTCACAATGTTCCAATTGCCCATTTTATTGTCAAACTCCACTTGTTGTCCTACTAGGCCTATAGGGCATTTAGGCCTACAGAGACAAAATTTAATCCTTTACTCAAAAAATTTCAAAATCACTTCAAAAAAAATTGCATATTGCAATGCCCATTTTCTCCTCTATAACATGTTAAAAATTCACTATGGGTTACTTTGGACCAATCTTCTCAACTAGTCAACTATGAATATTTTTAGGCCAAAATAAGGACACTTTTACGAAGGATCCATGTCCAATATTTATCACCCAATGTTGTAATCTTGTACTAAAGGTTAATTTGATTCTAATTAGAAGAATATCCAATCAGTTTGGGCCTACAGGCTCCCATACTCAAAATCCCTAAATCATCCCATAAAAACCTAGGGCTTTCTCAATGTCAACCTTCAAAGCAATATTTCAACCAACCAATGATGGGTTTTCCTTCCTCTTGAAATTTGGAAACACATTTCAACATAAGATGTAGCATGTCTTTGGCTAAAAACTCTAGTGCAATAACCTTGCATCAAACTTAGTGCTCCTTTAAACACTCATACTTATGGTGATCACCAACCTCTTCAATATTTTCTGTAAAACTTGGTTAGTCTCATATGATGCATGTTAAATCATGACCATTCCATTAGGAACAAAGAGAAAACATTCATGGAATGTCCATTAAGTCATAATTGTAGCCACACTATTAAATGATCATAAGAACTACTTAAATTATCAACATCAACTTTTTGAATTGCCAATAATATACTAACTAGTAACAGTGATGTCTTATTCATCAAACCTCCTTTCAAAGGTTTGTTCCTTGCATGATCCTATAAGTTGACATATTATTTTCTTCCAAAATAAATGATCCTTGGTTCATGTGATGAATTGCCTTTCAAAGGTTTAAGCAAGTACTCCTTAACTTCTTTGTGCATAAGATAGGTCTTCTTGAACCCATCATGTATTGTTTTGCTCTTGAATTTCCCAGACCTTCCTAAAAGGATATTGTAGCATGCCATAGGTACAACATCATATAGTACCCTCTCCTAATAATCACCAAGTGAAAAATTCTCATAGCCTTGCTTCCTATCCAAGATATTTTATTCATCACTCACCCAAGAGGATTTATAAGACCTAGGGTGTTCAAACTTCCTTGAATGCAATTTATCAACCATTTCACTTGAAATGAGATTATAAAATGAACCTTTATCTATGATAATTGTTTAAATCTTACATTGGCTTAAGAATTTTTTTCTAAAAATTAATACCTCAAACTTCTCATGTTTCTGCAACACTGCTCCATTTCTCACCATGAGAAAATCTCCTTCAACTCTACACTCTTTCCCTTCTCTAAACCCTCTTTGCCTTCTTCCTCTATTGATCTCTATGTCAAGGTGATTCTCTTATCACAATTCCTTTTGTCCTTCTTAGGCACTTGTAGAAATGGGTTGGGTGTGAAAAGTTAAGTTGCACTTTTGGGTAATGGGCAAAAAGTGGAAGTATTTTTCTAGATTTTAAAATTTCTTGTCACTTGATGTCCAAATTTGAGGTACTTCATTATTAAATCTCTAAAAAATTCACCTATATAAAATGTAGTGCTTGGAGTCTAGTTTTTTATTATGTAATTTTTTGGAATACCCAGATGGTATAAATTACATTTTGGTAGGCATGTTCAAAAACCACTTTTTCAAAATGCTTATTTTAGGATCATACCACACACATGTATGACTACCTATTTTTAGAGAAAAAAAATGTTTTTTTGTGATTCCTTTTGGGGAAAGGTACCTAACACACCAAAGATTCATGATAATATTCTTCCTTTTTTAATTGAATTTTCTTTATTAATTTTTATTTGACCATAAAGTGGATTTTGAAAACCTCTGGTGTACGACCATCATAATTTGATGAAAACTTCAAATTTTTAAAATTTTAATTTTTTTAATATTGAAATAAATTTGATGTAGATTGTGACATATAATTCATTTTTCAAAAAAGATAAAATCAAAAAAGTTATTAAAATTTTAGTTAACCATACTATTTGAAGTTTAGGTACCACTTTGGCTTAACAAATCTTGTAAAAATATTAAAATAAATAATATTACTATAAAATCTACATTTTTGGAATCTATACAAAGAGTACTAAATTGGTTGTTTTGTTTTGTCAAAAAATTCATTCAGAAAGTCCTCCCAAACATTATGGCAATGGAGAAATTTCATGTTCCTATGCCTTAGCCAATCTTTTGTTGGCACAAGCATAGGCTTGGTCCTACTAAGCCAATCCCAAGACAAAATCCAATGCAAGTTTTGGCTTGTGAAATGAAAATTTAAAGAAATGGGCACACACTTCAAAATAGGTTCCCATTTCTAAGAGTGGGTAAAAATGAGCTTTTAGGTGCCAAAAAATATATATTTTAATTTCTCATTTAAATGAGTACCTATTTTGAGATGTGTAGGTCCAATTTAATGATTTTAAGAATGAGCAACCTATAATCACACAAAAATGGTCATCTAGACTATGAACCCCCTTTCTAGCAATTTTTCATAGTTTATCTATTTCTTATCTTTGATCAAATCCTCAAAAAATTATCTATTCGATTATAAACTATGGTTTGACCACTTTATCCTAGTTCTTTTATTTAATTGAAAGAACATGCTCCCTTTTAATTAAATAAAAAGACTCAATTCCCACTTATCTTAAGTGTGCACATGTAAAACATTATTCCTATTTTAAAAATAAAAGAAAAGGTATTTTTGTCTACACATGAATGCACAACTTTCTATGTGAGAGGAATCTTTTACTTTTAAAATAACTTTAATTCTCCACCATGCATTTCTTTTCCTCTAAAAAGTCAACTATTGATTGTGATTGGTGGAGATTCTTGTGCACATGGATCACTCAAGGTGCATTCTCCTCCCTTGATTATGCTTCTTTTGCTTCTTAATCGCTACTGTCTATTTTTCTTTAAAATGAGGGCTCTCTCCTCATTCTCTAGTCTTAGGCTCTCCTGCTAACATTATGTTGTAGGATTTCTCGGTGCTTTTGGAGCTTTGAAGACCCTGGGCATTCTTGCATTGTGAAGTTTTAGGTTAGCTCTCATTCTACTTGCATTATGGAATTTTAGCTTAGTCTTTATTTATGTTCATAGTTTAGCTCACATAGCTTAAGTAGGAAGGCTTGTAACTCTTCATATTTGATTAGCTTAACTTGCATCTTGCATTTCATGTTAGTATACCTTGCATTTTGATTCTTGGATGCTATTTTTATTTCTCTCATCTTTGAATCTCTCGTTCTATGGTGCACCTTACAAGAGTTGCATAGCTTGGTTCATTTGAGACACACCATACTATTATTTTGCACCTTTGCATGTCATAGATAGAGAGCTATAAGCCGCCTCTTTAGATGCTTCTTGTCATGGGCATTCTCATGAGTAATAGTTTATAGAAGTGTGACACTTTTTGTAAGAACATTTTTGGTGCCCACAGTGAGGATGGACAGACTTGTCTAGCTCTTTTTGCTGCATTTTCATCATTTTTATGCTTGTTGTTCTGTACATTTTATTTTTGCAAACGAAAATATCATGCAACACTTTTTTAGTATCATGTGATACTTTCCACTACTGGTGTGTGATACTTCTCCAGTATCATATGATACTTTCTACATTACAATGTGACACTTTACTAGTTATAGTGTCGCACACCTTTACACATTTTTTCGCACGGGTTCTTTTGAAGTATCACACAGTTTGACATAGAGTATCACCTAGGAAGATTGTATTGCCTGGTATGTTGTGAAGTGTTATACGATACCAGTATAACTAGAATTGTTGATAGTCCAAAATAGCTAGTTGTTTTGAGTTTTGTCTTGCATTTTCACTTATTGGGATCTTTTGTATTTTGGTTTTCTAGTTTTCTAGTTTTTGATAGACTGACTAGTGTGCTTTGTAGGTTTATTATAATTCTGGCTAACCCATTTTGATAGGCTAAGGTGGTTGTTTTGTAGGGATTGCCTATTTTCTTGCAAAAAATAAAATTTTTAAAGAACACGTCAAAGAATTATATTTACTAAAAAGGGCTACTAATCTTTCTTGTAGAGCTACCCAAAAGAAAACAAAACAAACCTAAGTCTCTTGTATATTGTATTTTATTTTTGAGTGCAACATCTACTAGTTGTTTCATTTCATTAGGCACATAAAACTCACAAGTAGGGGTCCTTTTTTTGTAGGAGAGTATGCTCTTCACCCTTTGGGTGAATAAAAAATCTTGATCCTTTATTTAATCAAAGAAAGTGAGTGGGATACTACACTTTTTACTAGTTTTAATTGATCTTTTTGGCATGTTTGGGGGAAGCACCAATTGATAGGAGAGTATGCTCTTCACCTTATGTTGGTGAACAGATTGTCTTTCCCTTTTTACAGTTAAATAACTTGCTCTACACCCAGGATGGGAAATCAATGAAGCTCACAATAGTTGAGTAAACGTTTATTTAATCATTTCCCCCTGAATTTTAAGAGTTATAGCTCCCTCTGATAGATTATCAATGAATTTAAATTTAAAGTAAAGTAAACACATACACACATTTTTACCATAAAGTGGCCAAGGATCTCTCGCGCACTCTTGGGTGTAGAGGTAAAATCTACAATTTCATATGTATAAGGTGACTAAGAAACACAAAGTCCTCCCAGTGTTGAACAAAACTTCAGGAAAAAATGAGATATTCAGAATGCATAGAATGAAGTAAGAACTAGAAAACATATGAACAAAAATCTAAAACAAAAATCAATGTCATGAATAATCGATACAATAGTTCACAAAGTAACTGCCATATCGAAGTTCAAACTCAAAGTCTTGAACTATAATGTGTATTGATAGATATATAAATGTAACTTCCAAGCTCAAAGTCTTAAAAACAACATTTACATTATCATCTTTACTTTCCACTGATAACCATCAAAAAGACCAAAAGTAATAGTGCTATTAAAACTATCTTATCTCTATTTAACAACTAACCCTTAATGATTTTTATGCCCCAACATATATAGTTTTTAGAATACGATAGGCCGCCATCAAAACCTAGTCATCTCAATTACAAACAATTATCAAACATAACCAGTTAAAACAGTTTTAAAATAAAAAACCAAAAAGGAAAACTATCATGCAACTAAATTTCTTCATCAAGCTTATTGTCCTTCGACGTGGCCTACTTAACTGACTTGCAGCTACAAAAAGTGCTCATAAACTCCTAGGTTGCATGAGAATGAGGGTTCTTTAGGCTAAGCAATTTTGATCTGCAAGTGTCCTTTTTCCACTTTAGCTCCTTTATCCTTTTTCTATGTGTAGGTATGAGTTCCTTGTTCAGATACAAAATTGAGTCCATGTTGGCCACAGTAGTGAAATCCTAGGAAGTAGGAGAGTCGATGTCCTTGATCTTTAACATGGTGTCTTGGAAACTTTTTATCAAGTTTTTTGAGCCTACATTTCCATTCTCAAATTGTAAGATACATGTAGGTTTAACTATCTGCATGTCTTTTAGGATTCATTTATGCATCTCTTTGATCTCATTCTCGACCACTCACATTTCCTCTAAAGAAACTTTATATAGGGAGTCTTTCCAACTCTTATTACTTTTCAATATGAAAAGCATACATGTATCCATAGTTTTCATGGGGTTTTCAGAGAGGAATTTCATCATGCCATATCTTTTTACCTTATGCACTTGGAAAATAATTTCCCAGCATTAAGTATGATCTGCTTCCTACACACGAATGAGAGTTTGGATTTCTTTAAGTAGCACCTCTCCCTCTACATATGTAGTGGTAAAATCCAAGATGAATTTACCTCCTTTCATGATAGACCTAATCCAATCATTCATTGCCTCTAGAAAAAGTCTTCCTCTTTGCATTTGTTTGACCAATTATTGGTTGTCGGAGGAGTTAGGATCAAAAGACTATGGAACTTGGATCAAGGGAAGTGCATCAACATTCATTAGGGAATAAATATATTTGGCCATAGTAATGACCAATTGTTTAAGCTCTCTCTTCTCCTTGCTATCCTTTTCCAATTGATTCAACATGTAGTCAACCAAGAACTTAAAGATGTGATTGCTGGTGTCTTTGGTAAGGTCTCAAAAATCCATGGTGGTGACCTCAAAATCTTCTACTTCCACTTCATACAAACCTTCTTTCTGCTTATAGGTGGCTTCCTCTACAGTTACCTTCCCCGTGATAGGATCTTTAGTTAGGTGGGTGGCATTCTTCACCTTCTTGTTTGTGGGAGTGAGAGTGTCATATTTGGTGACTATATCTTTAACAGGCATGGAAATAGGTTTGAAGCTACACTTCTTGTTCATAGAATTAGATAGCCAAGGGTATGGCACTAGCAACTGTCACCCCTTCATTGGTTCTAGGGAGAGTCATGAAGCTTGACTAAATCACATTCATAGTACATACCAATTTTGTATTCATCTCCTAATTATATAACAACATAAGGTCATCTCCTTTATCCTGCTCTTGATCCATAAGTTTGGGCCCTTGAACTGTCATTTGAACTAGTGTCATACACCTAGTCTTGGACCTAGTTCTAGGGATTGTCAATCAATTTGATGGTACCACTTCTTTCTTCCTCTTAATTGTAGAAATAGAACCTACATCATCGAATGAAAGGGGGATGTCAGAAGTCAAATATTTAGAGAAAGAAACGGTCTTTGTAGATTTGTCAATTTGCATCGCACTAGTTGACTTGGTTCTCTTTTCTCTTAACCAATTATCTGTGCACTCCATTATGGATGCAGACCTAAGGTTTATATCATCATCCTCACCTTTGTTCCATAAACTTTGGACTGAACCTATTCAATCATTCCTTTATAACCTGGTTCAATGACTTATGAACCATCTTCAATAAGCCCTTCTAGTTTGAACTTTAACTTCAATGAGGTGATCTGAGAAAATGTCAGCCTTGACTAATCTCTTTTAGCAACCTCGTGTTTTTTATTGTAGTCCTCCCACAAGTCTTCAAGGTGGCGTGCTAGCTGAATCTAATCTCCTATACCAAGCACTAGTCTCGCAAACCTCTTATTATCAAAACCTCTTCTTTCATGGTACAACCCTAAATTGAAGTTCACAAGGTCATTCCCTATTATTGAAGCATTGATCATTGTGTTGCAAGCTAGGGAACCTAGTTTAATGAGGAATACAGATTCCCATTTCCCTACCAGAAGGTTGTCTTTAACTACAGAGCACATTTTTTTTGCATATTTCGGCTAGGACAAAGCAATCCAAAGCATATCTTGGCAACTTAGTTGGTTCTTCCTCAAAACCCCCTATTCTCAAATAGGTGAACCTAGGGAATTAAATGTAGAAACTCCCATAGGTTTGAATTAATTTTTGAGCTTCTAAGAGTATCCTTAGCATGGGGACTCCAGCAAGGATAAGGTGTCCATTTCCCAAAAAACATCATTTACTCTCCTAAAATCCTCTAATACTCTGTCTTTCCTTAGCAAGGGATAATACTGATATATTGTTATGTCTTCACTCCAAGGTTCACGAGGAATAACAGTGAGATCACTCATGCATGCAAGATAGTAAGATAGATAGGAAGGAGTATAAAAGTCTTGTTTAGAGGCTTGTGAGTGGGTGATCCCACAATAATGGGTTCCACTTTTTGACCAATTTTGACATTGAAATCAATATTTTTGCAACAAACGTCATGTTCAACTAACTATATCTCAAAAACTATAAATAATTTCAAGATGACATAAACTAATGATTTTGAGTACTTTGTTCCTACTTTGTAACCATATTTTTTAATCTGAAAAAAAAATTATTTAGGTTAATTTTTTCATCTCCTTCCAAAAGTGGTACATAATAAAATTCAATATTTTTAAAGAGTGACAATCCGTTTGACACACATAACTTTTTTTATAGAAATGATAATGATGTAATTCTTTTGGTGTTAGATTCCTAACATCAATACCTAGAGGATGCATTTGGTTTGATTCATTTTGGTTGAATATTGTATAGTTTATGAAGTTTCGAGGTGACACGAATCATAATTCAGACATACATTCCGTTTGACACAGATAATTTGAAGTCAATTTATCAAAAACCTTATTTTTTTTTTAATAGAAAGGTATCTCAATAAGCTAGTTCCTACATATTTTTCAAAAAAAATTTGACCTAATTTACTAATTTTCCTGAGGTGTCAAAGTCGGATGATGTTGAATCAATAATGAACCTATAATGAGTTAAACTCATATTTGAAAGTCTGAATGAATATAATATGTATTACAATTATAGTCATTGGAAAGCTTGCTCCGAGTAGCACAAATTGGCATTTTTCATTTTACAATAGGATATCATTCAATCTCAATTTTAGGGGTCAAAAGAGCCAATTTCATTTTTTCTCTAGAAAACAGCATAAAAAATTTGTAATTTGATACGTTCGCACGAACACAATGTTCACGTGAACTTGTCTAATATGTTCATGCGAACATATGTTCGCATGAACGTATGGAAAAAATAATCCGACTGTCAAAAATATAATTTAACGTGTTCGTGTGAACATTTATAATCATTTGTGTTCGCACGAACATAAAAAAAACCCAAATTGATTAAGATTTCAAACAGAAAAGTGGAATTTTAATCACAAAATTGCCGTTACAAATATGTTCGCATGAACATATTAGCAAGGTATGTTCGCGCAAACATACCTTATTTATACTTAATATGTTCGTGCGAACATATCATGGTTATATGTTCGGGCGAACATAGTTAGCACATTCGAGTGAACATGCGTAAAATTCTACATACAAATTTTTCATCATTTCGTGATTTCCTTCATCCTCCAAAAGTGGTACCCAGTATTGTGGGTTCATCTGAGTGCTTAAGTTGGTTCCTTAATGAACTAGCTATCAACTCGAACCAGTCAAGAAATTGTTTACCAGTTAAACCATGTCTATATAATGAAACATTCATTCTTCAAAAACCAAAACATCAACTAACATTTTATATTTAGAAATCTTATATTTTATATTTAAAAAAATTTATAACATAGTTTTTTTTTATATTAATAAAATTTGAATTATGTATTTTATATTTGATTGATTTCAACTTCTGATATTTTCTTCAAAATAATCAGTTATAAAATTAATAATATAATTTTATATTTGACACTAAATTGACATTCTAAATCCACATAAATAATTTATTATTTATTTTATATTTCATTGATTTCAACTTCTATTATTTTCTTCAAAATAATTAATTATTAAATTATTAAACATTAAAAATATTATTTATATTTAGCACTAAATTGACATTTTATATTTTATACAAACTTTTTTTTTTTTATATCTAACTTTGAATTACATATTTAAAATTAAATCTTATCAATTAATATATAATTTTTCGCCCTACATCTTCCCTCATTTTTTTACAAATTATTAGAATAATTAAAATAAATATATTAGAATATTTATTAAAATAATAAATCTACTCCTCTATAGAATTCTACATTGAGATAATATTTTTGTTAACAACCTGTCATACGATCCATAAGTAAAAATATGATTCGAAAGAATATAGGTCCACAAGCACCTTTCCCGTGAAAATATCTAACCACCATAACATCCCTCTCTCTATCATTTAATCAAAATGACCCAATCCTTAAGCTAATCTGCTATATATTGCATTTCTAGGTCTAAATGGCTCAAATACCACACATTAAGACTTGAGTCATATAATAAAAGTGTTAAATAGTCAAAGTTGACTTTTTTTTAAACTTAATTTCTAACATAGTTTAGTCGATAGGATATATGTGGAAACTTTATTCCTGTAAAATTACTTTTTTAGCTAGAAAATTGCCAGCCTTTGACCAGTAAATTGTCAGCCCTTTCCATTAATAATTTTGCCAACCGATTTTCATTTCATTCCCCTTTTAACTTTTGTTTTATCTATTTGTTTAAATTAAGTAACTATCTACATTGTTAACTATTATTATTTTTCTTATTTTTTAACTTAATTAGTTATTATCTCTACTTTTTACTCTTATTTTTAAATTTATTTATTTAACCTTATTTATTTATTTAACCTAATTAGTTATTATTGGTTTTTTTTTTTTTTAAATAAATATTTTTTTTTTTTAATTAGAAATTATTTATAATTTAATTTATAATTTATCTCTAATTTTACCTATTTCTTTTTTTCTTATTTATTTAGAAACTTAATTAGTTGTTATATGCATTTTTAACTCACATTTTTCTTCCTTTTATTTAACTCTTAATTTTTAAGATTGATTGAAGTTTTAGTTTTTAAATTAATTAAATTAATGTTTTTAATTAGTTTAGTCAATAGAATATTTGTGGGAGGAGTTGCTATTTTTTTAATATATTTCTATATTTCTCATATTAATTTTTCATAATAAATTTTTTGATAGACATTTTTAAAAATGATTATTTTATTTATATATTTAAGCTGACAAACTTTAAATTAGTTTAGTTTTTAGTTTTTATAATTATTTTAGTTTATTTTTACTATTCACTTTATACGTGAATTTTTTTAGATGACATTTTATTAGTATTCGATAAATTAAATACATAAATAATATTTACTTATTTATTGAAAGAATTAAATTAAATTTTACTTAAATTAAAAATTAATTTAATTTAATTTATGCACATTAAATTATAATTTTAAAAAATATTAATAAAAAATTTAATTTAATTTATGCACATTAAATTATAATTTTAAAAAATATTAATAAAAATCTATGAGTTGATCGTTGCAAGCACAAAAGCTTGAAACTGCTAGTATATAATTTTTAAAAATAGCCCTCCACTTAAAAAATATCAAAATCAAAATCCATAACTCTACTTACATTTATAGACAGTATTTTTCTCTTAAGTCTAAATGTTCCTTAACCGTTTTTGGGTTGACATTAGTTTTGATATTGAATGGGGAGATGAGTAATGCAAGAGCATCGTAATTTCATTAAACTTACCCTAAGCACAATTTGAATCATTTTCATAAGCACGTCCATGTGAGTGCATGAATTAGAAAACAAATATGATAAAGTTGGCCTAATGGAAATTTAAATTCACCCAATGATAGAGAAAGAAAATAACCTCAACCTAACTTTACTGTGGACTACAAAGTAAGACTATTGATTGTCATGGTTACACTGTGGAGTACACATGAGCCACGTTTCCATTATAAAAACTCACCCTTATCATACCCTTCGACTATGAGAAAATCTACTTTGGTGAAGTCTAACCCTAATCCAACCTTGGGTTGGCTGATATGAAATCTTTTTTATTCTAACAACGTCGATGCAGTCAATGCCACTGCCACCACCGTCATGTGAGTTTTAAATGTTGCGGTGGCGCTGCACATCTTCTGAGTGAAGAAAATATAGTGTTTATGTAATAGTCTATTTAAATAAAATATGTGTCTTTGATTGTCTTATTTAAATGATCTTTTGCTATGACTGACGTTTTTAATTACTTACAAGAATTTTGGTTTTCCCAATGAAACAGAGTAAATATAAAGACTGATCTTTAATTTATAGCTTTCAGTACTCAAAGAGGATTCTAGCAGTCATCTTCGTGATCACTGTTAAATGTGAAAAATTATGAGAACTAATTATATAAGAAATGTAGTGAAGCATGAGTATTCTCATAATCTCCATGCAAGGATAGCTTCACTTTAAACTTGTAAGCACAAAATTCCTTGATTAGAAATCTATATAGATATAAACAAATATCATATAATATTATAAAAAGGGGGTGATAGTACGAGTGCAAGTGAATCAATTTAATCTATTATTTATTTTTTGTTTTGTTTTTTTTTTTTAATAGGTAAAAGGTCGAAGTTAAGATTATTTGTTATTATATGTTGTGATTTTTTATTATTAAGTTCAAGTAGACTTGAACCCAAGACCTCCCAAATAATATTTATTGTTCAATATTTATCAAATAATGATGGTCTAAATTTCTTTGAATAATTACGAGGTTCTTTACTCATATGAAATGTAGCAACTAAAATAATTATTGCCATTAAGAAAATATTATAATGGTTTTGACCCTCACAACTATTGCACTCTCCAAAACTAAATAGTTGTTATATAGAATGTACAACATGTTCTACAACAATTTCTTAACATGAAGATAACTGATGTATATGATGGAAAGGGAGCGCACTTTCAATAATGTCAGTGGTGATGGAAAGGGAGCATACTTTCAATAATGTTACATGAATAATCAAAATAGGTGGCAAGCACTCATTTTTCCTTGTGGGTATGAGGACAAGGCATGTCATAAAGGGCTTGTTTGGAAAGATTGTATGATGATATACATTAATGTTTCGACTGTCATGAGTATTGATTACTGTCGAAAAAGAACGCAAATGGGGGATTTAACGAGATATGGAGAATGGACTAATAATCAAAATGACAAGTTGCAAAATTCTCACACAAATCACATTTGGCGTCGATTGTTTACGAATGGAAAGAGATCGCTCACATGTATCGTAGATGGTGGATTTTTTTTTTTTGGGAAACATTGTGGAGTTATGATGAGTATGCAACGCCTTTTCATTATTATTGAGGCTTTTTATTTTATATTTGGTAACTGCCATACTTGCAACAAGGCTATGTCGTCTGAAGAATTGGTGGTCAAATTGGGAGAAGGCATGGGTGTTAGTGATCACATTGAACCAGTGGGTGTGGAGAAAGGTATCCATAGCAGTGAGGTGGCGATGGTTTACTTGTAGGAAGGTGGCCTGTTATCGTATATGGAGGGTATGGGGAAGCATGAAGAGGTTGTCTTGATGCAGTTCTTCCAGACTTGGAAGGACAGAGAGGTTACTATCAATAGAATGGGATATGAAATCTCTAAGGAAACCATAGCGAGGATCAGAGATTTTACTATGGAAGGAAAGAAATGGCGGAGACAGGCTAAGGTCAATGACAAAGATAGCTTGTGAAATTTTTTCAAACTCAAGGAGGAACTGACGCAAATGCATGAAGAGTTTTCACAAGAAGCCCTCCCTAAGCCTTGGGACACCATCTACTATGTGATCATGTGGTATATCACCCTAGAGGACCACTTTTAGGTAATCTATTATTACCACTTCCCTATTTTGAATCACTTCAGGAATCTTGACCACATTTCCTTCCTATATTCGTTATTGCATTCATTGGAAGATTATATTTTTAAGGCTAGAAGGAAACATGAGGGGGGTGAAACTTTCTACCTAATCCACCAAGGGCTTATGAAAAAATTGTATACCTAGCACCTAGCCCAAAACTCGCCTCTTTTGGTTAATCCTCTAGCCTCGGTCAACCCTCAAGTCTCCTTGGACCCAGGCCCTAGCCCTAGCCACAAGAAGTTCAAGAAAACCCTTGGCTTAGAAGTCAAAATTGACCCTGATGTCAAAATTAGCCTTATAGAATCAAATTTGGATACTAGGAAGGGTTCACAAAGCACCAAGAGAACCAATAAACGTCTCTAGTTAGAAATATTTAAGTCCCCGCCCCCAGCCAAACATGATTCCACCTCTAAGTCTTCTGACAGTGATGTTAAACTTGTGAGAAAGAAGAGATTGCCTTAGGTCAATAAGCCAACCCCCAGCCCTCTTAGCCCTTCCCACATATCTGACACCTAGAGGCTACCCTAACTAGGAATGGGGGGTAGGATATCACTTCCCTTAGGAAAGAAACCAATAAAGACACTGGGAAGAAAGGGAAGCACAGTCACAACATGGCAAGACTGGAAAGCCTAGAGTAGTCTATGAAGGACCTGGCTAATAATCAAACTGGTATATGCCAGAGATTTGATACTTTGGTGGAGTTTTCCACCAAGGTCATGCACTTTGTGGCCACAACTCTATACTTCTTGTAGGTTAACAAGGAGGAGAAGGACTTGGGCAAAGCTACTAAGACCACCTGATCCATCTATGGGTTCTTGGTGGAGGAATGGCTAAAGACCATCCTGGATAAATCGGTTAAGGTGGAGGGGGAGGATGTGGACGAGAATGTTCTTGAGGAAAAGAAGGAGGACAAGCAAGGGTAGGAAGAGGGTAGCTAACCTTTGTTCTAGTATTTTTTCTCTGAGTTTTTTTTATGCTTTATACTTTGAACTTGGTACCCCCCAGGGGATTAGTTTTTATGCTTATGTTGATTAATAGCAGCATTTTGTTTAGAAGTTGTTGGTTTATTTTATAGTCTATTATGCACATTAGATTAAGAACTAATAGTATAGTCAATGATGCTATGGACATATTCTATTTTTTGAAGTTAAAGATGGCATGCATAGGATAGATAACTAGGAGGTTACCTCCAGCTGATTCTTCAACCTTTTTGTTACTTGGGGTCAGCCCCTTGTCTCTTTTGGCTACTATCTAATACTTCAAACACTGATGTATATGATGTAAAAATCAACATTGGTTGCACATCTAGCATGGGATAAAACATTGTCCTAAATGAAGAAGTAATGTTCATTGAATTATTCATTTATCCTTTGTTGAAGCCAATTATAAAGCATTTTTAAATTCTTTTAATGAAGATGTTTGGCTAAGGTGTATTCTTGAAGATATGGGATAAGAAAGGAGGACCAATGAACTATGAATTAAGCTTGAATCAAAATAGAAAAAATTAAAAATTAAAATGATGTCATACCAAATCAATATTTATTGACACGTAACATCATTTTGTAAAAGAGAACAATCAATCACCAAAATTTTGATATATTATAGCACAAATGTCAACATGAATGATGTATTTACTAATCTTGTAAACAAAATAAAGTTTCTACAATGCAAAGATATCTTAGGAGTCTAAGATAACTTATACATATGAAATAATTATCACGAATTATACATTTAGTTTTTGTAGAAATCTAATGGAGTCTACTTGAAGGAATATAAAGTAATCCCTTTGTCAAGTCAATGAAAGTGATGGTTTCTTCTTTCTACTCTATTCATATGATTTTTCCTCTTGAGAGAGAGGGGTGGGGGGAGACTTTACATAGATATAAGACAAAAGTGTTTAAATTGGAAACTTTTCCTAAATTCCATACCATGTAAAAAGCCTTTCTTTCTTCATCATTATTCAAACAAGAAGCCACACAATTGGGTGTTTTTTCTTTCCAAGACCATAAATTTTATAATCATTTTTAGGCATCTAGAGGAAGAACTATAAATTTTATAGGGCCATTTTTAGATATCTAGAGGAAAAGTTAATATAATTAGTTTGAATCCCTACTTTTTCTTTACTGATTAAATCTATTTTTGAACTTATTCAAACCTGAAATTGAATGGGTGGAGGAGTAACTCAAAGAATGGTCCACCCATAAGCATCATGCAATAAGAAAAAAAGTAAGTCAACTTTGACTATTTAACACTTTTACTCTACGAATCAAGCCTTATTATTTGATGTTTGAGTCATCTGCAAAGAGCATCTTGTTTTTACAAGGATGGGATTATTTCATCACAGCAATTGAGAAATATTGTAATCCATCTTGTCAAACTTAATTTGTGTGGCATGTACATTAGTGAGGATGAAGTGCACATTAGAATTTGTCTTCATCAAAACACCTCATGTACAACATGCAAATCATTTTAGGGCTCGTTTGGCAACTGGAATACAAGCGGAATAGACATATGTAAATTCTTAAAATTTTGAATTCTTCGTTTGGATGCACCAAATCAGAATTGGAATATGAAGTACAATAGGAATACGTATTCCAATTTTGGCCCAAAAATAGGGTTTTGCAATTCCACCCAAATAGGTGTTATTGGAATACGTATTCCTATTCCACTTTTATTTATTTTAGAAAACATAAATTTTGGGGTCCACAAATTCCCCATCAAATATTGGTTGAACCAAACAGAGAACAGGAATACATAGCCCCATTTTCTATTCCAGAATTAGTATTCCAAAATAGCTATTCCTATTCCCGCAGCCAAACTGGCCCTTAAGGATTTTTTTGATGAATTGGTTAATAATAATCTATTGGAATCCTTAGTCATCTATTATACTTTATGAGTATTGATTTACATAAAATTTACTACTTGAAATATATCTTGCATTCTTTTGAGGAAGGAAAAGAAGGGAGTTTTTATAGTCCACGATACCAACTATCTATTTTTTTGGCCTACATATGGTGATAGAAATAAATGGCTGCCTAAGAGTCCTTGTGTAAGTTGCCAAATTATGCTATGAAAGAGGAGTACTATGAACTTTCAACTTAGGGCCTCTCTTTCATGAACGCAAATTTTCCACCACTAGCCCAACTCAATCTTTACAAGGGTTATAAATGATTAAAATATTTTTGAGACATAGAAGGTAACTATAAATATTTTTCTAGCATTTTAATAACAAGAGTTATAAAGAGTTCATTTTTTAATGGGATAACTACAATGTGAGTCTTGAACAATTACAAGTTGACATGGAGAGATTTAAAGATTTATCATTAAAAAAGATTAGTTGAAGTTTAAGAGCTTATCAACTTTAGTTTCCATTAAAATGGATAAACATAGTTAATATCAAAAGATAAGTTTAAGAGCTTGTTAACTTTAGTTTCCATTAAAATGGATAAACATAGTTAATATCCAATTCCATCTTTTGAGATTGTCAAGAACAATTTCATTTATGCATTCAATTTATTGATCGAAAAGAAACTAGGAGAGATCCAAGTTTTCTCATAGTTCATAAAATCGCAAAGCATCGTGTTTTCATAATGATTTAATTGTATAGTGAGATAATTTTAGAATAAATGAATAGGCAATCCACTTACATCAATTAGACTTCTAAATATATTTTTAAAAAGTATAATGATGTCACAGACAAAATTTGATCATGTCAATCAATATGAAATAAGAATCGCAAATTGTTGAGTATCAATTTGGAGTAGACTAAGCTAGGGGAGAGGACCCAATACTTGAACAAGTTCCAATGGTTGTGATAGGAATTGTTCATTTGATACCTACACTTACTTAGTGTCCAACTTTTTTGACAAAATTGTACCAATACTTGTGATTTTAAAGTTGCTAGTACATTGATGATTACACAAAATTGAATGAAAATGTACCCTTTGTTCTAAAAAGTAACCAATGATGTGATGCCACATCAGTTGTGCAACTATGGGTACCCTTTTTGCACGATCAATGGTCTCACTTTTTATTTGGGCCATTTTGGCCAACTTGGCAAAAAATATGCTGATGTGGCATCATATTTGATGATGTGGCTCTGAAACCTTAGTTATAAGCAGGGGACTTGCCAAGTAAGGTGTTGCAAAAAAATCGGAGTGATTTGAAATTTTCATATAGGATTTTGAGAAGCGTGAAGTTAAGGTACTCAAGTACTGGGTCCTCTCCCCTATTCACTCTCTACCAAATCAGTGAAAGAAGTTGTTGCTTCTTTCTTCTTTATTGGTATTGATTGTAAGTTCTCTCAAGAATGAGACGACCATTACACAGGTCTCAATTCTTAATATCAAAATCAACAACAGTGTCAACATTAAAAACCAAGGGGAATGTTTTTCTTGCTCATCTTGCTTTGAAAAATAAGCTATGTCATTAGGTGTTTTCCTTTTCAAGACTCACGAATTTCATAAAGAAAATCTAACCTTTGAAATGTGACTGAAAAGCATTTAAATTTTCGTCTCCGCTGATTCATAACTATGAGCATTTAATTTATTTAAATACATTGATTCATAATAAATGCATTTTAAAACTACATTAGTAGGCTTTAATTTGAACCATTTAAATAGGACCCTGTGTTTTTCTCATCATGTGAATGCATCAATTGTAGAAATGTACGAGCCGAGCTTGATGTGACCAAACTTGACCAGTCAACAGTCTGGATAAGCCTGGCCTGAAAACCCACCAAGCCACAGGAAACACCTATAAACCTCCACCTAAAAGTAAAAATTTCATGATTGTAGTGCGGAATACACATGCATCACGTTTTCACTATAAAAATGTTACTCTCATCATACACTTCAACCCTGATTAACTCTACTCTGGTGAGATCTAACCCCAATACAACCCTGGGTTAGCCCATATCAGCCCCTATAAATTTCCCTCTAATTGAGCATGTTTTATGCATGGTCATATATCTCACAGTGATATTCACAATGGCCTCCAAATTCTCAGCTCTTCTCTTTCTATTGTTTCTTGCAGTACTGATCACCATTGTAGCAGCACATGAGGCATCCCATGATGGTTGCAAGCTTTGGGTTTAACCATGGAGGAAACTCCATAGTTAAGCGCGCTCAGGCTAGAGTAGTATTGGGATGGGTGACCTCCTAGGAAGTCCCGATGCTTAACCCCTATGAGCATCATCACCTAGATCCAATGAGTGTTAAGTGTTCCATTTATTCTCATGAGAGATGGATTCATGTTGAACCACTACTCATGAAATATGGGTCAATGAGTTTGACTCAAAAATCACACAGTTAAATCCTGATAGCAATATCATAATTTGACTTGCTGTGGAAATTATCTCCTACTTATCAATGATAATGTAGCTCAACTCAAAACTCCATGTTTTTCTCATTAATTTTTCGACTGTTAATATAGTTTTCTTAGTTAGTTCAACTCCAGTATTTTATTTCTGGAATTTTAAAGTTTCAAAGATTTTTTTTTTTTAATTCGTTATGATTGTGCAGGCGCAAACATGTGTGTACAGTGTATACGTAAGCACAGGGGACATTTTCAAGGCGAGGACCGACTCCTATTGGAATATTTAAATGCAACGTACGTTTCTTCGTAGAGCCAAATGCTCACCTACCCCCCTGACATCCAGAATAGATAGAAACATAAATATGGTAGGTGAGATTTTTGAAATCAGAAATGAGGGGGAAAATGAAATGTGACAAAAGGGAATGTTTCTACATTCATTTTCATTTAGTCAAATTATTCAGAGATTCAGTTCAGCAGAGCAGAGAAAAGGAAGAAGAAGAAAGTGGTTAGCAAATCCACTTGTTGCAGAGACAGAAGGAAGTATGTTCAGTGTCTTCAGTTGCACGTGACTCCTCTATTCATTTTGTGCGTTGGTTGTTGTTTTGTTTTTTCCTATTGAAGCAATGATTGCTCCAAGCACCTTTGTATGCAGCCATTAGGGCTGCAAGTTTAAAATTTACTGAAGTTTGAAGTATTATCAGTTTAGGATTATTTTAGGGTTTTCTGGTTGAAGCTGAATGCTCCCAGATTTTGTAATGATTTAATCAAGTTGAATAGTATAGCAAGCAGGCATACTTGAATCTACTACTCTTCCCTTGAATGTTGCATTTGACAAGTTTGTTTTTTGAAGCTTAACGTTTTGGCTCTCTAGTTTTAATGGTGAAAGAATTCACGTTGAAATATTATTTAAGTTATATTTATTCAGTGTGAAACAAAACACTCGGCATCCTCTTTCTCAGTTGGAGCCGAGCTCACTCGGCATCTATTGTTGCCGAGCTTTTACTTTGTGTGCCGAGCTAACTCGGCACCTACTGCATCCTCCTTCAAGTGTCGAGCATCCTGTCACTCAGCACCTGTTGCCTGTCACTCAGCACCATCAAGTGCCGAGAAATCTGTGACTCGAAACCTTCAAGTGCCGAGCAAAATTGGCACTTGGCACCTTCATGTGCTGAGCAGTTTTTTAATTGCCAAGCAAAATTTTTAGGTTTAGGGTTGTGAGTATTGATTTTAATTTATATTTCTCACATGGTATCAAAGCTTTGAGGCCCCACATCCACAGTGAGTTAGGGCATTTTTTTCTTGGGATATTTAACATGGCAGGAGATGCGGGAAAGATATGACAGCAGCGACCACCATTCAATGGACAAAACTATGATACATGGGTAAAGAAGATGAAAACCATAATGGTTGCAAATGATTTATGAGAGTTTGTTATAAATGGGTTCAATGATGTGATAGACTCAACTCAGTATGCTGCTCTCACAAATGCACAAAAGACTCATTTGAAAGAGTCAAGGAGGAAGGATGCTAAGGCGTTAAGTTTGATTGAAGCAACAATGACAGAGACAGTATTCCCAAAGATTGCAGTAGCAAATTATGAAAAGGAAGCATGGGATATCCTTGAGATGAACTTCAAGGGGACTGATAAAGTCTGTACAGTAAAGCTACAAAATATAAGGAGGGAGTTTGAGAATCTTCAGATGAAGGAAAATGAATCAATTGCAGATTTTAGCTCAAGGACCTCAAATGTGATTAACCAATTGAAGTCAAATGGAGAAGACTATCAAGAGTAGAGGATAGTGGAAAAGATATTGAAGAGTTTACCTCATAAATATGACAATTTGGTCATGACCATAGAAGAGGCAAAAGACCTCACTATTTTGACAATGGATGAATTGATGGGTACTCTTCAAACCCATGAGCATAGGATCAATAGATCTACATCTTCTTCTTCCCAAGAGCAAGCATTCAAGGATCAATAAAATCCAAGAGGAAGGGGGAGAGGAAGAAATGGTTCAAGTAGAAACTCTAGAGATAGAGGCCAAGGTAATGGAGGACAAAGAAATGCTGCAGCAGAAAGCTCAGGAAGAGCAGATGGAGCAAGTAGCTCACAAAATACTTCAAGAGGAGGTAAGAAAAATTATAACTCAAATAAGAGTAATGTAGAATGCTACTACTATCATAAATATGAGCATTATGCAAATGAATGCTAGAAGAAGAAAAATGATCAGTCAGGACAAGCAAATGTGGCTGATGTGAACATGGGAAGTGGAAACAATGTCACTACCTTCATCAGGCATAATGTTGGTGAAGAAGGAAGCCCTGAGTTTTGGTACCTTGCCAATGGATGTAGCAACCACATGAGTGGTAATGAAACCTTTTTTTCATTCATTGACAAGAGTTTCAAATCAAAAATTAAGATAGGTAACAATGGAACCCTACCAGTAGTGGGCAAAGGATCAATTATGGTCTACACCAAGAAAGGTGAGAAGAAGGAAATACAAAATGTGTATTTTGCCCCTGGTATGAAGCACAATTTGATGAACATTGGTCAGCTCATTCAAAATGGATACAAAGTGCTGATGGAGAATGACACGTGTGTCATTCATGAAAAAGATGGGAGCAAGAACTTACTTGTAGCAGTTCAAATGACAAAGAACAAAATGTTTCCCTTGAGAATAGAGACATGTTTCTCATCTCAAGTTGGTGTTGCACCTCCCACACAATCAGCTCTAAGGAATGTGATTGAAGACCCCTCACGACTATGGCACCTTAGGTATGGTCATCTAGGCTATGTTGGTTTAAATTTGTTGTCAAATAAAAGAATGGTAGAAGGTTTGCCACATATAGGAAATTCATTTAACAAGTGTGAGGCTTGTATTTTGGGTAAGCAACATAGGCTTCCCTTTAATTTTGGAAATTCTAGGAGGGCTAGATATCCATTAGAGTTAGTGCATACTGACCTAGTCAGTCCTATGCAAGTTGCTTCCATTGGGGGGAGTACTTATTTTATGACATTTATAGATGATTTCAGTCGTAGGACATGGGTGTATTTCTTAAACAAAAAATCTGAAGCATTTGATAAATTGGTAGAATTTAAAGCCTAGGGTGAAAGAGAATGTGGACATTATATCAAAGTCATAAGATCATATAGAGGAGGGGAGTATACCTCCAATTCTTTTGTAATTTTTTGCAAGAAACATGGCATAAAGAAAGAGCTCACAGCTAGCTATACACTACAGCAGAATGGAGTGGCTAAAAGAAAGAACATGACCAGTGTTGAAATGGCAAGAAGCATGATGAAAGAGAAAGGTCTCCCAACTGAATTTTGGGGAGAGGTTGTGGCAACAGTAGTTTACCTATTTAATAGGTGTCCTACAAAGGCAGTCCGTGACAAAATTCCAATGGATGACAAAGGTGTGAAGTGCATCTTCACAGGTTACAACTTAGAATCAAAGGCATACAGATTGTATGACCCATTGAACAACAAGATGACTCTTTCAAGAGATGTGGAATTTCTTGAAAATCAGTCTTGGTATGGTTCAATTGATGAGTCACCGAGCACATCAAATAAAGTGCCAATTTGAGTGAAGAAGATGCTGATGAACAGCAAGAAGAAAGAACATATAGAATAAAAGGAAAGCAGCTTCAGCTCTTGCCAAGCTCCTCTAGGCATGACCAAGTGTCAATTTCGAGTACCAGTGAAGACTGAGCTAGTCGGCGATGTAGCAGTAGTGAAGACTCTGATCCCACACTCTCCTCCCTATTACCAAGAAAGACCAAGAGTCTTAGGGAGATGTACCAAGATGAAAGGTATGAAGATTATGATGAGAGTGTTAATTTTGCATTATTTTCTCATAGTGATCCAATATATTTTGAAGAAGCAATCAAAGAGAAGAAATGGTGTAAAGCCATGGATGAGGAGATAGATGCTATAGAAAGAAATGAGACATGGGAGCTAACTGAATTGCCTCCCAAGAAGCAAGTGATTGGAGTGAAATGGGTCTATAAGACCAAATGCAATGCTGAAGGCAAGATTGATAGGCATAAGGCAAGGCTGGTAGTCAAGGGCTACAAACAGCAATATGGAAGAGACTATGATGAGACACATGCCCCTGTTGCAAGAATAGAAACCGTGTGTGTTTTCATAGCAATTGCAGCTCAACACAAGTGGAAGGTATTTCAAATGGATGTGAAGTCTGCCTTCCTAAATGGTGTATTGAAGGAAGAAGTATATGTGGAGCAGCCACCTGGTTATGAAGTTGCAGGTGAAGAGAACAAAGTATATAGATTGAAGAGAGCTCTTTATGGGCTCAAGCAAGCTCCAAGGGCATGGTATAGTAGGATTGACTCATATTTAATGAGCAATGGCTTTAGCAAAAGTGATGGTGAGCCTACTCTTTACATCAAGGCAGCAAATGGTAATGTATTGATTGTTGTCTTGTATGTAGATGACTTAATTTTTATTGGAAATGACAAGACTCTAATTGGTGAGTTCAAAGAGGTCATGAAAAATGAATTTGAGATGAAAGACTTGGGTCTCTTGAAATACTTTATAGGCATAGAAATAAAACAAATGCATAATGGAATTTTCATATCTCAAGAAAAATATGCAGGGCAGATCTTGGAGAGATTTAAAATATAGAACAGTGAAGTAGCCCCCACACCAACAGCAGTAGGTTTGAAGTTGAGCAAAGAAGACTCTAGCAAGAGAGTAGATCCAACACTATACAAGAGTATGGTTGGAAGTTTAATGTACTTAACTGCAACTCGGCCAGACCTAATGCATGCAGTAAGTCTGATTTTCAGATTTATGGAAACACCAAAGGATTCCCATTGGCAAGCGGGAAAGAGGATCCTAAGGCATGTGAAAGGTACTAAGGGATTTGGAATTTTGTATGCTGCATCAAATGAATTCAAGTTGGTAGGTTATACTGATAGTGATTGGGCTGGAAGTATAGATGATAGGAAGAGAACTTTCGGATACATGTTTCATATGGGATCGCGTGCAATTTCATGGGTATCCAAGAAGCAAACTATTGTTACTCAATCTATAGCAGAGGCTGAATAGATAGCAGCAAATGCAGCACCATGTCAAGCTATTTGGTTAAGGAGGATCTTGACAGATTTGAATGAAAGGCAAGAGGATGGAACTACAATTTATTGTGACAACATCTCATCAATTGCATTGTCCAAGAATCCTGTCTTCCATGGGAGAAGCAAACATATTGAGATCAAATATCACTTCATCAAAGAGTTGGTGAAGAATGGGGATATCAAAATAGAATTTTGTAAGTCTGACCAATAGCTAGCAGACATTTTTACCAAGCCATTAGGCATAGGAATTTTTGTACACCTAAGAGAGTGTCATGGTGTAGTTGATGTGGATTAGTAGTGATCCTTGCTTGTTTGGCTCAAGACAAAGGGGGAGTGTTAGAATATTTAAATGCAACGTACGTTTCTCTCAAAGCCAAACACTCACCTACCCCCTTGACGTCCAAAAAAGATAGAAACATAAATATGGTGGGTGAGATTTTTGAAATCAGAAATGAGGGGGAAAAATAGAATATGACAAAAGGGAATGTTTTTACATTCATTTTCATTCAGTCATATTATTCAGAGATTCAGTTCAGTAGAGCAGAGAAAAGGAAGAGGAAGAAAGTAGTCAGCAAATCCACTTGTTGCAGAGACAGAAGGAAGTATGTTCAGTTTCTTTAATTGTACGTGACTCCTCTATTCATTCTGTGAGTTGGCTGTTGTTTTGTTTTATCCTATTGAAGCAGTGATTGCTTCAGGCACATTTGTATGCAGCCATTAGAGTTGCAAGTTTAAAAGTTTATTGAAGTTTGAAGTATTATCAGTTTAGGATTATTTTAGGGTTTTCTGGTTGAAGCCGAATGCTCCCATATTTTGTAATGGTTTAATCAAGTTGAATAGTATAGAAAGCAGGCATACTTGAATCTATTACTCTTCCCTTGAATGTTGCATTTGACAAGTTTGTTTTTTGAAGCTTAACATTTTGGCTCTCTTGTTTTAATGGTGAAAGCATTCATGTTGAAATATTATTTAAGTTATATTTATTCAGTGTGAAACAGAACACTCGGCATCCTCTTTCTCAATTGGAGCCGAGCTCAATTGGCATCTATTGTTGCCGATCTTTTACTTTGTGTGCCGAGCTAACTTGGCACCTACTGCATCCTCCTTCAAGTGTCGAGCATCCTGTCACTCAGCACCTATTGCCTGTCACTTGGCACCATCGGAGTTGGGAAGGCACTGCTTATATTGTCTGTGTTAAAAAATATGTTTTATGTTTGTTTGTGTGTGTTATTAATGCTGACTACGTACCCATCTTGTTTTGGTTTTAGTCTGTTTCTTAGGAGGCCTGTTTAAGCTCTGTTTAAAGTATATAGTCTTTCGACGCAATACTTATGTAATGTCAATATATTTTAAGAAAATGTGTGTGTTTCTCTTATGTAAATGATTTCTTCACGCAATTATTGTCTTTTTCGTTCTAAAGCTTTTAAAAATTTAAGATACATTAAAAAGTAAGAAGTGAGAGTAAACGTGGGGTTTTATTTCTAATATAAGATCGTGTAGATAATTTTATAAATTGTTATAAGATCAGAGAGGTTAAGGTTCGTAGAACAAACACATTAATGGATGTGGTCTGATGCGTTTGAATATTGAAAAAGAAAAGAACATTCTTTGTGTTTTTCATGTACTATGTCTTCATCAAAAAATTAATAAAATGTAACTATGTGAATCATTTGAGAGTGCCAATTTTTTAGTCATAAAATTTTAGTAAAATAGTGATAATTACCTTAAAATATTTGAAGAAAAATGAAATTTATTTCTAAATTTATCTATATCGAATTAATTAAATTTTTTCTTTAAAAAGAAATTAAATGATTATTAAAATATTAAATATTATTTTATTAATCATAATAAATGATGCTTTGGTTGTGTACTACAGATTATATGGCTTCCTTTTATAAACTTTTATTTAAAGATTCTTAACCTTTTTATAGATTAACAAAGATGTGAAGAAATCGGGCCGGCTTAAAGATCACACACTAAGCATTTGACTGCTTAGGTGGATCTTGTGGGGTCCATTTGATCTTCTATGAAATTTTTGCCCTGTTGTTTTCCCGTAACTTTTATTCACTGGCTTCCGTTTGGGCCAAAGTATAGTCACCGTTAACTTTTGATTTTGAATTGTTCCCGCTTAAAATTTTGAAAAGCATTGGATGACATTAAATAAAATGGGGCATTTCCATTTATCTCGAAGAGTTTTTGGTAGGTGCAATGATTTTCCTTATTGCTAAATTGTGTTTGAAGAATTTTCAAGGCCTTTCTTGATTTACGTTAGGAATGTTTACAGTTGGCTATGCAGCTCATAAATTGGAAGAACTTTGCAAAAGTTTTCTCTCTTAATTTGTATTTGTATTCAGATTAATCAAATTTGTTGAACATGCTTCTCTTTATCCTCTGTTATCTGTTATTTTATTCAGTCCTCCTGTATTTCTTGTGGCTCTTGTGATTAACAATAGCTTTGTAAATGTAAGGAAACCAATTAATAATTTCAGTTTTCCACAATCTATAATCATGACTATTGTGTTTAGTTTATACTTTATGCTATTGAAATTTCAATGGAAAAAACATTTTCACAAATGAAACAACCCATATTTTTCAATATAATACTAGATACAGGGTTTAGAGGTGAACAATTTTTGAAATACTGACATACATTGTCCATAATTCAAGTTTCTGGAAACATGTCTACAGTGCAAAGCCGATGCAAAATCATAGCATTGTCGCCATCTCATTCCCTTTATTTATGAAGTGACCTAAATTGTGCAGTTTATTTTTAGTTCTTTTAAAAATTATCTTCAATTTTATGGTTGCTAGCCAATTGTCTACCGGTTAATTTTTTCAATTATATGCGAACAAAGCTATTTGAATATGAGTGCAATATCTCTTAAAGATACCAATTTTTTTAATCATAGTCAGGTCTTAATCATAATCTTGAAATAGATATGATGGATTTGAAAACTTGTTACTCGTCACATTATATCCCGTTTGTACAAATGGTTAGATTTTATAATTAATCTTGAAATAGATATGATGGATTTGGAAGCTTGTTAATAATCACATTATATCTTGTTAATCATCACATTATATCTTGTTTGAGCACATGGTTAGATTTTCTAATTATAAAGTAACATATAATGTGTAGTGTTTTTTATTTTTTATTTTAAATTACTTTTTAAATTATCTATTACCTCGAGTATCATGATTGTTATCTAATTTGTACTAACTTTGTTTCAATTATGTTTGTAAAAAGCAATAGTGAATATAGATGTGCACATGAGTGTAACATCCCTCAATACTTGAACTATGAATACAAATTTTCATGAACCAACAAAATACTAAGAACATTTTATCTAATTCATTTACTTGATTTAAGTCTATTTTTCTATGCAGTAAGAAGGGAATCAAACTACTAAGAAAATTTCCTTTTAACTACGTATTTCTTTTAAAAAATTTTGAACAAATTCTTTAGATTTCCCATATGCATGCAATATATGATAGAAGTTCTATATTTGGAAAATTCTTTTAAGGAGGATTCAAAGAGTGGAATGAGTCAATGAACTTTTGTTCACATAGAGAAAGTTTACACTTAAACCACTTGTGTGTAAACAACCAATAATGTTACTACAATAAGCCCACACTTTGTTGAAGACCTTTGTGGCTCTCATAAATAATTTACTAACAATTATAACACAGTTAACCAGGCTATTGAAAATGATTTATACAAATATTTATATGGATAAACAAAAGGGGTATGAAATGATATGGAGAAGAGACATGGAAATTGGGTACAATTTTCTACATAACCACCTAGTTGTAATCTTACTTTCTTTCATCTTTTAACACCTGTCTTGGATTATTGCCCTATCCAATTCACAAGATGTGAAAAAAACCACATTGTGAAATAGAAAATACAATGACTTTGTTTCATTCCTTGTGAGTTGTTTCAAAGTAGATATAGTGTTTAGGATTAATGGAATCACATAGTGTGGTTTTCAGAGGCTCAGCATGCAAGTGTTCAGGTTGCGGAGATTGGATTTTGCAAAGTGGGCAATCGAGGAAGTCATCTTCTCTCTGAACAAGCCCTTTTAATGGTACACATTGTTTGGCTTATTCTTGTAGGGTTCAATATCTTCATTAGCCTAGTTATAGAATTTTATAAAATTACTTTTACTAAACTTAAAGAACATAGTCTTAATAATCAGCTAACCCTTAGACCTGTCATGTACAAGTGCTAGTATTTAACAGAATCGCAAATTGGTGCAACCTTAGCTTTTTATTTCAGATCTATTATTTGTTGGTTGAACTGTCCAAAGATTAAAGTTTTTTGCAAATATGTACCTTATAGATAAATTCTTTTATTTTAAATGTAAGGTGCAGAACGAATACAGTAGATGAAGAAAGAAAAATCCGAGTGCGCTTCTAGAAGCTCTCCTCTAGCTTTTTGCTATGGTAATGGCTGCCATATTTATGTTTGTCTCTCTTTTTATTTGTTTCTATACAATTAGTGGTTTTAGTATGTAATTATATTATACTAAATTCATAATTTGACACATAGTCTATCTTGATCTGGTATTTCTCATTTTGTTTGTTTCAACCCTATTTGGCATCTCTCAATTATTACATTGACTCAAATTACTATTTTCATACCTATGATACCAAGTTTTATACTCTGGCAATTCATTGATTAAGAAAAGAGCCCTAATTTAAGGAAAGAACATTCACCGAATCATAAGACATGAATTTTTTTAGATGTCATTTTTCAAGAGACAAAATGGTACAAGTCAAAAGAAAACACTACACAGAAAGAAAATAATTGTGATCATAATGAGTGAATCATTGCTACATTCTATAGGGATGATATAGAGGCTGAAATTAAAACAGTAATAAAATCAAATAGGTAGTTGCACATTTTTTCATTGAGAAGACAAAATATGAATGTCTAATAGCATAAAAGTAGATTGATTTTGGGACTTGTGCTTTAATGTAAACATAATGCAAACCGATTGAAAAGGTAAAGACATTTGTCAAGAATATAGATGGTGCATTTGGCCAAGTATTATGGTTGAAACATGCTTGTACATAAGTAGGCAAAATATGGGAGCATAGACAATGCATATAATATGTTAGATAGATTACTTCAAAGATATATGTCAATTCATGTAATGCATTGACTACGCAAATATACAAGATTTGGATTAATATGCAGACATAGGGTTTTCTTTTATTATTTGAATTCATAAATTAAAAATATATATCGATAGCAATTTTTATTGGTACCAAACAATCTCTGTAAAGAAAATTCCAGATGGAAATTATATTAGCTGAAAATTTTCAATATTGACATAGTTTTATTGTTTTATCTAGTGTTAAATAGTTTTGGGATCATTGATGTAGAACATTTAAAATCCCATCTGTGGGTGGAGCATTTCACATTTTCATCTAAATCTAATATCTCAACATAAGATTTATCGTAGGATGATTATTTAGAACTACTAAACATCACTTGAACTAATTTGAAATTCTATTTTTATTTTAATATACTATTTTTCAAAATAATATTAGATTCAAATCTTCAAAGTAATAGTTAATATATGACAAACATTTTAATCAAGCTATATATTTTAGACTATTAATACAAATAATTAATATACATATTTTAGCATTGATTTTATATATTTGGTCTTCCTAAGTTATACCTATTAAACTTCAATGCATATGGATAATAAGGTTACATATTATATGGAAATTGAAAAAAGAAAGATCAATTGTTTTCTATTAAGATATCATTTGATTTTGTATAGCAATTTATGAAGAATGGTGTCAGATTTAATAGTTTGGTTGAATGGCTTAGTCCTATTATAATAAATTGAAATATATTTCTTAGTAAATTAATAGTTTTATAAATGTAAAGGTAAATTTATAGTTTTCTGCTCTATAAAGTATTATTTGATTGATTTATTAGATGTCATAATGGATGTCATAATAAAGATCTTAACATTTGTCTTATTGTATTTACTGGAGGCACATACTATTGCAATCACTTGTGCATAACGAGTGATTAATTTTTCCTACTTCAACAAATGAAATGTAAGTATTTTTATAAATAATTTAATCCTTTGATTTTTTCTAATGTTTGTATGTCAAATCTTAATTTCTAAAATAATGAAAAATATTTTACTTTAGTTTGATTGGCTCATATTATTTGAGTCTTATAGGAGTGGATTTCCAGGAACCACTACCCTATATTTAAGGATGAAATATATATAAAATATGAAACATATAAGACTTATATGAAACTCAAAAAACTTATCAAATAATTTTTTAGCTATAATGGTTACATATTATAAATTCAAAAATATTTTTATGTTAGAAATATATGTAGTTTGAATGATAATTATTTTTAATCTTAATAATTTAAAGAGAATACGTGAATTCTAACATTACAATTATATGATAATTTTTTTTCAAATTATATTTTTTTTAGAAATTATTATTCTTCAAATATTTAAATATGTATGAAGATAGATTTTCTTTTAAATCTTAAACAAATATTGATTAAATTATATTAAATTAACATCATTACAACTGACTATTGAATTTTTATTCTTAAACTATTATAACATACCTCAACTCACAATTTTCTAAATATTAAATTTTTAATATTGAACTATTACAACTTCCGGCAAATACAAGCCAAGATTATCAATTTCCAATCTTAAACTAAGATTTTGATACACTAAAAAATTTAGATAGTCAAGATTGATTTAGTTTTCCAATCTTAATTTCTTCCTCATGTGCAATGTTTGAGAGTGGTTGTTGGACTTGATTATATATTCTATATAAAGTTTGACTATATTAGTCACTTGCACAAACTATACATCAACTTATGTATGTCCAATATATTTTTTAAATGACATACATCAAAAACAATATACAAAATGTAAGTCCAATAATGGCATATAGGTGTAAAATGTGCATCCCTATATATCTTGCTCCTCGCTAGGGTAAGAAAAAAAATCCCTAGTTGTTTTTTATCGTTGTGAAGAGGGAGATGTTACAGATAAGGAGATATTCCTAACACGTTGGCTAGTCCATCAGTCTAGAATCTTCTATAAGTCGACCTGTTACAATCCAAATATATGTGAATCAATAACTATTATACCTCAAAAATAAAATATACATGTACACATAAAACATAATATTTTCTTACCACTACTTGATAATTCCTCTCTACATCCACCTTAGGGGCACATGGATGGTCGAGAGTAATACGACCCTACAACAATGATCAAAATTATCAATCTATCATACTTATGAATATCATATCTAATTTTAATACTAACTAAATTGTAAAAAACAAATCAAATTATGCAAACTCTTTCATACTCTATCAGTGGCTCAGAATTAGCAATGACAGAAACGACTCACTGATCAATAGACTAAAGAAGACGTGGAGTCATCACTGATGTCAATAGTTGAAAATGATACAACACAATAATCAAATGTGGTTATGAAGAATACATATTTTATTATACCACATCATCAATAAAATGATTTGGGTACCTTTATAAATGTAGCACTGTGTCCTTCATTGTGCGGTGTCAATGCCAAAGATGCAACATTTGCCTATTGCACATATATGTAAATTTATTAGACATCACATTCTCATGAAAATTAATCTACTATAGACATACAAATGAAAATACATTAGTACATATATATACCTATGGGGAAATGAAATCATCTAACAGCCAAGTGACCCCAAATTAACATCACCATGACAACTCTGACTTTGCATATGATCATGTAATAAGCCAAACCAGTTAATTATTCATTCATTTCTTAAATAAATATAGTTTGTTGAATACAATTAGCATGCAAACAAATATACCTCTAGAATAGTGGTATCACACCCATGCACAGAGTCCAATTTGAAAGTCGATGGTTCACCATAGAACTAATGCATGTGGATAAATTTTTGAGTCAATCTTTCATATGATTACATTATAAATAGATGTATTATTTTAATGAATACATTGACACATACATATGGAGCCATCGACGTGACATAGAATGGGACTGGGGGATTAGTACTAGTGACAACAACACTCTGGCCCTGAATTTTGAACAACGTAAAGACATACTAATTTATTAGCCATTCATATACATATGAGATGCGATCAAAATAGTTTAAAATATAATTATTAATATTTATCTTTGTATCAATGCCAAATGTGGCATTGAGGAAGTCATTTGTCGTCATCCCATTATCATCATCCTCTTTGTCAGAAGTGCCAAATGTGTACAAAGATCCACATGATGAATATATATGACTAGTAGACTGACGAGACTCATCTGCAATCAAAGGAGTGTCACACTAAATGAGGCTCTGAGTCAATGCTCTAATAATGCATACTGTGTCAGCCCCTACATGTTCCTTCACAACAGATGGAACAATAATATGCTCCACTTGCGGCTCGCCAATAGTTTCCCTAACAACATTAGGGTCATGAAGTTCCCCTAACATATCAAATGATGATCCTCCAACTCTACCCTAAGAAAGAATAATGTCAAAATAATTGGGGATCTCCCCAAGGACAAACCCACAATACAATTTCATCAAAAGGACCAACTCACAATACAATTTCATCAACAAATACTTTGGAAGATCCTGATTGTTATGAGGGGCATCAAACACCATCCACCATTTGTCCCAAAATTTATTTATAATATCTTCACATGAATGTACCAATGGATGTGGAACCTCTTAAAGTTGTAGTTCTCATTGTGTGTTGTTCTCCTAGCTTTCTAAATAAAGCACATATGTCATCTATTGTAATCTTCTTATTTTTTAAATCTTCATTGGAAAATTTATCATTATAATATCTTTTCTGTTCTTTTCTTTTATTATTCCATAGATTCAACTAACCACTAACAGATGCTACTTGACTCACAATGGTCTCAAGGGATTGTGCCAATTGTGCCCTACCAGTATTATTTTGAAGTGAATTCTTAAACCTCCTAATAATAGTTTCTAACTCAGTTCTCCTTCTTTCAATTTAATTCAAAATTTTCTTCGGTCTTTGGAGGAGGTCTTTTGATTGGTACTGGAGGTTGTGGAAGTGGTTTTTCTTCATTTTGAGGGTTTTTTCAGGTTGATTCTATAGAGGGTTAGGTGGTGCATTTTCTACATTACTGGATAATTAAACAATACTCTTTGTAAAAACTAAATAAATTACCCAAATTAAAATATAAATATAAAACATTAAAAAACGCAAAATTTAGCAAAAAGAAGAGTTAAGATTCATACCAATTTGTGATTTCTGATGATGTGGAACCATTTTTTATGCAATTTGGTGTTGATTATCACTTGCAATGTAGTGTGTTTGCAGTCTTTAGATAATAAGTAAGATGCCAAAATGACAAAAAATATAGAGAAATGAGGGGAAACTCTCTGGTTTTATTTATTTAAAAAATTTTGAATAACACAATCGCACTACCTTTTCAATTTCACAAGCCTAAGGTTCATCCCACCCAAACAATAGTGTGATTGCACTATGTCTTAGATAAGAAAAAAATGTGGCACCTTTTTGGTACCACAACTTTGTGCATACATCAAAGTGAGACAAAGGGAGGATTTAATTAAATATGTAGATAAAGAGTAGAACCATTTCAAGATTTTCTCCTTAAATATAGAGAAAAATACTAGATTAGAATTGATTTTAAAATAATAATCAATACACATTGATCTCTAGAAGATTGAATTGGTACCTTGGGACCATTTAACCAACTATATATGTAGATCAATGCTTCATATGATGAACTATAGTTCTTGCAAATGATTTATTATAGCTAGACATATTATGTTGTGGAGGACGCCTAAAGTTCAATCCCTTAGAGTATGATACGATAGGGTGAATGAATAACTAGCATTGTATTATTGATATTTCTTGAACTAAGTGGTAAATGAAAGGGTTAGGGGTATAGGTTGAGACACTAAGAGTAGGAAATGTAACTTTTTTATGCTTTGATGAGAGTGGAAAGGGTTGTGAATTTAATGGTAGGATAGGAGAAAAAAGAAAGTATAGTAGTAAAAGAGTATCAAGTGAGATAAATGAAGGGTGGCTCATAGGAGCAAGAGGTAGAACATTTTCCAAGTGGGACACAATCAAGTCAGTAGAGAGAGTGGGGACAGAAAGAGGCATAATGACCTAGGAATAACAATTATATGAGAAAAATAAGATTGGAAGTTTAGGCGAAGTAATATTGAGTTGTAGGAAAAAGAAAAGAGGTTTCTAGAAGAGAAGGATGAAGTAGGAGAATTAGACTATAAATAGACATGATGCGGGTAATAAATCTTATAACATGTAATGTCTTTGACCGCTCGATATGTGTGATGATGATATTTGTTATGGAGTCAGTGGATGAAGAGATTTAGGATAACGTGATATCATCACATGTGCCACTTTGGAAGAGGGACAACTAATGGTCAATTTTGATGAGTGACAAACTTAGCATCATCAAATAGGGATTTACTATTGGAGTAGTCATTAATGTGGGATATAATGAGACATCATATGGGATGGATGAAAATGAAAGAATGAAGAGGAAGAAAAATGCATGGATATGTTCATATGAGGGTTCCTATAAAAGATAAGTACAAGGAAATACTAGTCAAATTGTATAAAAAAACAAGAACATAAATGATTTATTCCTACATACCATAATAGTGTCAAAGGTAATAGTGTAGTAAATGGACATTAACTTAATTGTAATAAATTCTATATGTTGTGACTACAACAATGTTTATGTTTACTAAAAGATAATTTTAAGGATGAAGAAATGAATAAATAATGAAGTTTAAGATTCATATCAAGCTCACTATAAATATAGGCAACCTACATAATTAAAAGTAGAAATTATTTTTCAAACATTTATTTTGAGATTCAATTAGTAAAGCATCATAAATGGGTTTACATAAGATATCACAAACTGATTAGATTGTTTAATTTGTCTTAAGAATTTTTTTTAATCTAAATAAAATTTAATTAGAAAATGATATCAAAATAAAAAATAATTTATTGATAAACAATTAAATTTAGCAATGACAATATTATTTGAAGAGATTTAAAAGACAATAAGAATGAAAAATCAAACCTTGATAAACTATTAGATGGAAAATAATCGAAAGAATACATTGAATACATTGTAATAAGGTCTATTGGAGTAGTTGCAATTACAATAAATGACCAAATTGCTTTCACAGTTGTTGAAAAGGTGTTCCAAAACCTCCATTTTGCTAGTAAACATTGCAAAGTTTGGTTGTATAAGGGGTGATTGTATTTTTCTTGAAATTTCCCAAGGCATTTCTAACAAATCGATTTTGTCAATAATTTGCAATCCAAGAATTCCATTAGCAAATGGTTAATCAAGAGAAAACTTTAAACTGTTCACATGCCTGGTCCGTGCTTCCACTCTGTGCATATCATTGCATTCCATGAAATAAAATCTATATAATCTCTTTGAGGCATTCTGTGAAATAGTCAAAGACCTTTTCTTGTGCTTCCACATTTTGCAAGCAAAAATATGAGATCATTTTCAACTATAAAATCTAAAGGGAAAAAAACCCCATTCTACAAAGCTTTGGTGGATGCCACACCCATATCAAGATTTGTTGTGCTGACGGTGGAAGTGAAGGTGCTGGCAAAAATTGCCATATGTGACTTTACTTATTAAAAAGCTCCAAAAAATGATTGCACATGTACTAGAATAGTTGATCATTTCTTAGTTTTATTAGTTGTTGATTGGTCTATTTTTTCAAAAAATACGGTGAGTGGCTATTGGAGAGTCTTAGTTGCATATTTCAAGAAAATGTTTTAAAATGACACTTTTAGACCACCTCACACTCTTTGAGTTCTACAGAGAGCTCCATACATGAAGGAAAGCCAAAATGTTAGTTTTGTGCTCTTCACTCACCTACACAGGTTCATTGGAAAAATCTATAAGTTTTGACATGCGGATTAGTAACAGTAGGTGCAAAAAGTTAACCTTAGCTATAACTAGGTTGTTTCCCCTAGACAACACTTTATCCTTCTTATGTAATCTCTTAATATTATTAAAACTTGATATTCACATATGCATATATTATACCTAAGATTATAGACCTAACACTACGATACTAAAAAAAATCCTTCCTCTCTTTTTTATTCACCTCTCCTATGGTCACATATGGTGTTATATGTACTCATAAAAAATATGTTATTTCACCCTAAAAAAATGAAACATAGAATAAATGTATTGGAAAACAATATCTTTACTTATCCATAATATATACACCAACCAACTAGACATTATTATTAGTTCATGCCAAAGCATGATATTATTGGAATCATTGAGTTCTACTTTTAAAATAATTCAGCCAAACATATTAGAATATTAAAACTTTTAGATCAAATTTATATGTTTTTATTTTATTTTTATTTTTAATGATCATTCAAAATACAATTTATTTGTCTTGTGATTTGTTAATAGTAAAAATATCAAAGAAAAAAATCATTTTTTCTATTTTTTAAAATACAAAATATAGGTCACCATGTACTGCACATAAATACTAATTATTATTTCTGAAATACCATTTTGCAGGCACTGACTATGGTGATACATAATATAGGACACCTTTTCATTGCAAACTATATTGTTTTATTTTGCAGTATTGTCAACCATCCCTGCCTTCTTTTCATTTAATTTATTATTTAAAATTTAGTTTTAGCATATATCTTTATTTTCAAAAAAAAGTACATAAATTCATATGTAATATAAGTGATCTTATTGTTTTCTAATAGATTAGTTATTTTAGATCATGAATTTTTTTTTTTAAAATCTACTATATTAATATACTCATTTTTATAATCATGTACTATATATATATATATATATATATATATATATATATATAATCTTTTTTTACCTAGAAATTAAATAAATCATATTTTTGAACAACTACATTACATTTAATAATAACTACCAACAACAAATTACTTATGAATAATAAAGTTTAACGTCAATATATCACTTATATCTTTGAATATTATAAAGATCTCTAAATTATATCTTTAGGTCCTACAATATTTTGATATATTTTTAAGAATTATTATTGTTATTTTTCATTTCCTAGACACTTCATTACAATCCATATTTTCATTATAATTGCACATATATAGTATTTATAATAATGCAAGAAAGGTGACAACATGTTGAATCCAAAGTATGTATTGTAGAAATGATTACAAATTATTTTTGTAAGTTTAATTTCTTAATAATTTTCAATGCACCTTCCTAATTCATTTAAAACTCTCTATATTGACCTTAATCCTTCATTAAAACTAAATAAAAATGTTCCAAAATTGTCAACTCCCACATAAAATGTTTATTGTACACCTTCATAAAACATTCAATTACTTTTTAAAAAAATTCAACATTTGATCTTAATGATCTACATAGTTTGCAGTAAAAAACAACAAAATAGAACTTTGACACATCCCTTGTTAAATCTCAATTAATGTTGAGAACTATTTTTATTAAGTAACTAATTGAAAAATTGAGTTTGAGGTCTGTTAGCTGAAGAGCTAAATATGGGCCTAAAAAAGATCTGACTTTGTTCCAATCTATTTGTTAGGAACTCACAGTATCATACACCAAAAATTTGAGATAATGGAGCAACACGTTAGGAAAACTTTAATCAAAGATGAATCGCTTCTCCCATTCCTCGAAAATGAGATTTTTTCAAATAGAAAGGTGGGCTCATACATAAATCGATAACTGCAAAATTTATTCAAATTTTATTTGTTAGCTTTGAAGGATTCAACCCAAAATTCAATAAAATAACAGATAACAGAGGATAAAGAGAAGCATGTTCAACAAATTTTATTAATCTGAATACAAATACAAATTAAGAGAGAAAACTTTTGCAAAGCTCTTCCAATATGTAATATCAGATATTATTACTGGATATATGCCTTAGAAAACATCTATTATTATAGTTGCAGTACATCCACACCCTGTTCTAAATCTCCCATTTTTGTGCAAGCTGGAAGGAAGTGAGAAAATGCATTTTGTGCAATCCCACGGTCATAGCATTCCAAGCGACCACAATGCTTTGAGGAATGTTCTCAAACAGCTCATCTACCCTGTCTTTGTGTCTGAAGCTAAGATCACAATGCTCCCCTTCATTTATGCTTTGATGGATGTCTAAATATTGTTCCAATATGCCCAATTTATGAGCTACATAGCCAACTGTATACATTCCTAACGTAAATCAAGAAAGACCCTAAAAATTCTTCAAACACAATTTAGCAGTAAGGAAAATCATTGCAAGTACCAAAAACTCTTTCATAAAAGCAATGAGATAAATGGAAATGCCCTATTTTTATTAATGTCATCCAATACCTTTCAAAATTCTAAGCAGGAACAATTCAAAATCAAAAGTTAACAGTGACTATACTTTGGACCAAACGGAAGCCAATGAATAAATGTTATGGGAAAACAATAGGGCAAAAGCCGTAGAAGATCAAATGGACCCCACAAGATCCACCTAAGCAATCAAATGCTTAGTGTGTGATCTTTAAGCCGGCCCAAAGAAATCTATCTTTATATATATATATATATATCTTACTTTTAGATTAGCAAAGATGTGAATAGAGAGAGAGAGAGAGAGAGAGAGAGAGAGAGAGAGAGAGAGAGAGAGAGAGAGAGAGAGAGAGAGAGAGAGAGAGAGCATTCTAATTTTTATTTTTATTATTAAATGTTCAAATTATATTGTCACTTAAATTTTTGATAATCTTTTTGATGTGACTACCTATTAATCAAAATCTAAAATGTAATATTTATGGAGTGGAAATAAGATATATTCCCATGTATGTTTTTATTCATAGTACAAAGCCTAAATCAATGGAAGTAGAATATTATTAGTTCCTATAGGGAACTAATGTTTTTACCTGGGGTCACAATCAAAACTAGTCATTCCCTAAAAAAAATTTAAAATTACTTTTTTAATTAATTTTTAATCAATAATCCTTATTTTATGATTAGGGAACTAATGTTTTCACTTGGGGTCACAATTAAATTTTACAATAAAAAAGCTAGTCATTTACTAAAGTTTAAAATAATTGTTTACTTTTTAATTAATTTTCAATCAACATTTCCTAGTTTTTGATTGGCTAATGGCACTTTTGATAGGGGTGAGAATGATTTCTTGACACAAAAAATTGGAAAAATTAGCTTCATAGGGAACTCTAGAAAGAAAAATAACTAAGAACAACATGATATGAAATCAATAGCCTTGCTCGCATTCCCTATCAATCTCTAGTCAATCTCTAGTAGTACTACTTGTACAAGCCCCCAATAGCAAAAAATAATAATAATAACATCAAATAGTGCACTTTCTCAAAAGAACATATTGATCCTGGTTTGTTTTTTCTTCATCTTCATCTTCTTTTCCTTGCATTTTTTAGTATCTCAACATCAATGGTGCGCTCCATGACCAAAAATCTTCCTTCCTCTCACATAATCAGCCCATGCTTATCTAGGTTTGAAAGAGAATCTATGGAATAGTACATGGAGACATGGTACATGGAGAACACACAGAATGTTGTTTCAAGGGGTTTTGTGGTCTCAAGCAAGGATTACATTCATTTTCCTTATTTTTCCAATTTCTTCTACCAAAAAAAATATAGAATTTATTCATTATGACCTGCTACACTCCAGGATCATTTAACATCAGTGAGCCATGTCAATAATTGATCTAGTAAATTATTTTGCAAGGTTGAGCTTTTTACTATGAAAACAAAAGCCAAAGATTAATGTCATTCTTTAACTTCTAGATTATTTGTTTGAGTTAAACCTCTTTGCACATTTCTAGTTAGTGTAATGAAATAAATTATTTAGCTTTTTGGGTGAACCAAAATTATGGGATTAGCATACATATTAGGTTACCCCTAGTTTTTTTTCTAATCACTTAAATGATTGTTAAGCCACCACATCACTTGATCCTTACACACTTCTTCATTGCTCATGATTGCCTACTCTTAAGAGCCCTGCTCTAAAGACCGTGTTAAAATGAAGAAGTTATGTTAATGTTGGAACAATATCTATATTTTTTCTTCATAAATTTCTCGTCAAGGATGAGGTCTAGACAACATGTTAGAAGTGTGGCTTATCTATCTTGAACACTCCACACAACCTCTTCTAGAAATTTGACCCTATAATTAAAAACGTTGAGCTTCATGTAGCTAATATCACATTGCTTTATCATTGAGCCCACAAAATTGAAATACAGTGATATGTCTAGGGTGGTCTATTTAATCTACTACATGTGCATAATCCTCATTATGGCATGACATCTGACATTGTTATTCCTAAATTCATTTGTGTACTTTACACAAGATCCTCTCCCTTAAAACCTCTCAAATTGTCAAAAATCACATCCCTGTCAATTTTTAGTTCAATTAAGTGTGAATCAAGTTTGAATATAAATAGAAAAAAATTGATTTTCATACCAAATCAATATTTATTAACATTCAACATCATTTTGAAAGAGAAAAGAATCAATCACTAAAATGTTGATATATTATAGCACAAATGTCAACAGGAATGATGTATTTACTAATCTTGTGGAAAACCTAAAGTTTCTACAATGCAGAGATATGTTAAGAGTCTAAAAAAACTTATATTGATGTTGTGTCTGGATCTATATGAAATAACTATCATGAATTGTTTAGTATTTGTAGAAATCTAATGGAGTCTACTTGAAGGAATATAAAGTAATCCCTTGTCAAGTCAATGAAAGTGGTGGTTTCTTCTTTCTACTTTATTTGAGGATATGATTTGTCCTTTTGAGAGAGAGAGATGAACATTACACAGTTATAAGCCAAAAGTGTTTAAATTAGCAACTTTTCCTAAATTACATACTGTGTAAAAACCCTTTCTTTTATCATTGGTATTTAAACAAGAAGCCATGCAATTGGGTGATTTTTCTTTCCAAGACAATAAATTTTATAACTATTTTTAGGTATGTAGAGGAAAAACTATAAATTTTATAGCCATTTTTAGGTATATAGAGGAAAAAGGTAATATAATTAGTTTGAATCCCTACTTTTTTTTTACCAATTAAATTTATTTTTTGAACTCATTCAAATCTGAAATTGAATGGGTGGGGGGTAATTCAAAGGATGGTCCACCCTTAAGCATCACACAATAAGGAAAAAGGTAAGTCAACTTTGACTATTTAACACTTTTACTCTAGGAATCAAGCATTATTTTTTTATATTTGAGTTGCAAAGAACGTTTTTTTTTTAATGGATGGGTTATTTCATCATATCAATTGAGAGATATTGGAATCCATCTTGTCAAACTTAATATGTGTGGGATATAAATTAGTGAGGATGAAGTGCACATTAGAATTTGTCTTCATCAAAACACCTCTTATACAACATGGAAATCATTTTAAGGATATTTTGATGAATTGGTTAATAATAATCTATTGGAATCCTTAGTCATCTATTATAAGTTTGATGAGTATTGATTTGCGTAAAATTTACTACTTTAAATATATCTTGCATTCTTTTGAGGAAGGAAAAGAAAGAAGTTTTTATAGTCAATAATACCAACTATCTATTATTTTAGCCTACATATGGTGATAGAAATAAAGGACTTCCTATGAGTCCTTATGGAAGTCACCTAATTATGCTATGAAATAGGAGTACTATGAACTTTCAACTTGGGGCCTCTCTTTCATGAACACATATTCTCCACCACTAGCTCAACTCAATCTTTACAAGGATTATAAATGATTAGAGTACTTTGAAATATAGTAGGTAAGCATAAATATTTTTCTAGCATTTCAATAACAAGGGTTATAAAGAGTTCATTTTTTGGTGGCATAATTGTAGTGTGAGTCTTGGACATGTGCAAGTTGACATGGAGAGATATAAAAGCTTTATTATTAAAATTTATTTAGTTAAAGTTTAAGAGTTTATCAACTTTAGTTTCTATTAAAATGGATAAACATAGTTAATATTGACAAGAACAATTTCATTTATGCATTCAACAATCGATAGAAAAGAAATTAGGAGAGATCCAAGTGCTATTTGGGGAGAACAAAAAAATTTCATTTATGCATCATATTTCAACATTTTGAGGGAGGCTAGAAGTTAGTGGTAGTCACTATAATAACATGAATATTAAAAGGGTTGTCTATGGTATAGAAGAACAACAATATATCTAATTACAAAGTACAATGTAAAAGGATTTGAATTTTATTTATAGGAATTAAGATTGAAGACTTTATATAGATAGTGATTGTAGACATCCGTTTAATATGGTTCGTAAGGTGATGATGGTTAAAAAAAGATAATACAATAAATGTGAATAAGTAGAAAATTCTAAGCTAATCTACATTAACATTTGTATAACCAAAAAATTTCATAGTTAATAAAATTGCAATGCTTTCATAATGATTTAATTGTATAGTGAGACAATCTTAGAATAAATGAATAAGCAATCCATCTACATCAATTAGAATTCTAAATATATTTATTAAAAGTATAAAGATGTCACAGCCAAGATTGATCATGTCAATCAATATAAGATAAGAATCATGAATGGTTGAGCATCGTCAATTCGCATCGCTAAGCTATTCACTCTCTACCAAATCAGTGAAAGAAGTTGTTGCTTGTTTCTTCTTGATTGGTGTTGATGGTAAGCTCTCTCGAGAATGGGACGACCATTACACAGGTCTCATTTCTTAATATCAAACTCAACAACAGTGTCAACATTAAAAACTATGGGGAATGTTTTTCTTGCTCATCTTGCTTTAAAAAAGAAGCTATGTCATTGGGAATTTCATAAAGAATTTTGGGTTCCAAAGGCAATCCAACCTTTGAAACGTGGCTGAAAAGCATTTTAATTTTTGCCTCCGCTGATTCATCACTAAAAGCATTTAATTTATTCATTTCCATTGATTCATAATAAACACTAGTAGCCTTTAATTTGAACCATTTAAATAGGAAGCCGTGTTTTTCATCATGTGAATGCGTCAATTGCAGAAATGTACGAGCCGAGCTTGATGTGACCAAACTTGACCGGTCAACAATCTGGATAAGTCTGGCCTGAAAACTCACCAAGCGGCAGGAAACACCTGTAAACCTCCACCTGAAAGTAAAAAATTTATGATGGTACCGCGGAATACACATGCATCACGTTTCCATTATAAAAATGTTACTCTCATCATACACTTCAACCCTGATAAGCTCCGCTCCGGTGAGATCTAACCCTGATACAACCTTGGGTTAGTCCATATCAGCCCCTATAAATTCCCCCTAGTTGAGCATGTTTTATGCACACTCACAGTCATTTATCTCGCAGTGATATTCACAATGGCCCCGAAATCCTCAGCTCTTCTCTTTCTATTGTTTCTTGCAGTACTGATCGCCATTGCAGCAGCACATGAGGCATCCCATGATAATGATAATGTAGCTCAACTCAAAACTCCATGTTTTCCTCATTAATTTTTCCACTGTTAATATAGTTCTCTTAGTTAGTTCAACTCCAATAATTTATTTCTAGATTTCTAAGGTTTCAAAGGTTTGTTTTTTTCATTCGGTTTGAATATTGTGCAGGCGCAAACGTGTGTTTACAGCGTATACGTACGCACAGGGGACATTTTCAAGGCGGGGACCGACTCCAACATAAGCCTTGTGCTGGGCAATGCGGCGGGAGGGAAGTTCAAGATAAGCAACCTGGTCACATGGGGCGGTCTCATGGGGCACAACTACGACTACTTCGAGATGGGGAGAGTGGACATTTTCAGCGGGAGGGGGCCTTGCCTCAAGGGCTCCATCTGCAAGATGGACCTCATCTCCGACGGAACGGGACTGTTTGCAGGGTGGTACTGTAACTACGTCGACGTCACCTCGACTGGGCCCACCAGCTCATGCAAGAAACAGAGGTTTGTTGTGAACACGTGGCTGCAGCCGCCATCTCAGCTGTCCTACTCAGCAAAAAGCTGTATCAAGTCTAACTACGTGGACAATGCAGCCATCGCGACCGTCGTGAAATGAGCTTTTCGCGTTGGGGAGGCGCCGCTTATCTTGTCCATGGGAAAAAATATGTTTATTTGTGTGTGTTATTAACGCCGACTACGTACCCATCTTGTTTTGGTTTTAGTCCCTCTCTTAGGAGGCCTGTTTAAGCTCTGTTTTAAAGTATATAGTCTTTCGACGCAATACTTATGTAAGGTCAATATATTTTATTTATGTGTGTTTCTCTTATGTAAATGATTTCTTCACGCGATTATTGTCTTTTTCGTTCTAAAGCTTTTTAAAAATTTAAGATACTTAAATAAAAGGTAGAAGTGAGAGTAAAAGTGGGGTTTTATTTCTGATATAAGATTGTGTATATAATTTTATAAATTATTATAAGATCAGAAAGGTTAAGGTTACGCAGAACAAACACATAAAAGGATGTGGTCTGATTCGTTTGAATATTGAAAAAGAAAAGAACATTCTTTGCGTTTTCCATGTACTATGTCTTCATCATCAAATGTAGAAAAAAAAATTGAAAAATAAAATGAATAAAATGTAATTGTGTGAATCATTTGGAAGTGTTAAATTTTTAGTCATAAAATTTTAATAAAATGGTGATAATTATCTTAAAATATATAAAGAAAAATGAAATTTATTTATATTGAATTAATTAAAATTTTCTTTAAAAAGAAATTAAATGTTCATTAAAATATTAAATATTATTTTATTAATTATAATAAATGATGTTTTGGTTGTGTGCTATAGATTCTATCACTTCCTTTTATAAATTTTTATTTTAAATATTCTTAACCTTTTTTTAGATTAGGAAAGATGTGAAGAAATATATATATATATATACATATATATATATATAGTAAGAGTAAAATTATACTCTAATTTTTATTTTTATTAGTAAATGTTAAAATTATATTGTCACTTAAGTTTTTGATACTCTTCTTGATGTGAATACCTATTAATCAAAATCTAACAATGTAATATTTATGGAGTGCAAATAAGATATATTTCCATGTATGTTTTTATTCATAGTACAAAGCCTAAATCAATGGAAGTGGAATATTATTAGTTCCGGTAGGGAACTAGTGTTTTTGCTTGGGGTCACAATCAATTTTTACAGTCAAAACTAGTAATTTACTTTAAAAAAATCAAAAATTACTTTATTAATTAATTTTTAATCAATAATCCTTATTTTGTGATTAGGGAACTAATGTTTTCACTTAGGGTCATAATTAAATTTTACAATCAAAACTAGTCATTTACTAAAGTTTTAAAAAATTGTTTACTTTTTAATTAATTTTCAATCAACATTTCCTATTTTCTAATTAGCTAATGGCACTTTTGATAGCGGTGAAAACGATTTCTTGACACAAAAAATTGGAAAAATTAGCTTCACAGGGAACTCTAGAAAGAAAAATAACTAAGAACAACATGATATGAAATCAACAACCTTGCTCACATTCCCTGTCAATCTCTAGTAGTAGTACTTAGAAGCCCCCAATAGCAAAAAAAAAATAACATCAAACAGTGCACTATCACAAAAGAAGATATTGATCCCAATTTGTTGTTTCTTCATCTTCATCTTCTTTTCCTTGCCTTTTTTAGTATCTCAACGTTAGTTGTGCACTCCATGACAAAAAATCTTCCTTCCTCTCACATAATTAGCCCAAAAATCTTCCTTCCTCTCATGTAATCAGCCCATGCTTATCCAGGTTTGAAAGAGAATTGTGGAATAGTACATGGAAAACACACAAAATGTGGTTTCAAGGTGTTTTGTGGTCTCGAGTAAGCATTACATTCATTTTCCTTATTTTTCCAATTTCTTCTACAAAAAAATCTAGAATTTATTCATTGTGACCCAGTACACTCTAGGATCATTTAAAATTAGTGATCCATGTCAATAATTAATCTAGTAAATTATTTTGCAAGGTTGAGCTTTTACTATGAAAATGGAAGCCAAAGATTAATGTCATCCTTTAACTTCTAGATTATTTATTTGAGTTAAACCTCTTTGTGCATTTCTAGTTAATTTAATGAAATAATTTTTTTAGCTTTTTGGATCAACCAAAATTATGGGATTTGCATACATATTAGGTTTCTAAGATTTAAAATTAAATCAACTTTATTATCTTATTATAACAAAAAAATAATTCTTACGTAAAATAATTTTAAAATCATATATTTCAAAATTTAAGGACTTTATTTTTAAATGTTTAAATGGAAAAAGGTTTTATGTGTTACTCTCAAAATAGCTTTTTCATTACTAAATTGCACAAGGATGTATCTTTCGCATTTAATCAATGCGCTTTATCTAGAGAAATAAAAATCAACCAAGACTCTTCTTTTCAAAAGGAAGAGACTCTGGCTCTTTTAGAGCTCTTTTACAACTATGCTTATACTTAATAATGATATATTTTGTGTGTAAGAGCTTATAACACAATGGTAAATTGTGAGCCTCATATCTAGGAGGTATTAGGTTCAAGTTTATGCAAACTTAATAAATAATAATTAATTACAATGTGTAATAATTAATCTTGATTTTGGCCTCTTACTGATAAAAAAATAATGTATATTTTATATTTTATTAAAATTTAGTTAAAATAAAAATAGAAACAAGATAGATGTCCATTCAAGAAATGCAACTATTTTTAAAAATACAGCCAATTTTAATAATGCTAAAACATAAATTATTATTCCTTTTATATAGTTTTGATATTCAAAAACTTGTAATTAAATTTATTAAAAAGTTAAATATCAAAAGTTTGTAAGATTGCAATAGTTAGATGTATTTTCATTTTCTTGGTGATTTTGTCCAATTTTATTTTCATATCAGTATTCTTTTTTATCATGGTTATGTATATTTTTATTAATCACTAAAAAATATTTATATATTTCAAGTACATAATGTCATTTAAAAGTGTTCTTTACTCTTTTGAAAGTAATGGTACTAAATAGAAACACCAATAACCCAAAATTATAGTCTACTCTATGACAAACCTCCATTTAAATATCATTTGTACAAAGAAAATATGGATCTAATTTTACAAAATACCCATAAATTATTTAAATTCAACTCAACAATTGAAGGAATTCATTTTTCTTACCAGGGCCAACTTGACTATGACAAAGAGACCAAAGCCAACAATCACTCCTCCAAGTACCCAAGAGAAATAAGACAAAAAAGGAAAGTCATTGTCAATCAACTTTAGCCTAGTCAGGGTTCTAGTTTTCCTCATGTGTGCAGGTAGTAAACAAATAGTCCTCCTATCCAAATTTTACCTTCTTGCCAAAAGCCCTATCTGATTCCATTATTTGTAACTTTCCATGCTCTAGTTCTTGTACTTGGAGAAAATCCTCTAGCAAGTGCCTACCAATTTGACCTCAACTCTACACTTCTCTCAATTACTATGCATGTTAAAAAAAAGGATTGAACTAAAAGTGGCATCATTTCAAAGAACCTCCATTTGTCATGATAGGCATGAATCCATACCCCTAGTTTCTTTCTGATCACCTAAATGATTACTAAGCCACCACATCACTTGATCCTTACACACTTCTTCATTGCTCATGATTTCCTACTCTTAAGAGCCCTACTCTAAAGAACGTGTTAAAATGAAGAAGTTATGTTAATGTTGGAACAATATCTATGTTTTTTCTTCATAAATTTCTCGCCAAGGATGAGGTCTAGACAACATGTTAGAAGTGGAGCTTATCTATCTTGAACACTCCACGCAACCTCTTCTAGAAATTTGACCCTCTAATTAAAAACATTGACCTTCATGTAGCTAATATTACATTGCTTTATCATTGCGCCCACAAAATTGAAATGCAATGATATGTCTAGGGTGGTCTATTTAATCTGCTACATGTATATACTCCTCATTATGGCATGACATCTCACATTGTTATTCCTACATTCATTTGTGTACTTTACACAAGATCCTCTCCCTTAAAACCTCTCAAATTCTCAAAAAAATGCATCCCCGTCAATTTTTAGTTCAATTAAGTGTGAATCAAGTTTGAATATAAATAGAAAAAAAATGATTTTCATACCAAATCAATATTTATTGACATGCAACATCATTTTGAAAGAGAAAAGAATCAATCACTAAAATGTTGATATATTATAGCACAAATGTCAACAAGAATGATGTATTTACTAATCTTGTGGACAAGATAAAGTTTCTACAATGCTAAGATATGTTAGGAGTCTAAGAAAACTTATATTGATGTTGTGTCTTGATCTATATGAAACAACTATCATGAATTGTTTAGTATTTGTAGAAATCTAACAAAGTCTACTTGAAGGAATATAAAATAATCCCTTTGTCAAGTCAATGAAAGTGGTGGTTTCTTCTTTCTACTTTATTTGAGGATATGATTTGTCCTCTTGAGAGAGAGAGAGAGAGAGAGAGAGAGAGAGAGAGAGAGAGAGAGAGAGAGATGAATATTACATGGATATAAGCCAAAAGTGTTTAAATTATCAGCTTTTCCTAAATTCCATACTGTGTAAAAACCCTTTCTTTTATCATTGGTATTTAAACAAGAAGCCATGCAATTGGGTGATTTTTCTTTCCAAGACCATAAATTTTATAACTATTTTTAGGTATGTAGAGGAAAATCTATAAATTTTATAGATATTTTTAGGTATATAGAGGAAAAAGGTAATATAATTAGTTTGAATCCCTACTTTTCCTTTATTGATTAAAAAAAGTAAGTCAACTTTGACTATTTAACACTTTTACTCTAGGAATCAAGCATTATTGTTTGATGTTTCAGTTGCAAAGAAGGTCTTGTTTTTACAAGGATATGATTATTTCATCATAGCAATTGAGAGATATTGGAATCCATCTTGTCAAACTTAATTTGTGTGGGATATAAATTAGTGAGGATGAAGTGCACATTAGAATTTGTCTTCATCAAAACACCTCTTATACAACATGGAAATCATTTTAAGGAGTTTTTTGATGAATTGGTTAGTAAAAATCTATGGGAATCCTTAGCCATCTATTATAAGTTTGATGGGTATTGATTTGCATAAAATTTACTACTTTAAATATATCTTGCATTCTTTTGAGGAAGGAAAAGAAGGAAGTTTTTATAGTTCATAATACAAACTATCTATTTTTTTAGCCTACATATGGTGATAGAAATAAAGGACTGCCTAAGAGTCCTTATGGAAGTCACCTAATTATGCTACGAAAGAGGAGTACTATGAGCTTTCAACTTGGGGCCTCTCTTTCAGGAACACAAATTCTCCACCACTAGCCCAACTCAATCTTTACAAGGATTATAAATTATTAGAGTATTTTGAAATATAGTAGGTAAGTATAAATATTTTTCTAGCATTTCAATAACAAGGGTTATAAAGAGTTCATTTTTTGATGGCATAATTGTAGTGTGAGTCTTGGACATGTGCAAGTTGACATGGAGAGATATAAAAGCTTTATCATTAAAATTTATTTAGTTAAAGTTTAAGAGTTTATCAACTTTAGTTTCTATTAAAATGGATAAACATAGTTAATATTGACAAGAACAATTTCATTTATGCATTCAACAATAGATAGAAAAGAAATTAGGAGGGATCCAAGTGTTGTTTCGGAAGAACAAAAAAATTTCATTTATGCATCATATTTCAACATTTTGAGGGAGGCTAGAAGTTAGTGGTAGTCACTATAATAACATGAATATTAAAAGGGTTGTCTATGGTATAGAAGAACAACAATGCATCTAATTACAAAGTACAATTTAAAAGGATTTGAATTTTATTTATAGGAACTGAGATTGAAAGATCTATATAGATAGTGATTGTAGACATCCATTTAATATAGTTCGTAAGGTGATGGTGGTTAAAAAAGATAATACAATAAATGTGAATAAGTAGAGAATTCTAAGCTAATCTACATTAACATGTGTATAAACAAAAAATTTCATAGTTAATAAAATTGCAATGCTTTCGTAATGATTTAATTGTATGGGGAGACAATCTTAGAATAAATGAATAAGCAATCCATCTACATCAATTATAATTCTAAATATATTAATAAAGAGTATAAAGATGTCACAGCCAAAATTTGATCATGTCAATCAATATGAGATAAGAATCACGAATTGTTGAGTATCGTCAATTTGTATCGATTGGAGTAGACTAAGCCATTCACTCTCTACCAAATCAGTGAAAGAAGTTGCTGCTTGTTTCTTCTTGATTGGTGTTGATGGTAAGCTCTCTCGAGAATGGGACGACCATTACACAGGTCTCATTTCTTAATATCAAAATCAACAACAGTGTCAACATTAAAAACCATGGGGAATGTTTTTCTTGCTCATCTTGCTTTAAAAAAGAAGCTGTGTCATTGGGTGTTGTCCTTTTCAAGACTTCCGAATTTCATTAAAAAAATTGGGTTCCAAAGGCAATCCAACCTTTGAAACGTGGCTGAAAGCATTTTAATTTTTGTCTCTGCTGATTCATCACTAAAAGCATTTAATCTATTCATTTCCATTGATTCATAATAAACATTACTAGCCTTAAATTTGAACCATTGAAAGAGGAAGCTGTGTTTTTCATAATGTGAATGCATCAATTGCAGAAATGTACGAGCCGAACTTGATGTGACCAAACTTGACCGGTACAATCTGGATAAGCCTGGCCTGAAAACTCACCAAGCAACAGGAAACACCTGTCAACCTCCACCTGAAAGTAAAAATTTCATGATTGTACTGTTCCATACACATGCATCACGTTTCCATTATAAAAATGTTACTCTCATCATACACTTCAGCCCTGATAAACTCTGCTCCGGTGAGATCTAACCCTGATACAACCTTCGGTTAGCCCATATCAGCCCCTATAAATTCCCCCTAGCTGAGCATGTTTTATGCACACTCACAGTCATATATCTCGCAGTGATATTCACAATGGCCCCGAAATCCTCAGCTCTTCTCTTTCTATTGTTTCTTGCAGTACTGATCACCATTGCAGCAGCACATGAGGCCTCTCTTGATAATGATAATGTAGCTCAACTCAAAACTCCATGTTTTCCTCATTAATTTTTCCACTGTTAATATAGTTCTCTTAGTTAGTTCAACTCCAATAATTTATTTCTAGATTTCTAAGGTTTCAAAGGTTTGTTTTTTTCATTCGGTTTGAATATTGTGCAGGCGCAAACGTGTGTTTACAGCGTATACGTACGCACAGGGGACATTTTCAAGGCGGGGACCGACTCCAACATAAGCCTTGTTCTGGGCAATGCGGCGGGAGGGAAGTTCAAGATAAGCAACCTGGTCACATGGGGCGGTCTCATGGGGCACAACTACGACTACTTCGAGATGGGGAGAGTGGACATTTTCAGCGGGAGGGGGCCTTGCCTCAAGGGCTCCATCTGCAAGATGGATCTCATCTCCGACGGAACGGGACTGTTTGCAGGGTGGTACTGTAACTATGTCGACGTCACCTCCACTGGGCCCACCAGCTCATGCAAGAAACAGAGGTTTGTTGTGAACACGTGGCTGCAGCCGCCATCTCAGCTGTCCTACTCAGCAAATAGCTGTATCAAGTCTAACTACGTGGACAATGCAGCCATCGCGACCGTCGTGAAATGAGCTTTTGGCGTTGGGGACGCGCCGCTTATCTTGTCCATGGGAAAAAATATGTTTTGTGTTTATTTGTGTGTGTTATTAACGCCGACTACGTACCCATCTTGTTTTGGTTTTAGTTTGTTTGGGAAAAATAAGTTTTATGTTCCTTTTTGCTTGTGTTTTTATCGCCCAGGATGTACCTCTCTCGTTTTCGTCTTAGCTGTCTTACGTAGTAACTGAGGCCTATGTACGCTGTGTTGAAACTATAAACTCTGCCTCCGCAATATTTGTGTAATTATCTATTTGAAGAAAGTATGTGTATGTTTTCCATTTATTTTATTTTTTTTTTGAATCTCTTAATGTGAATATTGTTTGTCCGTTTAAAAGTTTTTAAAGATTTTAAGAAATGATTAAAAAGTGAAATGTGAGGTTGCTGGGAATGAATGTACAAATGGATTATGATTGTATATATTGTAGTTTTTTTTTAATAGTGAAAAAAATAGTTAAAAATATGTGTTCTTTTTTCTAATAGTTCATATACATTGTAATTTTATTTTTTCTAATATATGAAAAAAGAATATTCTTTGTATTCGCTATGTACTTTGCTTTTATCATCAAATTTGTAATTACAAAAATATTTAATCATTGAATTTGTAAGCATAAGAATATTTAATTTAATATTTAAAAAATTAAATAAATATAAATAAAATCTAATTGTGTGAATCTTTTTGACCTATTAATATTTTACTCATAAAGTTAAATTAGTAAAATGGTGATAATTGACATCAAAATTGTCACTTTTACATAGATGATTATTAAAAAAATTAAAATATATTTTTTATTTTGTCTATATTGAATTAATTAAATTTCTCTTTAAAAGAAGTTAAATGTTCATCAAGATATTTTAGCATTATCTTATAAATCATTGTAAATGATGCATTATTTGTTATTATTATTATTAGTTTCACTTACACAATCATGCAAGTCATAAAAGCTAACAAAACCTTTTCACTAGTCAATACAATTCAAGAATTTTTTTGAGGTTCTAATTACTTTATAAAGTTCTTTTAACTTTTGGTCTATTTATCAAAATAAACAAATACTATTTATTTAGAAGCCTATTTGCTATTGGAGAAAATAGCAAGGAGAAAAATTAACTTTCTCCAACAAAAATTATAGAAAAATTGATATAGCACACAAATATCGTTAAAATTCAATTTGCTCCATTCCAATTAATCTTGAAATTTAGCACCAAAATACCAAAATGAATCTAAAAATTACAGAGCTGAGAGGAAAGAGAAGGCGACCAAAAATATCAAGAAAATGTATAGATTGTTTACAAAGCTTCTCCTTCAAGCTCCTAGAAATTCTAGATTTTTGCATATTCAAGATCCAAATCTAAGCTTGAAACAAAAAAAAACAAAAAACAAAATTATCTTTTTAGAATTTGTTTCCATCTTTTTATTTTCAGCACAAGATGTGCTTGAGCATCAATTTGGATTTTTCAATTAATTGGCAAATTCCTCTGTTAAAATTTTTTTTTTATTGCAAAGTTTTCTGACCAAATGTTTCTAAGCTTATAGAGTTTTGTTCCCAAGGTTATTTTTCTCAATTGAGATTTATGAGAATAGGCACCTCGAGAACGATAAATCTAAGCATTATATATATATATATATATATATATATATATATATATATATATATAATGATAGTTGCAACGAAATAGGAAAAATATTTACTTTTTAGTTTTATTTTGATAAGGTTATTATAAAATTGTTAATAATTTTTTAATTATAGTTGTATAAAGTTACTATAAAATTATGCTTAAACTATTTTAAATTTAATGTAGAGTTATTATAAAATTGTTACTAAAATTTTAATTATAGTTATATAAAGTTACTATAAAATTATGTTTCAACATTTTTTTTTAAAAATAATATATTGAGTTTAATTTAGATTTTTTTTTAAAATTATATTTTACTTTTAAGATATTGTAATGTAAAATGTTATAGTCAAACGTAGACATATGGTTAGGGTCAGAGTTACCATTACAATTAATGTTTACCTTAGGGATAGAATTAAGATTAGGGTTGGAGTGTAATGTCCCTATTTTGGAGGAGTTAATTATTTATAAAGTTATCAATAAAAAAAATATTACAAGGTAACTTTATATTTAATTAAGTGATATATCTTATAAAGTCATTAAAATAAATAATGTTCTAGAGGTTGCTAGAAGGAGCAGAGAAATAATTAAAAAAAGAGGCCGTCCTAGTGAGGAAAAAAAGAATAAATAGGCATTGAGGGCTCATTGCCTATCATGGAGATTTATTATTAATTTTTGCTGATGTGCATTATGGAGCCTAGGGTTTCTACATGTAGTCACAATTGGCCATTGAGAATGAAAACTCTCAATTGGTACGCAATTTTGAGGGTGTGAAAGATCACCTGAATTATTGCAGGTGTGGGAAGGATATTTCAGTCCTTTCACTTGTGCTTAATTGCTGGTTTGGAGATTCAAGTGGAGTTGCACTTTCACCATATCATCTTCAGCAGTTAGTCTCCAGTATCTAATCAATCCAAGTTCTTCATTTCAGTTTGTAGTTGTAACAAGTTCACAATTGTATACAACCAGTTAGGGTTTGTCTGTAATGTGCCATGTCATAATGTTTTGGTGCTAGAAATTGCCATATCATTTGTAAAAACATTTGGTTTTCATTGAATGAATACATTGGCACTATTATTCCCTTATTTTAGCAATATACTTTAGTAGTGTATTAAATTTAGGGTTTTCTTTAGTGGCCTATTGGAAAGGGTCATTACAATGGTATCAAGCCAAGCTTCCTACCAGCCTGATAGGGTTTATCCAGCCAATTTACATAGGGAACCAGTATAACTAAGAATATGGCTGAGAGACATTCTCAAAGCCCATCCAGAAATGTGTAAGATGATGAGACTTTACAATATCAGGAGAGGCTTCTACAGTCAATAGAGGCAAGTACACAGGCAATGATGGTTATGATGCAACATTTGATTGGAGAAAACAAGAGAAATAATCATGATACTGACCAAGATGACAGGAGCATAGCAGGATCACAACATAGGACACGATATGGAATAGCTGACAGACCCACACGTCCTACATTCAGGGAAGAAATTCTAGCATGCACACCTGATGCTATGGTAACAGATATTGTAGATGAACTTTGACAAGCAAGGAATGAGTGGGATTCATTAACAACATATGTACAGGATGGGTGGACATTTGACAGGCACCTGAACTATAGAGCTGCCAGGCAGAAGCAGGCAGATAAACACAATGAGTTGCAACAGGTCACCAACAAGTTGGTATTACCCATATTTGATGGTAGTGGAAAAATGACTACTCGTGCTTGGATTCATAAGGTGGATACTTTCCTATATCTGAAGACTATGATAGAATTTGAAGCGCTCAAGTATGCCACTTTACACTTAGATGGGGCATCACATGATTGGTGGATACATGGCATGATCACATTGCAACACAATTAGATAACCACTTATCAGGAATTCATGGATAGATTGATAGAAAGGTTTGATTAAAAAAAATTTTGAAGTTTATTTCTGGGAGTTAGCCCAATTGAGACAGTCAGGAAGCTTAGAAAAATTTATCATTGACTTCCAAAATCTTGTAGTGATGGTGTTTGACATTTCAGAACGGAGGCTAGTCATTTTATTCACAGAGGGATTAATTGAACCACTCAAGGGGTGGGTAAAGGCTTTTGATCCTCCTACATTACAGGAAGCCATGAAGAAAGCCCGCAGTATGGAACTTGCTGCTCTAGCAAACTGATTTAGTTTGAAGGGTCCTTCATCATTTAAGATAAAAAAAGGGGAATTCAACAAGTGTAAAGAGAAGGTTAGTGACTCAAAAGGCAAGTCAAATGTACCCTTGGATAAGGAAATACTTAATGACCTATGTAGGAAGAAGCTATGCTTCTTTTGCAAAGGTCCCTATGAGTTTGGTCATAATTGTCCTATAAGGCCTAAGGGGAAGGCTAACCGGGCGATGTGGGCTTATTACGAGGGTTTAGATTCAGACAGATCAGAGCACCATGATGAGGATCCTAATGGGGTAGAGGGTGAATAGGAGATAGATAGTGCTGAGAAAAAAGAGGCTCCAGAGCTACATTTACAGGAGGCATGTCTGTCTAGTATTCAAAGAGAGGGATCTTTCAGACTCTGGGGAGTCTTGGCAGGGAAGAAGGTTATTACTCTATTGGATACAGGCGCCACACATAATTTCATTGATGCACAATTTGTGGAGGAGCGTAGACTCATTACTAAGGATTTTGAAGGATTGAGAGTCAAGGTAGCTGATTGATATACTCTTCACTGTGACAGGATGGTGTGAGATCTACCTTTGCGCCTGAACAAATATGAGTTCAAGGCGGACTATCATGTGGTCAACATGGGTGACATGGACATAGTACTTGGGATGTAGTGGCTACATTCTTTGAAGGAGGTTACTCTAAGACTAGAGGATATGGAGATACGGTTCGAGGTGGATGGCAAGACTCATGTGTTGAAGGTTATTCATAATGGTGATGTCAAGACTATCTCACTTAGACGGATGGAGAGATTAGCCAGGCATAATAATATAGAGTGGGCGACAATATGTGCCTTCATGCCTACCCAAGAAGAGTAGCATAAGACTGAATATCATCCAAATATTTAAAAATTGAGAATCAAGTATGAGAAAGTTTTTAGCAAGATTCCACCAGGCAGGCCACCAGATAGAGGCATCGAGCACATTATCGAGCTGGAGGAAGGTGCTAAGCCTGTCATGATCACACCATACTAGCACCCAAAATGACTCAAAGATGAGATCGAGAGGACCATCAAGGAGTTGCTAGCAATGGGACACATCAGACCAAGTAAGTCACCCTTTGCATCTTCTGTTGTTTTGGTAAAAAATAAGGATGGTACTCTATGAATGTGTATTGATTATAGGGTGCTGAATAAGAGAACTATAAAGAATAGGTATCCCATCACACGCATCGATGATTTGATAGAGGAATTGCATGGGGCTTGTTATTTCACAAAAATTGATTTGAGATCAGGCTATCACCATATTAGAGTTTGAGAGTAGGATATTGAGAAAACTACTTTTAGGTGTCATTGTGGGCACTTTGAGTTTGTAGTCATGCCTTTTGGTTTGACTAATGTGCCTGCCACTTTTCAATCCACTATGAACAAGGTCTTCCACCATCAGTTGAGGAAATTTGTGCTAGTGTTCTTTGATGATATTTTGATCTATAGTAGGACATGGCAGTAACATTTAGAGCACTTGGAGATAGTATTGGGCATTTTACAGAGAGAGTCGTTGTATGCCAAGGAGTCCAAATGTGATTTGGGGATGACAGAATTGTTGTATCTTGGACACATCATTAGTGCAGAAGGAGTGTGAATGGACCTTGAAAATATTCATGCTATTGTTGATTGGCCACCACCAAAGAACCTTACACAGTTAAGAGGGTTCCTTGGTCTATGTGGATTATATCACAGGTTTGTCAATGGCTACTCATGACATGCAACACCCATGACAGATTTGCTGAAGGGGCATTTGTGTGGACTCAAGAGGCACAGGAGTGTTTTATGTGGTTCAAGGAAATAATGACTACATGCCCAATATTAGCATTGCCTAATTTCACGAAGCCATTTGAGCTTCAATGTGATGCTTCTAGAGAGGGAGTTGGTGTTGTACTCATGTAGGACAAGCATCCTATAGCTTATCAGAGTAGGAAACTCAGAGGGTTTGAGAGATCATTTAGCATATATGATAAGGAGATGTTGGCCATCATGCATGCCTTGGCCAAATTCAGACAATATCTTGTGGGCAGAAAATTTTGTATTAAAACTTATCATAATAGTTTGAGGCACTTTTTGGGACAGTGGGACCTGAATGATCATCAACAGAAGTGGGTGAGTAAGTTATAGGCATATGATTTTGATATCATATATGTTAAGGGGATACAAAATATTGTTGCAGATGCTTTATCCCGTAGGCCACACCTCACTTCTATGATTCAGATATCAGAGGATTGGCAACACTTGATTGTAGCAGAATATGCCAAAGACACGTGGGCCTCTGCTATAGTGGAGGGAACAAAAATCAACACCAGATACACTCTCATAGATGATTTGATCATTTACAAGAACAGGATTTACTTAGTCCCAGGATCAAAAGTGAAGCAATTGATTTTGATAGCATTCCATACTTCACCTATAGTAGGCCATCCTTTGTATTTCAAGACTTATTGGTTAGTACGAGAACAATTCACTTGGAAGGGACTTAAGGCTGATGTTTTACAATATGTGTGTGAGTGTCATGTTTTCCAATAGAACAAACAAGAGCACACTTATCCAGCAAGGCTCCTACAGCTACTTCTTATTCCTTATAGGAAGTGGGAGTGCATCTCTATAGATTTTATTACGGACTTGCCCAGGGCCCAAGGCGGTGATTGTATCTATGTGGTGGTGGATAGGCTGACAAAATATGCTCACTTCTTCCCTATCGCTACTACATACTCAGTAGCTTAGGTGGCAGAGGTCTTCTTCAAGGAGGTTTTCAGATTACATGGTTTGCCTCAGAGCATTGTGAGTGACAGGGATAGCCGCTTCATGAGTCACTTTTGGTAGGAGGTATTTTAGTTGTGTGGTACTAAGCTTACACCTAGCACTAGTTGTTACACACAGATTGATGGTCAAACAAAGATTGTAAACAAATAGGTGGAAGGGTATTTGAGGAATTATGCAGCAGATCAATAGTGAGCTTGGGTCCAATGGATATATCTCTATGAGTATTGTTATAATACTACATACCATATGACTATACAATTGACACCCTTAATGGCACTTTATAGCTATGAGGCACCTAGTTTCTTAGATTTTTTGTTGGGAGACAATCGGGTACCCCGTGTAGGTGAACTATTACAGGAAAGTAAGGATATAGTTGCTACTCTCAGAGACAACATTGCTAGAGCTTAGAACCAGCAAAAGTAGTATGCAGACAAGAAGAGGACTAAGCATAGCTTTGAGGTAAATGATATGGTTTACCTCATGTTGGAGCCATATAAGCAATCCACTCTCAAGAAGAGTGGTGTAGAGAAACTCAAGCCATGCTATTATGGACTATTCAGGATCGTAATGCAAGTTGGTGAGGTGGCTTATGAGTTGGAGCTTCCTGCAGATAGTAGAGTGCACAATGTGTTTCATGTATCACGCCTCAAAAAAGTGTTGGGTCAGAATGTGATGCCTTCTGCAGTATTACCTCCCTTGGATGATGAGGGAAAATTGATCTTAGTGCCAGAATCCATTTTGGATAGTAGAGAGAGGCAGCTTCGCACGAGAGTAAGCAGAGAGTATCTAGTTAAGTGGAAAGATTTACCTATTGAAGATGCTACTTGGGACTTGGGAGAAGTGATTTTGCAGCATCCAGCATTAAGATTGCTTGAGGCCAAGCAATTTTAGGGGGGGCAGACTTGTAATGTTCCCGTTTTGGAGGAGTTAATTATTTATAAAGGTATCGATAAAAAAAATATATTACAAGGTAACTTTATATTTAATTAAGTGATATATCTTATAAAGTCATTAAATAAAATAATGTTCTAGAGGTTGCTGGAACGAGCAGAGAAATAATTAAAAAAAGAGGCCGATCTATCAAGACAAAAAGAATAAATAGGCATTGAGGGCTCATTTCCTATCATGGAGATTTATTATTAATTTTTGCTAATGTGCGTTATGGAGCCTAGGGTTTTTGCATGTAGTCACAATTGGCCATTGAGAACGAAAACTCTCAATTGGTACACAATTTTGAGGGTGTGAAAGATCACCTGAATTATTGTAGCTGTGGGAAGGATATTTCAGTCCTTTCACTTGTGCTTAATTGTTGGTTTGGAGATTCAAGTGGAGTTGCTCTTTCACCATATCATCTTCAGCAGTTAATCTCCAGTATCTAATCAATCCAGGTTCTTCATTTCAGTTTGTAGTTATAACAAGTTCTCAATTATATACAGCCAGTTAGGGTTTGTCTGTAATGTGCCATGTCATAATGTTTTGGTGCTGAAAATTGCCATATCATTTGTAAAAACATTTGGTTTTCATTGAATGAATACATTGGCACTATTATTCTCTTATTTCAATAATATGCTTTAACAGTGTATTAAATTTAGAGTTTTGTTTAGTGGCCTATTGGAAAGGGTTATTACATGGAGTTAGGGTTAGGGTTTGAGTTACAGTTAAAGTTAGGTTTAGAGTTATGGTTATGGTTATGCTTATGGTTAGAGTTATGGTTAAGATTTGGATTAGAGTTATGTTTATGGTTAAGGTTAGGGTTAGAGTTATGGTTAGGGTTAGGGTTAGGGTTAGGGTTAGAGTCAAGGTTAAGGTTAGGGTTTGAGTCACAATTAAAGTTAGGGTTAGGATTAGGGTTAGAGTATAATAATGGTAGAGTTAGATTTAAAGTTAGAGTTAAGGCTAAAGTTATATTCATGGTTAAGGTAAGGACTAGAGTCATGGACATGGTTATGGTTAGGATTAGAGTTCGAGTTAGGGTTAGAGTAAGGGTTACAGTTATAATAGGGCTAGGGTTAGGCTTAAGCTTGGGGTTATAGTGGGCATTGAAATTAGGGTTAGAGTCCAATTATCGTAGAGTTAGATTTAGAAATAGGGGTAGGGGTAGGGTTAGGGTTAGAGATAGGGGTAGAGAAAGGGATAGGGTTAAGGTTAGGGTCAGGGTTAGGTTTAGGTTTATGGTTAGAGTATGAGTTAGGGTTAGAGTTTGAGTTAGGGGTAGAGAGAGTATTAGAATTATAGGTTAGGATTAGGGTTGGGTTTAGGGTTTGCATTTGAGTTAGGATTTGAGTTACAGTTAGTGTTAGTGTTAGAGTTAGAGTTAGAGTTAGAATTAGGGTTAGAATTACCATTAGAGTTAATGTTATGATTAGGGTTTGAGTTAGGGTTAATGTTAATGTTAGAGTTAGGGTTAGGGTTAGAGTTTTGAGGTAGGGTTAAGGTTAGAGTTAGGGTTAGGGTTAGGGTTAGGGTAAAAGTCCAATTGTGCTAGAATTAGATTTAGGGTCAAAGATAAGGGTATCGGTAGGCTTACAATGATGGTTAGGGCTAAAGTTAGAGAAAGGGTTAGATAAGGGTTTAGATTTAGGGTTAGGTTATTAATTAGAGTTAGAGTTATATATAGAGTTAGTATCAGGCTTAAGGTTAAGGTTAGGGTTAGGTTTATAATTAGAGTTAGGGTTATATATAGGGTTTTCTTCAGGGCTATATTTAGAGTCACACTTAAGGTTAGTATTAGCTTTATTATTAGAGTTAGGGTTATGTATAGGGTTAGCATCAGGTTATAGTTAGAGTCATGGTTAAGGTTAGGGTTAGGGTACAATTATTCACATTATGTAATAAGTGAAAATTGAAAGATGTGAATTAACTATATGGAGCATTTTTTTTAGGGTTAAGGGAAGGGTGGGAGTTAGGGTTGGGGTTTGAGTAAGGGTTAAGGTTAGGGTTAGAGTTATTTTTAGCCTTAGTGTTAGAGATAGGGTTAGGGTTTGAGTTAGGGTTAAGTTTAGGGGTAGGGTTAAGGTTAGATTTAGGGTTAAAGTTAGGGATATTGTTAGGGTTAAGGTTAGGGTTAGAGTTAGGATTAGGGTTAAGGTTAGAGTTAGCGATAGGGGTACAAAAAGTTTTATAATCAGGGTTAGGGTTAGGGTTAGGTTTATAATGATGTAGGAACATCTTGGGTTTGCTCAATGGCTACTTTGGGAGTTCATGGGAGGAGGCTTGGTAGTTTCTTTGGAGGGTGCTTGGACTAGTACTCAATCAAAGAAGGACTGGTGCTCAACATGCTTTGGGAACTCAGTATGGTCTTTGGTTGCTCGGCATGCTTTGGGAACTCAGCATGGTCTTTGGTTTCTCAGCATGGTCTATGGTTTCTCAGCATGGTATGGGAACTTGGCATGGTATTTGGTTGCTTGCATGGTCTATGTTTTCTCGGCATGCTCTATGGTTTCTCAGTATGGTCTAGGAACTTGGCATGGTCTTTGGTTGCTCAGCATGGTTTGGTTACCTTGCTTCTAGAGATGTGTTTGCTAGTGCCTGTTGTAGGCCGTGTAAATAATTTTCCATAATGAGTTAGAGGATGCAAATTTTAGGGATTGAAGAGAGCCTAGAGTACTAACTATAGTTTGAATCATGAGTTCTAATTCAATCAAAGCTAGGAGATATCATGATTTTACTCGAATATCAATTTTGAGTATTTAATTGTTGTTGCAAGCTAACTTGTGGCATTTAATTTATGTATTTGTATTTAATTTGGGTTTTGGGCTGACTTGTGGCTTAGATTAGCATAAGTAGGGGTTGTGGGGAAATCTTTAGATATTGTTCATCCATCGTGGAGAAGAGGAGGTGCTAGAGGAGTGAATTTTGAAGAGCTAGGGTGGCAGCTTGAGAACTAGAGGATCGCTTGGTGGACCTGAGGGTACAAGTGTGGATTCTCTTGGTGTTCTTATCCAATTGTGTATCTAGGCTAGCTAGGATTGTATTTGTAAGTTAGATCTTATGCATCTTGCAGAACTAATTTTTTAATTGTTGTTTGTAGTTGGCACTAACCTAGAAGGCCTTATAGCCGGGCATATTGCATGTATTCAATTATATCTATGAATAAAGAGTTATGATTTGGTATTAGATCTTGCATTATTGTTGGTTTTTGTTGTGTTTCTATTGTGTGGTTTTATTATTGGGAGCTAGGACATCTCCTTTGGCGATTCTCCTGTCTTGCACTACATCAAATGGTATCAAAGCAAAGGTTGTTCCTGAGCATGTAGACATATCACCAAAGTTGTAGGAGTTTGCACGAGGACTTGGGTAGAGAAGTACATTTGATTTGATCTTGATCTAGTGGTGGATTTTCTTTCTGGAGTCCTAGATCTCTTAGTTGCGTGGTGGCAGATCATGGTTCTAACTTGGAATTGTAGAGGGCTTGCAGATGGATCAATGGATGTGAAGATGGAAGTTTGATCTTGTTGAGGCATGATCATAGAGAGTTTTTGGATTGTAGATCTGTGGTCTTGGACTTGTGATGTGGTTCTTGATTATTCATGCGAGGTGGCAAGTTGTGATCTAACTTGTAAATAATTCAAGGTTGTCACAAGGAGCATGGGAAGAATTTGTTGTAGAGGGTTTATGATGATCTTGGGAGATGGCTTTGAGAGGATTGGACCTTGAGATGATTACAAATCTTCGTGATGTGGTGGAGAGGAATTTTTCTAATATGTCTACTCGGTTTGAAGCTAGTTTAGCTAATCAAACTAAGGAGGTGGTTGCTCAACTTCAAACTAATTTAGATGATCGAGATAAGGACAGGATGAGGAAGGCCTTTCGTAGATTTTTGTGGAGTTTAAGTGTACCAATCTCGAAGAGAGTTGTTTGGCTGGTTAAGAGACTTGTTTGTGAGAGAAGATGGCATAGCAAGGTTGAGTTTGGTTTTGTTGATCAAATTGTGGAGTCTGATAGAGAATTTGCAGAGTAGCTTGAGGTTGTTTTTGGGACAAAGGTTAGTTTTCACGATCAATTGGCTCAGTCTAACATGGAAATTGCAGAGCACTTGGTCAAGGATGATCTAGTTGTTGTTGGTGATGAGTTATGTATTGCAAAGCATCTTATTGTGAGAAATGAGATTGCTAGTGTTGTGAGTTTGACATTTGTTGATGGAGATCTACATGTTGTTTCTGATGTGGAGTTTCTTGTTGTTGATGTGGAGTTTGTTATTGCTAATGTGGGGTTATTGTTGCTGGTATGAATTTACTAGTTGTTGATGTGGATGAAGCCTTGTTAATGAAGCATTATGTTTGGTTTGTTCCTAGGAGTGAGCATACTACTTGGGTGGTTGAGATTCTAGTGTTTGATAGGATGATACAAGTGTAGATGATGTGCAAATTGGTTTTCTTGTCCCTATTGGAGTGGGAGCCTTTGGTAAAGATGAAGTTGGTTGTTGAGCTTTCTTTAGGCATAGAAGTGTGGGATGCATTTTTCTATTTACCTGGAGAGTCTGATACAGGACAATATTGGGTTTGCTTAGTGGTTACTTTGGGAGTTCATGGGAGGAGGCTTGGTAGTTGATTTGGAGGGTGCTTGGACTAGTACTCGGTCGAAGAAGGATTGGTGCTCGACATGCTTTGGGAACTCAACATGGTCTTTGGTTGCTCAGCATGCTTTGGAAACTTAGCATGGTCTTTGGTTGCTTGGCATGGTCCATGGTTGCTCAGCATGGTTTATGGTTGCTTGGTATGGTCTAGGAACTTGGCATGGTCTTTGGTTGCTCAGCATGGTCTGGTTACCTTGCTTCTAGAGATGTGTTTTCTAGTGCCTGTTGCAAGCCATGTAACTAATTTTCCACAATCATTTAGAGGATGAAAATTTCAAGGATTGAAGAGGGCCTAGAGTGCTAACTATGGTTTGAAGTGCGGGTTCTAATTCAAGCAGAGCTAGGAGATATCATGATTTTACTTGAATATTGATTTTGGGCATTTAATTATTATTGCAAGCTGACTTATGGCATTTAATTTATGTATTTGTATTTAATTTTTGTTTTGGGATGACTTGTGGCTTAGATTGGTATAAGTAGGGGTTGTGGGAAAATATTTAGAGATTATTCATCCATCATGGAGAAGAGTAGGTGGTAGAGGAGTGAATTCTAAAGAGCTAGGGTTGCGGCTTGAGAACCAAAGGATCACTTGGTGGACCTGAGGGTACAAGTGTGGATTCTTTAGGTGTTCTTATCTAGTTGTGTATCTGGGCTAGCTAGGATTAGATTTGTAAGTTGGATCTTGTGGGTCTTGCAAAACTAATTTTGTAATTGTTGTTTGTAGTTGGCCCTAACCTGGAAGGCCTTACAACTAGGCATATTGCATGTAATCAGTTATATCTATGAATAAAGAGTTTTGATTTGGTATTAGATCTTGCATTATTGTTGTTTTTTGTTGTGTTTTCGCTATGTGGTTTTATTACTAGAGGCTAGGACATCTTCTTTAGGGATTCTCCTGCCTTGCACTACATCATATAATTAGATTTTGGATTATATTTAGGGTTAACATCAGGGTTATAGTTAAAGTCACAGTTAAGGTTAGGGTTACTATAGAATTATTCACATTAAGTAATAAGTGAAAATTGAAAGATTCAAATTCACTTTATGGAGCATATTTTTATTTAGGGTTAAGGGAAGGGTGGGAGTTAGGGTCAAGATTTGAATTATGGTTGAGGTTAGGGTTACAGTCACAGTTATGATTAGCATTAGAGATAAAGTTACCATTAGGGTTAGGACCTAGGTCAAGGTTAGGGTCAAGGATAGGGTTAGAGTTAGGGTTAGGGTTAGGACCTATAATATTTATTGAGTTATGGATAGATGTAAGGCTTAGAAAACATGATTGTAGAAAGGGTTAAAATTAGAAGTTTTCTTAGGATTACAGTTATATTTACCAAGAGAGTAAGGGTTGAGATTTTAGATTATATTTATTATTATATAAGGTGCCCTATATAGTAATAAGTATATTCTCACAATCATGGATAAGGTTAGGGAAAGAAGTAGGACCATGGTTAGAATTATACTTAGTGTTAGGTTTAGAGTTAATATTAGGGTTAGATTTAGACTTATTATTAGGGTTATGATTATGTTTAGAGTTACACATGTAGGAGGGCATCTTCTTCTCATTACACATTCCTCTTAGCATAATAGAGCAATATAAGTATTACGATATTCCTTAAGTAGTATTTATGATTTTATTAGTTACATTTATAAATAGACCATTGGTTAATGATAATTGTGCTTAGAATGAATGGCGTATAATGAAGGCCTACTAAATATTATTGAGGTAATAATAACACTTAAAATGAGTATAAAATGAATATTATTCTTTAGAGTATATTAATAATTAGAAATAACACATCAATTTTATACATAATTTAATGATCAACATATTAGTGATATATGTCATGTAAAAGCTTTAAAATTACAAATAAAAAGGTCAAGGTAACACGTTTGAAATATTTACAAGTATACTTGAGAAGAATTTGAACTAAAAAGTGAAATTGATTGTTATTATTCTGATACATAGATGAAAGGAGAACTATATCTCCTAGTATAATTATTCACATGAAGTAATAAGTGAAAATTGAAAGATGTGAAATCATTATATGGACCACGTGTACACTTCCTAATAATGATGTAAGTACATCACATATTCTTTAGAGATTAAAATCATATTATGACCTTTGTTTGTACAATGATCATTATAGACCTTTTCCATCATGGGTGGAAACACATATACTTTTGCAAATGTGTTACATATGTATCTAGCAACGTCTTCCATCTCAATTATTTTCACCTCCTATACATGATCAATTGATAAAGTTGCATTCTCAAGAGCTTTGACCATAGTTGTACCACACTCTTTAATTATTCGTGTGCACTTCTCAAACTCTGTCTCAAGAATATGATTTGATCCTATAGAAGCAGTTGGGCTCATGTGGACAATGCGTGACTGTCTATCAAAGGCTGTCATGCCTGAAACAATTCATGAAAAATAATTTATAAAGAATTAGCACCAACAAAAATGAAGAACAAATGCATACTTAATCGAAGGGATATAAATTTCAAATCAATAATGGTTTTGAAAAAAAAAAAGGTCATGGAGATAATCCATATAAAAACCATATTCCATTAAAATTTGTACTAAAATTATGGGTATGGACACATGGTAATATTATGACCATTCATAGATAGTGAAGAATACATGAACATACTTTTCAAATATTGAGTAGCAATGTATGTTAGAATAATTAGATATTTCTTAATTAACTATAGTTTGCTTAAGCTAAACTTTAGGAATCTAATAATTAATTCTTTTATTAATTATTATAATGAAACCTATGTTAGACCTTTTTAGGGCTTTGATCTCCTTCATAAGGACACACTCTCTTTGTAATTATTGATTCATTCACTTTTGATACTACAATTTTCTCTTTTTTCTCATCAAGAATGTCTCATCTATGGATCTGGGAGTTCTAGCCTCTATAGCTTTTTGCTTCTCCCTTTTTGTGATAGGTGTTTGCATGCAGTTGATTCTTGGGAGTTGTGGGGTTGATCTTTCATCAACTTCAACAATTATGTATTGGTTGAAATTCATAAAGAATAATTATTATGATTTATTTTAATCGAAGTGGTCTTTCTAATTTGAATTAATGTTATAGCTACCTTAATTTGAGGACCAATTCATGATCGTAGCTAAATTTACAAATTAGAGAACTAGTATAATAAAATTTCAGCCTAATGGTACTTGTAGCGATTAGAATGTGCAAATAATAAGGTTATCATGTTGTGTTGATCATATCCAATTTTAGTTGTCATTAAGTGTGGAATATAAACTATCAATGTACATAATAAGAATAACGATATAACAATTCACGATGATGATCACATAATGTATGAGAACAAATAAATCTTTATTATTAAATAATATGTTGCAAAACATCAATGATTTTCAAGACATCTCAATCTACAATCTTCTACTTTTCTCTTTAAAAGTTATATTTCCCACTTTTTATTTTTTGATAGCGGTCATATGTGAAGGGTGGAATTATCCTCAAAGCTTCCAGTGACTTAACATGAGATACAGCCACAAATGTCAATCCCTCTCTTTCTCTTGGACCTTTTTCAATTGTGCCTTTTAAAAGATTTAGCCCTTGAGATTTGTGAATAGTCAACACCCATGCCAACCTCATTAGTAGTTGGAATGTCCTACCCCTCTGCAATGGTGCTATTGGTATTATGTTTGAATGACGATCATTAAATGGTACTCCAAAGTAATTATCAAATTCAACTATAACATATGTCAATGGCTCAAGTGGAGAAGTTCCTGGTTTGTAGATAATATTTCTAATATATCTCAATGATCCACTCATAAGACTGGTTTCTATCCATAGATTCATAGTTAACATTATTCTTGCATTTTTACTAATCAATAACTTAGTATCAAGTTCTTCAATTGAGAAATATTCATTTCTATTACCATTCCTTGACTTCATTGCAAGGCTATGTGCAACTGGATGTCTTAAAGAATACAATATCCCTGTGTTATGGTTACAGAAAGTATCATTTGTAGAGAACAAATGCACGATCTTATCAAACTCATCATTTCTTACATCATCTAGTCATATAGGTGTTCTTATCATAGAAAGTTTCAATCATCTATTTGTGGATTTGCATCCTTCAAATTTGTGAGAAGCTAATGAAATATTTGTTGCTAGATATTTTCTCCATCTTGCCCAAATACTTTATCTAGTGTAACCACTATCTTGAATTCCTACCACAATAACTTTCCCCACATGTTGCTATCATATGTTGGTCTATCATTAACACAAGGTAATTGCCCCAAATCACCAACTAACATAATAGATACACCTAAGAGATAGCTGCAAAATTTTAAGTTATGTCCATAAAGTACAATCACAAGATATGCATTCTATATGACCAATGTTAAGAAGAATTAGGAGACATTAATAACACCATATTATGTAAGGAAAGGGATGCCTCCAAAGCGTATGTCTTCTTTATGCAAGAAGCAGGCTTTTCTAAGTCAACAATCTATATTTTCTAACATGTTCTAGCCAATGAAGCTCATTTCATCAATCAAAATATATTTGATATTTTTCATATCTTGTTGAAATCATGCAAGTCATGTACCTTCTAGTTGTGCAAAATTTTTAATTGGTATTCACAACTTTCAGTTAATGGTACAGCCTCCTATATTGAAAGTCGCAACTCCATTTGGCGCAAGCAATAGAAGTGGAGAAGGATTTGTCATCAATGTCATTTGAAGAGATTGATTAATGGAACCACTTAGATAAGACTTTCAAGTTCTCGTTGTTCCTTGAATTACCATAAATAAAGGATTTCCCACTTGATTTCTATGGTAGTGTGTCATAATAATGTTGATTGTCTTTTGTTTCTTGTAAAGTTGATGCACTATGGAATGTCATCATACATAAGACATCCATGCTTCATAATTTTAGGTATGAAATTTATTGCTTGGATTGTCTCCTCTTCACTTTGATATTCATGACACCAATTTGTATTTCTATCAATATCTCTTCTTCCCAACCTATCAATTTTAGAAACTAGCATATTTTGACCATGATTTAACCTAGATATTATTTCCCACTCATGTTGTGTAGTATTTGATTAAATGGTTCCGTTGTCTTCTATATCTAAATCACTTGAAGGTTCATCATTTTCTACATGTGGTTGCCTTTGGACATGCCAAGGATTATAGTTGAGTGAGTCCCAATTCGCTACTATAGTACCGTCATCATGACCAATGTCCCTCTTGATATTACAAAAAGATTTGTATAGTAACAAATCAAGCAAACAAAAGTCCACCCACTTATTAGAATCTTGCGGAGGAAGAGAAAAATACCTAGGAAAAACTCTAACAATAATTGTTGTCTTTCTTGGCCCCCATTTATTATCTCCTCTTCTTCTAGGATTGTACATCAAGGACCTTGTTACATCAATCAAACTAATACCTTCCATACAAAGTGGTCTTTTTTTATAACCATCAATAAAAGATTTTGTGAGTTCTTCCTCCTTTTCATCATCATTGATAACCATGGGTTTAAAAACTTCATGTGAGGCATTTAGATTAACAAACTTTCTACTGCACTTCACCAAAAAAGGTTCTAATAGAATATGACATGTTTCTTGACCTCCAATATCTCTTTCTCTAACTATCTTTGTTAAAATCTTTCTATATCTATGTGATGCTAAATAATTAGGATTTGAAAGAGGCATCAACATTTGTGTGTGTGTGTGTGTGTGTGTGTGTGTGTGTGTGTGTGTGTGTGTGTGTGTGTGTGTGTGTGTGTGGCTAGAGTAAATTTATCAGGAAATGAATAAATGCTAAAAAATCAAGAGCATTAATAAGATATTTTTATTAATGATTTTGACTCAAAATCACACAATTAAATTCCAATAGCAATATCACAAGATATTTTTAATTGACCTATATTTATATAATTTTTAATGAAATTAATGCCCCTCTTAAAGATGTGATAATTTATAAAATATAAATTAACTTATATTAATTTTTAGAAAAAAATACTTGTGAAATCATTTGGATCCAAGTAAATATATATTCATATTTGAATTTATGAGGTTGTTCACCAACAATAATTTTTGAAAACTTGATATAGCTTGCATAGTGTTTTATTTGGATGTTCAAATTTGAGTGCAATTACATATCATTATTTTATTTAGACATTCATTTTTTAAAATATATTATAATATTATAACTCTCTTTTTTTATTTAGATGCTTAATCAATCTTTCTATTTCTATATTACATTGTTTAACCACTTGCTTGATTATTAGTACTTTCATTTTGTTTCACAATTGTATTAAAGGATTTGAGAGCATAAATTGCTTTTATAAGATTTTCATTTCTCAAGTGTGAGTTTCATAGACCTATTGTCCCAAATCCAATATATTCCAAGAGAATAATTTATAATTATGATTTACCATGGTTTAAACACTAGTTGCATTAGGACCAAGTTGGTTAATTTATTCCCCAAAATCTTGGGTGAATCCTATTCTCTAATTCCATCACCTATAATGCTTGGAATATTTTAGAATCCCTTTAACCATTTTTCTCATGGTGAGGATGACTATATTTAACTCAACTGTCTAATGAAAATTTGAGGAATATGTAGCATTCCTAGCCTATATAGAGAGAACAAGAAGGAACATACAATAGATGTGAAAGGTCCAAGAGAAAATGGATAGTAGCATATTGTGGGGTTAGGGAGAGGCTTAGTATGAAAATTGGAAATAGGAGGCCAAAAATGATGTATGAAAGAGATTAAGGCATATGGTAGGGGCTTATAATTGAGAGGAATAGTGCATACAGTGGTTAAAAGTGGGGATGGTGGAGTATGGAGAGCAAGTAATATGCCGACATTGTATGAAGAATGTAGAGGGGTGTTTGGCCTCGGGGTAGTTTGTCATGAGGTGTGATGGGTAATAGAGGTGTACACTATGGGGCTCCCAAATAGTACAAAGTGATGGAGTTATGTTGGAGCCAGAAGGTTAAATACACAATGTCAAAAATGCCATTTGAACCCAATGCAAAATGTGTTAATGATATCAAGAAGGAACTTTTCCAAATCACACAAACATATGTTGATACAAAACAACTTACCAAGAAAAGGTACCACATCAGATTAGATTTATATTTGTAGATAAAGATGGCATCCCAAATGTGTCATATCCAAGCGAGTTAGTACAAATTACAAGATAGGGTGAGGATTGAATCCCACTGAAATTGGAGAAACCAAGTAAGGAAGATCTTCCACCTCTGAAATGTTGAACAACACACAACTTCAATAGGAATTAACTCACTTGAATTCATAATTAGGCAGATTTTCATGCACAGGTGAAAGATATGCATCATAATCTAGTACGAGGCCCGATTTAATGATACTTAAAATCTAGATAAAGGAATAAGATGGGAAGGAGAAAAAACTATCTAAATGAAAAATTATCCTATTATACTTTGGTTAAATATTAATAAATTTTCTCCATCGGTTGCTTTATTAGCTAAGCTATCGGCTTTCGTGTTACCTTTTCTGTAGATATGTGAGAATCTTACTTCTTCAAATTTTCCTAGTAGTTTGAGGGTTGTTTCTAATCTGGAATTTAAGATCCAGTTTGGCATTCCCCCTTTCCTGAGGGCGTTTGATATGATCTAAGAGTCCCCTTCAACTATAATTTTTTTAATGCTAAGGCTATTGCATATTTTTATACCTTCTTCTACCACTTCTAGTTCTACTACATTATTGGTCGTGATTTCCAGTGGTTTAGATCTTTCTGCTAACCAGTTTCCTGATTCTTCCTTAGCAATGCATCCTATACCTACCTTACCTGGATTGCCTCTAGAAGCCTCATTGAAATTTAGTTTCTTCTAGCCTGGCGGTGGTGGTTTCCATTTACAAGCTTTCCTGGTTGAATTGTTTTTCTTTTTATAATAGAGAGTAAGATTAATTATAAGAGGCCATAATTTTTTAATCTTTGCATCCCATTCTGTAAATGTTCCTTCTTCTCTTGGTCTCTTCCTGAGGTTTCTATTTATAACTTTCGTAATAGCTATTTCCATTTTTGTAAGGAGAGCTTGTAAGTTAAGATCTTGATTTTGGAAAATGCATCGATTTCTTTCTTTCCAGATCTCCCAAGTTAGGATTGTTGGGGATATATTCCAAAGTTTCCCATATAATTTATTAGAAGGCTCTTTAGGCCAACCCACTAGGTGGTCTAGCCAATTACCTACAAGAGGGGCAATCTAATTGAGTTTGTATTGGAGCTACCTCCAGCATTCCGAAGTGTATTTATAGACATATAGGAGGTGTTCTACAATTTCTTCACTTTCTTTGCATAGTATGCATCTTGATGGTCCTTCAAGACCCATTTTCTTAATTCTATCTACCATTAGTATTCTCTTTTGCATGGTTGGCCAAAGAAATATACCTACTTTGGGGAGCCCTACTGGATCCCAATAGATTTATTGAGAGGGTACTAGCATCCCATCTTTGGGAGTTTTTGATCAATCTATACCCTTCTTTGACTTTATAAATACCATCCTTAGAGGCTGCCCAGATTAGTTTGTCCTCCCTATTTTTTATTGAAATTGGACAATTTTTTACGATGATTTCGAGTCTCTCTTGATTTGCCTAGTTGAGTCCACAATTTGAGGGAGTTTTCCATTTCCACATCTTTCTTGATTCAGAGTAGTGCTCTTGTATATAATCTTTCACTTTTGTCCCCCATATTGTCTTTAGGTGAGTAACAGCTTATGGTGAAATGTCTATTAAGCTTAATGGTGGATGTCCATTCCATGAGTCCTCCTAGAACAAAGCTTCATTGCCTATCCCTATATCCCATGTGAGGTATTTGGATATCAGATGCCAACAATTAATTATGAAGTTCCATCCTGCAAAGTCTTTAGGGGGTTCTCTAATTCTAAATAAGGAGGTACTATCTAACGAGTTAAGGTATTTGTTAAAAAGGATTCTAGCCCATTTCCTATCTAGTTCATGGTATAATCTCCACACCTATTTAGCTCCCAATGCTTCATTCTTCCATTCTAGATATTTGATTCCTAGGCCCCCAACTTCATTGGGTTTGCAAATATTGCCCTAGTTGATAAGAGCTACCTTCTTCTTATCCTCTAATCCATTCCAAAAGAAGCCTCACAGTTTCTTTTCAATTTTTAGGTTTATGTTTTTAGGTAGTTGTGTATAAGAGAGCGTATAGGTGGGAATTGTTGATAGAACTGCTTTGATTTTAGTGGCTCTCCCAACCTTGGTTAGTCATTTTCCTTTCCAAGATTTTGTTTGGTTATCAATTTTCCCTAGTATATGCTCCAATTCTAGGTTGGATTTGCTACCTTTGTCTAGGAATATTCCTAGATATTTAAAACATAAAGTACTCTTTTTGAATCTTAATTTGTTGCATATTTGATCTTCTATTTCCTTGGGTGCATTTAAGAAGAAATTTTTGTATTTCTCAGCATTGATTCTTTGTCCTGAGGCTTTAGTGTATGTCTCTAAAATATGTTGCATGTGTTCTACCTCATTTAGAGTGTTGATTCTGACTAAAATTGTGTCGTCGGCAAACAGTTGGTGGATAGTGTCTTCTATGTCATTTGTTACTTTAACTCCTTTAACTTTCTTTTCTATTTGCGCAAATTTGAATGCTCTTCCAAATGATTCTACCATAATGATAAACAAAAATGGGTATATTGGGTCTCCTTGTCGGATCCCCCTAGAGGTGTTGAAGAATCCTTCTAGAGTATTGTTAATGAGCAGAGAAATTCTTGGGGTAGATATGCATTGATATATGATATTTATCCACTATTTAGAGAGGCCAAAAGCTTCAAGAGTTTTACAGAGGAATCTCTAGTCTACTTTATCATAAGCTTTTTGAATGTCTAGTTTTAATAGCATGCATGCTTCATTGTTTTTAATTGCATAGTGGATAGTTTTTTGTATGATAGAGATACCATCTAAGATGGATCTACCAGGGACAAAGCCAATTGATTCTTCTGATATAAGTTTTGTTGGAAATGATTGAAAAGATCATAAGGAAGATTGTTGGAATGATCATATGGAACTGGTAAAGAATGTTCTCAATCATTGTTTTATCATTGATATCAAACTTGTTACTTGCAGGAATGACAATTGCTTTAGTGATCCAAATACTATCAATTAGTTGATTGACAAGAAGGAGGCAATCAATAAGATGTAACTAGAACACCAAGAGAAAGGTTGAAGTTATGGTGTTGTAATGAACAGGTTGAAGTTATGATGTTGGAATGAAGTAGAAGGATCAGTCAATTCATTGATGAAATAATGTACTAATGACATACTATAAGACATAGAGAATGGGCACACTGAAACATATCAAAGATGTACGGTTTTAGCTAAGACATCTGTAAAGCCTAACTAAAGTTCATTAGAGAGAAGGAGCCGAGCAAAGCTAGTAGGTGCCGAATAGATTCCTAGTTGAAGCCGAGCGAGTAAACTTCAAATGTCGAGCAAATACAAGTGCCAAGCAAATACAAGTGCCGAGCAGATATAAGTGTCGAGTAACATAGAGGTGATGAGCACTAGTAAAACCAAAAATGCCGAGTAACACAGAGGTGTCGAGCACCAGTAAATCAATAATGTTGAGTTGCTGCATTATTTTGAAAATTGAAGATTTTCCAGATCTAAGCCAACAAGGTTGTTATCTAGAAGTCTGTGAATTAAATGGAAGATAAGAATGATGAGTTGGTGGCATAGAACACCGTGTAGAACGTTTATGAGGTTACAACTGGAACCTAGACGAAGTTTCTACATAAGAGCAAGATATGGGGTAGATACATTGTATCCTACCTAATCCATTAGAAACCCTAAAATTGGAGAGGGAGAATCGAGCGGCAAAGGCAAATCAGATTTCTATTTAAGGAGTCATAAGTTCATGAAGGAAAGAGAGAGGCAGTCAAGCATGAAAGCATAAAATGTTGAAGGAGATGCTAAGGAGGAAAGAGAGCATAGTTACTCTGTTTCAATAAGAAGACCTCAGATATGATTGCATTGGCATGATGAGTGAGAAGACTCAAGGAGACGAAGCTTGAGAGGAAGACAAGCTGTCAGAGCTGAAATGATTAAAGCCAAGCAATAGGACTGAACTGAAGAAGCGATCTGAAATCTACAAAGTATGTTGTAAGTTGTATTAGATCAAAAAGCCATTATCGTTACTCTCTAGCAATTGTAACAATTAGTTTAAATCCTATGGACTTAGGTTGGTTTAATAGACATGAGATAAATCCTTTAACAAGGTGACATTCCAAGTGAATGTTCAGAAGTCCTTTAACCAGGCCCATTCCTAACAGTTTGGTGAAATCCTCTAACAAGGTCACATTTAACAGTGTGTTGTAAGCCTTTAACAAAGCAGGCTTTTAACAGGGCATCACTTTAGAAGAGTGAAAATCAAGTAGCATGTTACTAGTGGTTTTTTCCAAATTGGGTTTCCACATAAATCATTGTGTCATGTGTTGATCTTGCATGTTTTATCTCTGCATGTTGATTTACTGTAACCTACTAATATAGTTGATTTAAGTATGGATGGATGAACAGTGTATGGATTCATTAAAAATAGTGAAAAAGTGTTATTAGGGCATTTGGACCTTGAATAACTAATTCACCCCCCCCCCCCCCCCCCTCTCAGTTATTCTAAAGAATTCTAACAAAGTTTAGGGAGCAAGTTTTTGAGATGGTTGGCTAAAAATTTTGAGAACACTTTATAAATAGTATTACAAAGTGTGATTGGTCTAAAGTCCCCTAGTTCTTCACATACATTTTTTTGGGGGATAAGGGTAAGGAAAGTATGATTGATTTCTATTAAAAGAGATCCTCCATTTCTAGATGCATCCAATGCTTTCCATAGGTCTTTTCCTAGTATATCCCAACATTGTTGAAAGAAGAATGCTTGAAACCCATCTGGGCCTAGGGATTTATCTAGATTGATATTGAAGAGGGCGGTTTTGACTTCTTGAAGAGTAAAGGGTTTATTGAGGAATCTATTATCTTCATCTGTGATCAACTTGGGAATAGATTTTAACATTTCCTCTTGATCTACTCTATTAGAAGAGTCAAAATTATTAAGCGTATCTTTGAAATAATCGATAAAGATTTCAGCTATATTTTATGGATTTTCAATTTGCTCACCTTGCGGATTCTTAATTTTTGTTATGTTATTACAGTTTCTATTATAAATAGTGTTGTTATGAAAGAATTTCATGTTGCGATCTCCTTCTAGCAACAACTTTTCTCTTGATTTTTGCTTCTAGAATATTTCTTCTTTTGCTAGTTTTTCTTCTTGTTTTAGAAGGTATTCTTTCTCTAGTTGATAGGATTCATTATTCATCCCCTTAGCTATTATTTCTTTTTTTAATTTATTTATTTTTTCTTCTATGTCTAATTTTTCTTTGAAGATGTTTTTAAATTGTGCTTTATTCCATTTTTTAAAAAATCTTTAATGCTTTTTAGTTTTGAAACTAGGCAAAACATTTTTGAACCTTGAAATTGTTCTTCCTACCACCATCCTTTTATCTGCTCCATGAAAAATTTGTCCATAAACCACATCTTTTCACAATTAAAGGGGTTCCTACTTGGTTTAATCTGCTCTTTGATTTCCAATTTTACTAGGAAATGATCTCAACCTACCATTGGTAGTATTTCTGCATTGACTACTTTATCTAATATGCTAGGCTCTCCTTTCAAAAAAAGATCTATCCAACTGTTCTACAATATAACAAAAGCCTTTCCTTCTATTATTCCACATATATAAGCCATTTTTGGTGATTATGTCAATGAGGGAGTCCTTCTGGATCCAATTTTTGAAGTCTTCCATAGCTCTGGAAACTCAGTTATTTCCTCCTTGTTTTTCCTCTTTTCTTAAAACAACATTGAAATCTCCTCCTATGAGAATGGCCTCATTTGGTTTTGTATTGATAAATGTGTTGATTTCATTCCAAACTGCTAATTTCTCTGATGATTGAGTGAGCCCATAAACATTTATTACAATCAATTGTATGTTTGATTTTGTGTTGATGGCTGTGCTTCCCATCCAATTAGTGTGTGAAGTTATTTCTTCTATATTAACTTGCCAAGAATTCCATATGATTCCAAGTTCGCCTAAGGCTCCAAGTTGCGACTATTTAAATTTTGATTTCCACTTTCCTAGTTTCTAACTTAACTTTATTCATTCTTCCTTGTTTAATTTTGTCTCTTGTATTAATGTAATGTCTGAATCAAATAAAGTGATATTACACTTTAATAAGTGTTTCTTGCTAGGGGCATTTAGGCCCCTAGCGTTCTAGATGGTGATTCTCATTGATCCTTGGGAAGGCTCTTCCTCTTCCCACCTTGTAGAATGTCAGAGATCTTGGTTTATTCCTTTATCTATCTTGCTACCTCCCTTAGCTCTTTTAGTGATTTACTCCCTTGTTTCTGCTTTGTTTTCCTACAATTTGGTGTCTTCATTCCTTCATGATTTATTGAGATGCCTATCTTTTCCAATTTTTGTTATTTTAGCACTTTTCCACTATCTTTGAATCTTCTCTTTCTTGGTAGTCTTCTATAAGTATTTCTTTGATAATCATCTTATTTAATAGATAATCTTTAGATTATGAGATCTGGTCCTTTCCTATTGATTTTAACACTTTGCTTCTTATGTCATTTTTAGAGCTATCCCCTAAGTCATTCCATATGGTTTGCTCTTCATTTTGTGTGTTTGTTGGTTCTAGGGTTGTTATCCTTATTCCTAATACAGGTTCTGTTACTTCTCTGATTGGGGCAAACATATTCATGTGATTGCTAGGTGTTTGCCAAAATTTGTAACTCTTATTTTTTTCTTTCTTTCTAATAGTGATGTTGCTCCATTGGGCTAAGTCTGTCGGAGGGATGTTAGCCTCGTGTTCTAAGGTCCTTGACTGATGGGATTTTCCTTGTATACTGCCTTTTGCAGGATCTTATTCTTTATTATTTCTTTGTTCCATCTATTCTATTTCTACTTTTTCAACTAAGACTTTTGATAGTTCTTCTCCTCGAATTTCAATCTGGCTCTTTCTATTGTTTGATGTCTCTTTTGTTTCTAATATTTGTATCCTTTTACCTTTGTGTTCTTTGTGAACAGCTTCCCCCAATATGCTTTGATCTATCAGATCATTCTATAGTAGAAGGATCTCATGAAGTAGCTTGTTTACTTTTTTAATATTGAGTTTCATTTCTTCTACTATCTATCTTTCCATTTAACAGTCCTTGCATCTTTTAAATGTATCCAGTGAGTGCTAGTAGTTTATGTTTGGCATCCAATCATCTTCCTTCAATCCTTCTTTTTCCAAATTCTCTTGTAGGCATTCTTCTTTTTTCTCTGAATTTCTTTTGTTTGGGTTTTCAACCTTTTCTGCTTCTCTTTGACTTCCTCTATTATCCTTTGTTATTATAGCCTCTTTGGTATTGCTTCTTTTTCCCATGCCTACAATTTCCTTTGCTTTTATGCTTTCTTTAAGGTTGTTCTTGAGATGCATTTTATTTAAGTTTGTATCCTTAATTTTGTCTATTTCTTATGAGTATTCTCTGAATGATAAGTTATAGATGGACCTATTGGTTATAATTTTCCTATTTACTATATTGCTTAGATCTGATTTTACCATAACCCTGATTTTATTGGTTTTTATTTTTCTATCTTTCAATCCTATAAATGATCCCAAAGATTCGCCTATTCTCTTGATGATATTGTCCTCCATTAGTTCCAATGGTATGTCTGAGCATTCCATCCATTTAATTGTTTTTATATTTGTGATGTAATTTTTGTTGAAATTTGGTTGCCATGTTGTAAAATTAATGTGATGTCCCTTCTAGAAGTAATTATCAAAACTTAAAATTTTAGCTTTAATCTTTGAATTTTGACAATGAATAAACCAATATTTTTCTACAAAAGAGATTATGTTACTTACCTTGTCACCCCATTTCTTGGATATGATATGTACCAACTTGTTTCTGTATTTTGGTGGTCCATTCTAGTACATATAGATGCCCTTCTCTGCACATGCCATCCATCTTCCTTCACTATGTGAATTGCTAATGATTATTTCATTGTTTCTTTTGTTCTTGATTGAAAACCTCAGATTAGGGTTTCTTGCCTCTCTTTGAGTAGTTGCTTCTTGATATTTCTTTCGGTGCGGTGGAATGTAAGTCTCCTTTGCTAGGGTGAATGTTTCCTTCCGCGGGATGATTTTGTAGCTGTTTATTTGTGTGTTATGGGCTTCAATTGGTTGCCGGAGACTTGTTGGGATAGGGCCTAAAGGTATTTTTGGGCCTCCAAAATTGCTTTAGGCCGATTTGAGTGCCTGGTCTAGAATTGCTTTCTTCGTCTAGGGTTTTGATTTTTTGGAGTAGCATACTTTGTTTTGTTGAAAAACTCTTTTTGAATTTGTAGTCTTGATGCTACGCCATCTATGCCCTGTTGTAGCCATCTTCAATTTTGTTTTTTTCCTATTCTGTGCAATTTGCCATCCTTTCTTGCCTCTGTTATTCTGGCTCTCGATAATTACTACATTTTGTTTCACATGTTATTGGATTAGGTTTTTGAAACTATATGTACCTATTTTGGATTTGCACTATCAGTTGCTATTCTGAGAGATGAGGGCTTCGAATTTGTTGCTAGTGATTAATGGAACAAATTCCTTCTTCTGATGCTGATACGCATGGTGGAATGGAGTGAAAGATTTGAAATGTTTCTGCGAAATTGTCTTTTTCGCCATTTTGTAGAGTAGACCTATCAATTTTTATTTTTATTTTAAACAAATAGATATAATGAAAAAAATGTTTTAAAAAAAATTTAAAAACTAAAAAAAAAAATTAAAAAATAAATAAATGAATGAATGAATAAAAAATTATAATTTTTTTTTTTTTTGAAAAAAATCAAATTGCGAATAGGAATTGCCTATTCCAATCACAACTATTTTTTGGAATGGACATATACTCATTTTAGGAGCAAAATTGGAACTATTCCCTATTCTGATTTTGGGTACCAAGAATACATTTCCCATTCTTATTTCAGCAATTAAACGGACCGGATTTCCCTTCTAGTTTTTCAAGATTACGATCCCATCATCAACAATTTCTCTACTGCAGAGATGGGTAAATACTTCAATGTATCCTATATTCTTTGTACGAATGTTGTTTGGGATATTATTGGGGAAGAAGTCCTCTCTCCATATTCTTGGCGTGCATTATTCCCTTAGAAAAATGCTTTTGATATTTGTCTCAAATGTTTATGATCTCACACTAAACTAGAATTATGCCATGTCTTCTTGCATGAAATATTTTCTCCCAGGCATTCTTTCAGAGGAGGTATTGCGTTCAGAACTACTAAAGTATAATTTTTGGAGGGAAATTGGCTTTGGTGGAGGTATATTTTCAAGAAAATTACTATTTGAAACAACTGCTCTATGTTTCGGCGTTTGACAATATCAAGCTTTCATTCCAGACGCAAGATATGGGACACACATTTGGTTTCATTGATAGAAATCGGAGGGTTCTTAGCGTGCCATTGATAAGGCAAATCCGTTTGAGGGTCTCGACAATATTCAACCTAATTTTTTAACATGGTGAGGACCACTTCTTGTCACTTATTGTTCCTGATTATGGTGAGGACCAATTTAACAATTATAATTGTGCAATATAAAACTCGGATAGCTTCTTGAAATCTTTCGAACACCTTTCACCGCACTGAGTACAATTTGAATCATTTTCATAAGCACGTTGTCCATGTGAGTGCATGAATTCCAAAAGAGATATGATAAAGCTGGCCTCATGGAAATTTAAATTCACCCAATGATAGAGAAAGAAAATAACCTCAACCTAACTTTACTGTGGACTACAAAGTAAGACTATTGATTGTCATGGTTACACTGTGGAGTACACATGAGCCACGTTTCCATTATAAAAACTCACCCTTATCATACCCTTCGACAATGAATCTATGAGAAACTCTACTCTGGTGACGTCTAACCCTAATCCAGCCCTGGGTTGGCCGATATGAAATCTTTGTTACTCTAACAACGTCGATGCAGTCAATGCCGCCGCCGCCGCCGTCATGTGAGTTTTAAATGTTGCGGTGGCGCTGCACATCTTCTGAGTGAAGAAAATATAGTGGTTATGTAATAGTCTATTTAAATAAAATATGTGTCTTTGATTGTCTTATTTAAATGATCTTTTGCTATGACTGACGTTTTTAATTTATTTACAAGAATTTTGGTTTTCCCAATGAAACAAAGTAAATATAAAGACTGTTCTTTAATTTCTAGCTTTCAGTACTCAAAAAGGATTCTAGCGATCATCTTTGTGATCATTGTTAAATGTGAAAAATTATGAGAACTAATTATATGAGAAATGTAGTGAAGCATGAGTATTCTCGTATTCTCCATGCAAGGATGCATTCACTCTAAACTTGTAAGCACAAAATTCCTTGATTAAAAATCTATATAGATATAAACAAGTATCAAATAATATTATAAAAAGGGGTGATTGTAGGAATGCAAGTGAATCAATTTAATGTATTATTTATTTATTGTTTAATTTTTATTTGTGCATGGGTAAGAGGTCGAAGTTGAGATTGTTTATTATTATGTGTTGTTTATTATTATTAAGTTTGAATTTAGTTTTTCCTAGACTTTAGGCAGATATAAGCCAAAAGTGTTTAAATTTGCAATTTTTCCTAAATTCCATACCATGTAAAAAGCCTTTCTTTCTTCATCATTTTTAAACAAGAAGCCGCGCAATTGGATTTTTTTTTTCTTTCCAAGACCATAAATTTTGTAACCATTTTTAGGTATCTAGAGAAAAAATTATAAATTTTATAGCCATTTTTAAGTGTCTAGAGGAAGAGTTAATATAATTAGTTTGAATCCCTACTTTTTATTTACTGATTAGATCTATTTTTGAGTTTATTCAAATCTAAAATTGAATGGGTTGAGGAGTAACTCAAAGAATTGTCCACCCTTAGACATGATGCAATAAGAATAAAAGTAAGTCAACTTTGACTATTTAACACTTTTCCTCTAGGAATCAAGCCTTGTTGTTTGATGTTTGAGTGTCTCAAAGAGAATCTTATTTTTACAAGGATGTGATTATTTCATCGTAGCAATTGAGAGATATTGGAATCAATCTTGTCAAACTCAATTTGTGTGCTATATAAATTAGTGAGGATGAAGTGCACAGTAGAATTTGTCTTCATCAAAACACGAAAATAGATGCCCAATCGGGGCTATAAACTAAGAACTTTTGTTCTTCCATTTTAACATGCCAAACTCATACGAGGTTTGTGCTGACAAGTAGGGGCCGATAACACCCTACCCTCTCTCCCTCTTCTCATCCTGAGAAGAGACTCTACACTTGTTGGAGTCCAACTAAAAAGACCTTTCCCAAAATAGGTCACTTCTGCCCTATCCAAGGGTGAGTAATACCAAAACACCCATACAAGAAAACTTCAAAATCCAAACATAAACATGAAAGAAAGGCATTCAATCCTTCCCAACATACATACAAGCATCCAAATAAAAACACCATAGCATTTAAGCATGAAACAAGCATAAAAATCTAAACAAGGGAGATGAAGAACTCCTACCTTCACAAAGAGGTAATGGCAAATGAACAATTTGAGTAGAGCTTTTCCCTTCCTTGCCTTCAATCTTCCAAGACTCCTCTCTAAAAGTAGAGATTGGGTAACAACCAAAACTACTCCAAGAAGGACCTCTAAATAACTTCCCCCACCCACCTACAAATCTAGAAGTTTCTAACTCAACCCATACTAAGGTTAACCACTAAGTGGAGGTGAGGTGATGCAACTCATGGTAGCCACTTGCAATTTTCGCACAAAGGCAAGAATAGACTTTTTGAGTGACCTCAAAAGTCAATAAAAGGGGCTTAGGGGTTGGAAAATACCCCCAACCCATACCCATACCCTTTGGGTATAAATATTTCACGTTTTAAAGCCTTAGGAATAGATTTGGAACCAAACAAAAGTTAGAAAATATTTAGGACCAACTAACAACTCTAAAAAATGCAGATTAAGCACTAATTCAGATTAGGGGTGACTAAACTCAATTAAGAAACAAATTAGCAAAAAGACACTAACTTAATCTGACTTAGGTCCAAAGGTTACATAGCTAACCCTAACTAGCACACTGAAGAGCATAAACAATTTCACCAGTGTCAAGTGACACTATAAGAATACAGGTAAGAACATTAACATCTACTGATCATAGAAAGATACATACATACATCTCATAATTAATTTAATTACAAACAACAAGGTTTCCACAATTAGCACATAAGGATCAGTATGGAGAACATGTAAAATCAGCATCACAGGGATATCATGAATTAAAGTATCAATTTAATTATGATTTTCAGAGGAGAATTATCATTCAAACGCATGTTGATGGCATCACCACTCATCGTTCTAGACCCTTCCCTTCTGCTACTATATTAATTCTGGTTGGATTTCATTTTCTTCATATTTATCCCTCCTTCACTAATTTAGCTCTGTGTTGCCCCCCTACTATGGATACTAACATCTACTTGTTTCATGCCTTTGAAAACAGAACCATAGCTTTTTGTGGTTACATAAAACCAGAAAGGTAGAACCGGTTGTTTCAACCTATAGATGACATGAGTAGAGTTACAGTCAGTAGAGTCTTGGGGGGAAGGGATTTTTAACTACAACTATTTGTGGTGTACCAATAGTGATATTCTGGGGTTATGAATAGGATGCCTAGCTAGGGCCATAGTAGAAAAGTGGGACATTATCAAACTGAGCTATAACATTTTTGACCTGAGCTAGCTGATAGGTTTGGAGGAAGTAGTTTTCAACATTGATGAAAAACTTAATATCTCATTGCCTAAAGCTTACATGGAGCATTAATTAGGTAGCCCTGAACTCACCAAAAGCCCTAAATGTCCCTACTTGGTAATTAGAGATAACATTCTCTTCTTCATAGAATGCCCAAGGATGGAGGCTAGTGTGTAATTCCTATTGTGATGAAGAGGCATTAAAGAGAACCTAGCAAGAGAATGACTCACGAATTACCTGCAAGCTTTCGATGCATATATTCACTCAGATGTGGATCTCTCTAACTTAGAAGTGGTTGAGTTTTGCCTACCCAACTATGAAAAATCAAGCAGAATGAGGAATGCCTACAAATTCCCACCTAGTTCTAGGGTGAGAAATCTTCAAGAAGCCTCAGAGATCATTATGGTCCTCAAGAAGCATAATTAGGATCTCGAGTGAATCCCTCATTTTCATTATGGTTTTTCTCCCGCCCCCTTTATAGCTATGAGCTGATATTACTATTTTTAGTTTAAAGCTTTTTTAGGTTTGGCTCAGCTACATTTTCCCCTAGGTAGCTTATAAAATATATAAAATTAAGGAGTATGGTAGGTGTTGACTTGCTACATTTTTCTAAGGCATCTAGATAATGATATATAATTCAGGGCCCTTTTAGTACTTGTCATAGTTTGGAAAGGTTTCATATGTATATTCTGTGCATATTAACATACTATCCTTATTTAGATTATCTTGATTCGAAATTCAAATGATCTGGAAATAGTTTTCGGTTGGTTTTGTCTTTTATGCTTGATCTGGGTTTGTAAATTCATTCTATCTTCAGATCTTTTCGTACCTTCTCCCCATCTTTCATCTGTATTTCAATGGTAATTCACACACTTAAAATCCTGAATTTGCATATAACAAGGATGAATTCAACATGGCCATATAAGATCATTTAATAATATTTAATGATTTTTTAGGCTCAAATAGAATCTCTTGAAACATTATAACAGAACTGCCATTAGCAATACAATTACTAGCAAGAATACTACTCAAAAACCATTTAGAATATAATTATCACATGGACTTCAATTAACCTCAAAGTAATTCATAAAATAGATGTCTGAGAAAGGATTATTATTTCCCCTTTCAATTTTACTGTAACCTACAAATTCTAGATCATCCCTCTAATCAAATTGAGTACTTTGGTAGTATCTCCCCTTTAAAGATTATTCTAACTTGGATTTTAATGATATTCTTTTATTTGATTAATGATTAACTCTGTTTGGTGGTTAGCCAATGTTGTTTCCCTTTTAAACAGGTCTCCTCCTCCTAACCAAAGGTAGCATTCCTCCAGGTGCTCTTGGATTATTCTCTCTAAAAATTATTTGTTGCATAACTTTTATGCAGAATGTAATAAGGATTCTCTGATCTTCTTTCTTACTAGGGTATGCCCCTTTTATTTCATGTATAATAAAGGACATAGGTCTTGAGCTACACTGGAGGTTTTCTTACTCCGTTCTTTCCTACTAGTGCCCATCGAAATTGAGAAATTTGTAATCATTTATTACTTTATCTAATATAATATAAGGCTTCGATTGTTTACTGGTCAAAAAAAAAAGTATATAGTGATAGAACTATTTAAAATTTAATAATTAAATTAGTTTGATAGGATTAGTATAATTATATTCTAATTTTTATTGTGATCATTAAATATTAAAAATATGTTGTTATCTAATCTTTTGATATCGTTATTGGTGTGACCACCTATTAACCACAACCTAAGAAAGTAATAGTGTTCACTATAATGTGGAATATCTAGATAAGATTTTTTTTATGTAAGTTTTCATTAATATGTCTAAATCAATGGAAGCACCATGAAATCAAGTGGTCACCAGACTACTTTTATAATCAATAATCATATATTTTTTAGTTTGTTAAAATTTATTTTAAATGAAAGCTAGAAACATAATAGATGTTCATTTAGGAAATGGAATTATTTCAAAAAATATATGCAATATAATAAAATAAAATCATTTTAAAAATGAGGCATGCCATTTTAAAAATACTAAAAATTATTAGATAAAAAATATATATATATAGTTTTGATATTTGAAAAAATTATTAGATAAAAATATATATATATATAGTTTTGATATTCAAAAACCTGTAATTAAATTTATTAAAAAATTTAAATACTCCAAAATATTCAAATTTATATTAGTTAGATGTATTTACAATTTCTTGATGATTTTGTCTAAATTAATTTTTTTAAAGTATTGTGATACCTTTTTATCAGTAATTATGTATATTTTTCTTAATCACTAAAACAAATATGTATTTCAAGTTTATAATACCATTTAATGGTGCTCTTTGTGAAAATAAATATACTAAATAGAAACACCACTAAACCAAAATTATACTCTAGGATATGACAAACCTTCATTTAAACATCATTTGTGTAGAGCAAAATATGTATCTAATTTTAGAAAAATGCCCATTATACTTTGTATTCAACTCAAGAATTGAAGGAAGACATTTCCCCAACTAGGACCAACTTGACTATAACAAAGAGACCAAAGTCAAAAATTGCTTGTCCAAGCACCCAAGAGAAACAAAGGAAAAAAAGGAAGGAGGTCATCAATCAACTTTAATTTAGTTGGAGTTCTTGTTTTCTTCATGTGTGTGTTAAACCAATAGCCCCTATCCAAATTTCACATTCTTCCTAGTATCCATGCCTTATTCCATTTGTAACTTTTAATGCTCTACCTCTTGTGATTGGAGAAAATCCTCCAGCAAATCCCTACCAATTTGGCCTCAACATTGCACTCTTCTCAATTACCGCACACATTGTAAAAACAAGACTAGACCAACAATGGCATTGTGTCAAAGAACCTCTAATTGTCATGATAGGCATGAAGCCCTACCCCTAGTTTTGTTGTCACCTAAATGATAAGCCACCATACCACTTGATCCTTATACACTTCTTCATTTCCCACATTGCCTCATCTTAAGAGCCTAAGACCATGTTAAAAATGAAGAAGTTATGAAAATTTTGGAATAATATCTATGTTTTGTCTTCATAAATTCCTTGCCAATAATGAGGTCTAGACAACATGTCAAAAGAGGAGCTTATCTATCTTGAATACTCGACACAACCTCTTCTAGAGATTTTACCTTTTGGTTAATGTAGTTGACCTCCATAGCTAATATCACCCTTTTTTTTCATTGGCTATAGCTCCACCAAATTTCAAAATGTAGTGATATGTTTAGAGTGGTGTATTTGATCTGCTCCATGTACATACTTCTAGTTTCAGCATATCACCTCATATTATTATTCCCCTATTCATTGGTGTACTTTACACAAGCTCCTCTCCCTTAAACCCTCTCAAGTCCTCAAAATTTGTATCCTCGTCATTTTCCAATATAGAAACTACCACCTTTGACAATGTGTTCATCGATTGGTTATCACCACGACATATGGAGGTGAATTTGAAGTCTTCAAAAGTTTCAAGGGTTTCTTTAATATTTTTAATAAAATTATTTGAATTTGAAGCTTGTGCATCACCTTTGGAAATACATTCACAATAATTAGAAAATAAATATGAATTTGAGGAATGTTCAACTTGTTTTTTGCTAACCAAACCACATTTGAGACCACTTGATTTTTAGCCCCATTGCAAGTACCTTCATAGAGGCATTTTGCACGACATGCTAGGAGATTCTCCTCCCAACCTTGCCACATAATCCATTTTTAATGGGCCCAAGTTTTCTTTGGAAGCAACGTTGACGTTCAATTTTATCAAACCTAGCTTTAGATATTCTCGTTTCAGCTTCAAAACTTCCTTACAAGCTAGATATATTCCGTAAGGCCCATCAACAGACCTTAGTATTAGTGTTATTATAATATTATCTCTCTAGATCATTAAAATTAATATTGCAAAGCATATTTCTAATAGACTTCTAAAAGTATAAGTATGCTAGCAATAAAATAAGCATTATCCATTTTTTTTTTAAATTATCCAAAAGATTTGGAAACTTGTTTTTTGGCTATTAATGAAACATGTCTCTTAACATCCTATAGAGAGGGAGAGAGATGGTTTTACACAAATTATATGTGCATTTATTTTCTTGGGAGTTTTTATTAAGTACATTTTAGATAGAAGCAATACGTAATACAAATTATTATTATTTTTTAAATCATAAATTTATTATTTATTTTATATATATATATATAGAATAGAGATCTCTATGCATATAACTTAATCTAATTTACCCCTTTCTCATATGATATATCCATCTTTTATATTGTTAATTTAATATATAATGTTATAGCATATTATAACCTTTTGAATTTATTTTACTCACTTAAGATATTTTATTTTATTCTACAATAATTTTTAGAGTTATTTTCATATAGATTCTCAAATCTAATGGAACCTTGAAAATCTTATTGACCCTTACATATGTCTTAAAACTTTGTTTCTTTTCAAGAATTTATATACTTCAAAGTAAATTTCAATAATATAATTAAAATAATTTCAAGGATATTAAATTATAATTTTATTATTAAATTAAAAATGTAAATAAATTATAAGTATATATATTAAAAAAAACATTTTGTTATATATATATATATATATCAATATAAAATGTTAGATTTATTCTCAAAATTAAGTGAAGATAAGTTGAACTACAATAAATCAAGAAAGATGGAAACAATGATAAGATTATATTTTTAAAATGGGAGGAAGAAGATAGAAGTATGGTTAAATCAAGATAAATTAGGTAAATGTCATTTCAATTAATAAAATTTAAATAATAGGAATTTTGAAAGATACTGTCAATTTTTTCCTTAAAATTAGGAATTTGACAGAAATAAACTTTCTTCAAAATTATGCACAAGTGGAATGCTAAAGAAATAAGAAAATTCCTTTCCAAATATATCTAGCAAATCCTTAATTCAAATTTTGGATATATATTTGAATAAAGACCAAAAGAGAATAGAGTAGTTTCATAAATTATATTCTAATATAATATAATACACATTTGGGGCTCACTTCAAATGGTGTTTCTCCCCTTGTGCCTTGAACCTATCTTATTTTCCCCAAGACGCTATTGAATCTAGATTCCTAGTATTAGTTCAAGACCCTTGGAAAAAATTTAGCTCAAGTTGTCTAAAGTAAGAAATTTAGCATTGAAATCCTCCTCAAGTATGGCACATAGAGCCCTAGTCCAGCCAAAAAGGGGCCAAAAGTTGAATCCTTGTATAGCTAGAAATTTTTGAAAGGGATTATTTGTTTGCAATTTGGCTAAGGTAGACATTGGATGTTGTCATTTATGGCAACATATCTTCGGTATGAAGAAGGTAGACCTTGAGGAATGAGTTATGTTATTTATACTTAGAAAATTGTCTAAGTATCACTCAGTTTATCTGGCAGAACAAATAGAATTTCGATCAGCATAGATCACATAAGTCATATTGGTATGTGCATACTTTAGGAAAGATAGTATAGAGTGTAATGAGTCTATAGGAAAGTCTACATGTTAATACATACAATACAACAAGAGTTATGGACAGTTTACCAGTTCTGGCAGTATACAAGCATAACAGAGCATAATAGAGAATTGGATATTTTGGGTTAAGGAATTATTTTTCTTACAAAATAATTACTTATCTAATTAGGGATGACATCCTTTATGTTAACCCTAAGTCAAAAAAAAATGTATTTTTAAAGTGTGTAAAAGCATGAAGGGGGGGTTATATTGTCACCCACCCCTACATGTAGTGGGGCCTACCCTGAGAATAGTATGGGGGATGGCCCTTACTATTCTATTATACGGGCTAAACTCTAGTGGCCTTTCCTCTCCAATAGTGGGGTGAGGTGAGTGTTTTAAGGCAAGGACAGGTCATTGGAGCTATTTCCTAACACCTACCTTTATTCAGATCGGGTAAAGCCTTCTATCTGAATGCTCGACTAGGAAATAATATTATAATTGTAAAGGTATAAAAGAATGTTTTGGAATATGAAGTTTGGTGAAGCAATATATCTGATGTGTGATATGAAAATTCTAGTGTTGAGAAGCAAAGGCAATATCAAATATTGAAGATATCAACAGCAGTGTAAAAAAGGTTTTTGTATCTATCTCTTGTATTAAGCAACTACATTGTATCTTTCATGTTTGGGCAGTGGACTTATCTTGAATACATTTTGTGTTTGTATATAAAGCCTCCTAATAGGATTGAGGCTTCTAACAAGTCCCAAGTCCTCTAACAAGGACCAAGACACTATACGGATGTAATAGACTCCTAACAAGGTCAATATCTTTCACAAGATACTTTTGATTAGTGGATCATTTTGTGGGTCCCATCCCCATCAGGATTTTCCCTTGGCTAGGGTTTCCCTAGTTAAAAAAATATGGTGTTATGAGTTCTCTTATTTATGGTTTTGTTTATTTTTCAGCATAATTAGTTTACTTTCATTTTACAGTTATAAGGTTGTTAATAATATCCAGTTTTGGGTTAAAGCTTGTAAATAACTGATTCACCCCCTGCCACCCCCTTAGTATATCTTATTTCTAACATTATTGCTCCTGTATGTTAGCCTTTTTCAAGTTTTAGCATGTTTCCTGAGGTTAGGAGTAAAAATAAGCATCCCCTCCAATTTGAACATCACACATCAAGGAATATACTTATCTCATCAAGAATTCGATCAAGTATTGACTAATCTTCAAGACAATGAAGGATAGTTCAAGCATTGAAGAATCAAAACATTCAATATATAATTCATGATCAAGTTTATGTGGTTCCTCCATGAGTGAACACACACATAATCTATCTCTTACAAATATTCCTTTCACAAAGCCTTGAGGAAAGAGGACCGTAGATTTAAGGTACATGATATTACCAATTCAATATTTTACTTTAGGTTTAGCCTTTTCCTTGTAAGGGTAACATCAACCTTTCACAAAGCCTCGAGGAAAGAGGACTTGTAGAAAAGGTACAATATTATCAATTCAGTATTTTACTTTAGGTTTAACCTTTGCCTTGAAGGGTAAATTCTCTTTTATATACATCATTATTGTAGAGGATGTTAATTTCTACCCAAGATCTAACATAGGTAAGCCCTTATACAGTTGAATTCCATTTTTATCTCTATAGGTCACGTATCAAATTTGAAGATAAAGAGTTGCATATGTAGAAGATGAAGATAAGAATACACAATATTCAATTTTAAATGCATGAAATATGCTATATTATATTATTTTTATGATAATGTCTAACACGTTTTTACTAAAATTTGAGTGGAAGGGAGCTTGAAGGTTTCTAAGTTTAGATCAAATACTTCTTTGTACCAAGAAAAGTCTAATAAAGACCATGGTACAAGGCTCCTTGGTCCTATTTTGAATCTAGATTTCAAAAATAGGTTCCTTTCTCTATTTTCCAATTTTGTACATCTTGGTTGATTTCCATTTCTCTATTTTCATATGTTATTTCCTAAAGAAAACAAATCCCTAGTTCTTGCATAATTTATCGTTTAACCTTTATCCATTTGTATCAAAATTACTAAAAATTGGACCTAACTAGACCACGAGGGTTTAAATTGGGCCTATTGAGTAATTCTTTAATTTATGCTTCAATGTGAATAGGTTTATTTGCAGCTTGCATGGTTATATTAGTGCATCCTATGTGTATCACATTACATTTTGGTTAACCTAAAGAAAATTTTGTCACCATTTATCCCATTACAGATAACCGATCAAAGACATCTTTCATGGTATAAGTTCTATAATTTTTGGCCAAGAAAGGTTGTGCATTTTTTAGCATTCTCGGTTGCACAAAAAAATTGTGCATTTTTGGGTGTTGAAGGAGTTAGTCAAATGATTTGCTTGTCAAATGATCACTTTTCTGCTCATTTGACATTCACAAGTCAAAACTGTGGTGCATTTTCATGCCCATGCATGATCGTTGGTCAAATTGAAGAGAGGCACTTTCATCTTGTGATCTTGCGCTACAATGCATTTTTTGGCATCGAAGGAGTTGGTCGAATAAGTTTCTCATCACAGGAGCACTTTTTTTCTCATTTGATGTTGTGATTCTGTGATGTCATGATCTTGCACTCTGTGACATCACATGTTGTGGGTTATAGTGTGTTTTTATGCTGCGATGTTGTGTTGTGGTGCATTTTTGTACTTTGCAAATCATGAAAGTCTATTGTGCAAAAGGAATTTCATGTTGTGATGGTGCGAGGGCCAAAATTGTCGTGCGTTTTTGTGCCTACATTATTTTTTCCTATTAACTGTGATACAACTTGAGAGCTCAATATTTATGGCTAAACTTCTTTTTGGGCTTTTTCACACAATGTAAGTGGTTTTCCTTCCTATGTTACCACTTAGAAAGGGTAAGAGTATGATTTTATTGACTATAGGAGCATTTATTGGCCTATTTTCTATCATTTCATAGATCATCTACACATGGAAATCATATTTTTTCTAATTTATTCTACTTGGGTTGTCTATTCTTTATGTAGAGTTCTTCATTTCTGGCTATTTCCTATCACTTCATAATCAAATATATACACAAGATCATATTTTATCTAATATTTCTTGATTTTCTCTATGTAATTTAACTCCATTTGGGTTGGAGTTTGAATTGCATTGTCGTATTTGAGTTATGTCTAATTTCTTTAAAAGGCAATTTTGTACATATTTTATAGGTTCTTCTCTAATGTATTTTTGCAGTGGTCTTATGCTTTGCAACTGTATTCCTTTTTCCTACCATTAATGAAATACTTTTTTTTACCTATTATTTCATTTATCTATCTTGTGCATATTTTTTCCTTGTTTTAGATGTTCTTAGTTTGCATGTGTTTATTATGCTAGTGAATGTTGTGTTACAAAGTTCTCCTTTCTTTCAACATTGTCCTAGTTTCTAACCTACATACAAGTCCTCTAGAGATAGATTGGATTTTAGAACTCTATAGTTTTGTGTTTCATTAATGTGCAGTGCATTTATAGGTAGAGCTAGTAACCAAATTTTAATCTAGCACATCAACTTTCCTTTTCAGTATTTAAATTTTTTACAATCCTTCTCCCTTTTCATCAAAAGTGTTAGTTTAAGTGCATCCTAATTGTAAGGAAGTCAACCTTCTCCAAAGATTTGACCTTAGAATGCAATTCCCACACTTGGAGGTTTTTTTCATGTTACACGAGGTCGCTTGAGGGTTATACCTCAAGCAAGGGTGTAGATTTTTGTGTCAACAATTTTTGGCATGCCTAGAGGACAAAGATTTCAGCTTCATAAATTCATCTGTTAGCCTATTGATCTTCGTTAATTGAGAATTTGGGTGTTTTCTTAGTGACATCATCCTTTAGAGGCATTCATCAAACACCATGGCGACTCTAGTGCAAATCAACTAGTTTTAAGCAGAAACAATGTTGGTATGTGAAGATCATCTTTGATCTGTTATGATTTTCAAAGTTTGCTATGAATTTGCAACTTTTATGAAGTTCTAACCATGGATTCATTTCATTGAAATTACTATTGCTGCCCCCCCCCCCCCCCCCCCCAACCCACCCCACATATCATGAAAATTATATTCTTATCCATACCAATCTCAACATCAAGCTAGTTATAGCCAACATGGTCAAAATTCTTACCCCTACTCCACCAATCCCAACATCCCCTTATAAAAAGATCGAAGATATTATGTTGGATTTCCAAAGGAAAAATGACATAAAGTTTCATGAACGGAGTGAGAAATTAATAGATTTAAAAAGCCATGTGGGTGAGTAGTTGCAAGCCTATGGACATGATATTAGGACTTTATGGGGGTAGTAGAGGTAGTAGTTTTTTTATATGTAGTAGCAAATGGAGATCCAACAAGGGCATTTTGAATAGGAGTAATCTTGTCAGGTTTCTCCTCCACAACAATAGTCAGATTACCAGATTCTCATTCACTCTCAAAATTCAGAGTTGAGAGAGGCCTAGTTTGAGCAAGATATGGCAAGAATATTGGCTATTGCAGAAGAAGATACAAGGCTCAAGCTTTCCCAATTGCAATCATCTAAAGCACAAGAGCCTTTAAGGAGAAAATTTTCTAGCTTTAGGCAGAGAAGCACTCTCATTCTACAAGATACCTCACAAGAGCCAAAGGCTCACTCATCAACAACATTGCCAAATCAACTATCTAAAGAAGAGCCACCCAAATGCAAGTTTTCTAGCTTCATAAGGAGTGAGCCTCCTTAGATTCTCATTCCAAGATAGAAATATCTCAAGTATATAGCTCATCACCTTGATATTGAGTAGTTGCAAGTGGAGAAGATAGAGAAGGAGGATGAGGTGGTTCCTACCCTTGAGGAACCAGGGATAGATGATCAAGCTTTTGATGGGGAATAAACATCAAACCTATTACAAGAAAAAGAAGAGAAAAACAATGAGTTGCAATAGGAAGACAACCATGAGCAGGAGGAAGAAGAAAAGTTAGATTTAGGTTATAATCTAGAAGATGATTTTTCCAGTATCATAATAAGTTTCTTCTCAAGGCTTGATGTCAAACCATTAGCTCCCAACAAGGTGGCTCATGAGCATCATGAGGAAGAGGCAGATATCATTTCTTCATAAAAAAGGAGTTATTTCCAAACCAACCAAATAGCAACATTACAGAGCACAATAGTGTGGTAAAATTTGATTACTTAGGCCCAGTTCCATCAAGAGGATACCCCATAAAGCATCTAGCTCTATAATAAATCAGCAAGTTGCCCCTAGTCAAGCTTATTTCAAAGCATGAGGATGAAGATCATAGAGAGGAGCAAGTGTTTCTTGCTCAGAGAGACAATATCCTTGTAATGTCCCCCTTCTAATTTTATATGATATTTAAAGCCTCTAATCAGGTTTTTAAAATCAAACAACCAATATTTCAAAGATCCACCAATTTCTCAATAAAACCCAAATTGGGTATGCCCGAAATAGTGCCAAAAACTTCACAGCTTCACATATTATTAATAAATCTGAAAGTGGAAATTTTTATAGAAATTTCACCAGAATAATGGCCTAAAAAATGATATTTTCCAATCTGTATAGCATTTACACAACAGCTCCCAAATGGAGGACAAAAACAATGCTCATCGAGCTCCTGAAAATAACACAAAATAGCTCGAAAACACCACAAAAACACTAATAATCTATCACAAAAGTAAAACCATGACCAAATACATATATTTAGTTCTATTTTAACATCTAAATGTCTAAAATACAGCAGCAACCCAAAATGATAAGAAATACTGAACCGGAAACACCAAACTCTTACAAAAAACACACTCGAAAACCCCCAAATTTGCATTGTTTGGCACAAGGGAAAACTCTGCATGAGCTTGCACATGGAATAGCTTTAAACTCCCATCCTTATACTTCCTAAAAACCTACAAACTCCTATCCATGGATCTCCTTCTCCACAAGTTTGGCAGCCTCTGAAGAACAACAAAGCAATGAGCAAAAATCAAGTTCTTGAATGAGCCCAAAATGCCTCCAAATCCCTTAAAAGATGGCATAACCCTAACTCACATCCAAGAGGGGTTAATAAAACATATTATAATTATTATTATTTATTAGTCCATTGGTTTCTAAAGATTAGCCCCTTTTGCCGAAACTTCACCTTTTTGAGCCTGCCTGCCTTAGCAAAGATTATTATTTTTAATTATTTGAAAAGGGGACATGACAAGTCCTCCCCTCCCAAATATTTATTTTCCTCAAGAAATGAAGGTTGGAATGCTCAAGAATATGTGCTCCTTCCCAAGTTGCATTCTCTAGTGGTAATCCTTTCCATTTGACCAAATACTCTATGATGCTCCTATTTCTCAATCTTTTCTCTCTTGTATCCAAAATCTCTTCTGATATCAAAACTAATTTCCCTTCATCATCAAGAGGTGGTAATTCTGTAGATACTATGGTTTGCTGTCCTAGAACTTTCTTCAGAAAAGATACATGGAAAACATTATGTATTTTTCTATTTGGTGGGAGCTCCAATTCATAAGCTACCTCTCCTACCTTCTTGATGATCTTATAAGGCCCATAGAACCTTGGCTTGAGTTTCTCTGCCCCACTCCTCTTCAAGGTGGTTTGCTTATATGGCTGCAACTTGAAAAATACTAAATCTCCCACCTCAAAAGATCTTTTAGTCCTTTTTCTATCATCATACAACTTCTGTTGGTTCTGTGCATGTTGTAGATTATCCCTGAGAGACCTTATTATGTCTTGGCTTTGCTTGACAAAATCACTTGCTACAGGTACTCTACTATCTAAAAGTACTAGATCAAAAAAGGAAAGGGCATCATAACCATAAAGAGCATGAAAAGGAGGCATACCAATAAAAATGTGATGAGATGTATTGTAACAATACTCCCCTAGGTGCAACCATTTCACCCAAGCATGTTGTTGATTTGAAAAATAGTTCCTCAAATATCCCTCTATCCATTTATTAACTATCTATATTTGTCCATCTATTTGAGGGTGATAGCTAGTACTAGGAATGAGTTCAGTTCTTGCCAAATGAAAGAGCTCCTTCCAAAAAGAGCTAAGGAATTTATTGTCTTGGTCACTGACAATGTTTCTAGGCAAGCCATGTAATCTAAAAATTTCTTTGAAGAATAATTCGACCACTTGTGATACCTTGAAATCAAATGTGATAGGAAAGAAATGTGCATACTTAGTTAGTCTATCTACCACCACATATATGCAATCCTTACCTTGAACCTTGGGCAACCCAGTGATGAAGTCCATGGAAATACTTTTCCATTTTTGTTTAGGAATAGGAAGTGGTTGCAACAACCTTGCAGGAAAATGTTGCTCACTCTTGCTTTGTTGGCATACCATACATTCCTTAAATGTGTTTAAGGACATCCTCCTTCATACCCTTCCATGAAAACTGCTCTCGAATTTTCCTTTATGTCTTGAATTTTTCAAAGGTGTGTCATGAAAGGCCCTCAATATCCTCTCCTTAGTTTTTGATCCTGGCACTAAGAAGATCTTGTTCTTGTAATAAATCAATTCATCAACAACCTTGTACCTATTATCATCTACTAACTTATCCAAAATCTTGGTGGCAAAGGAATCTTTAGCATACTCTAAAATTATGGACACTTTCCAATCAACAAAGATAGATGTTAAGGAACACAGAGTGGGCTTTCTTGAGAGAGCATCAACAACCACATTATGCTTTTTTTTCATGTATTCAATATCAAAATCATAAGCTTGCAATTTTCTTACCCATTTTTGTTGATGATCATTCAAATCCCTTTGGTTCAAGAAGAACTTGAGGCTATTATGGTCTGTATTTACAATGACTCTCCCACATACCAAATATTATCTAAACTTATGAAGTGCATGTGCATGATTGCCAACATTTTCTTATCATAGATGGAGTAACCTTTCTCTGATTGATTTAGTTTTCTACTCTCAAATTCTATTGGATGTCCCCTTTGATTTAGGACAGCCCCTATACCTTCTCCAGAAGCATCACATTCAACAACAAAAGGTAAAGAGAAATCTAGAATTGCAAGCACAGGGCATGAACTCATTACCTCCTTAAGCTTATCAAATATTTTTTGTGTCTCTTCTGTCCAAACAAAAGCTCCTTTCTTTGTCAAATCAGTCAAGGGGGCAGCAAGCTGAGAAAATCCCTTGGCAAATCTCCTATAGTAGCTATACAACCCGAAGAAACCTCTCAACTGTGTAAGATTAGTGGGTGGAGGCCAATCCAAAATTGCCTGAATTTTTTGTTGATCAACTTGTACTCCATTAGAACTTATAATATGTCCCAAATATAGGATCTTTGCCAAACCAAACTCTTATTTAGATAGCTTAGCATAGAAGGATTGTTGCTCCAAGATTCCCAAAACAATATCTATGTGCTTTAGATGTTCTTCCCATGTTTTACTATAAATCAAGATATCATCAAAAAATACCAAAACAAATTTTTGAAGATGTTGGCTGAATACCTTATTCATACAAGATTGGAATGTTACAGGTGCATTAGTGAGGCCAAATGGCATAACAAGAAATTCAAAGTGCCCATAGTGACATTTGAATGCAGTCTTTTCCACATCTTCACTCCTCATTTGGATTGATGGTACCCTAATCTTAAGTCAATTTTTGAGAAGTATACAGCACCATGTAACTTGTCAATGAGTTCATCTATGCGTGGTATGGGATACCTATTTTTTATGGTCTTCTTGTTTAGTGCCCTATAATCTATACACATTCTCATTGTACCATCCTTTTTCTTGACAAGTACCACAGATGATGCAAATAGACTAGAGCTAGGCCTTATGAATCCCATCTCCAGGAGTTCCTTAATATTTTTTTCAATTTCTTCCTTATAACCTCTTGAATGGCAGTATGGGGTTGTTATAATTGGTTTGGCACCCTATTCTAACTCTATAACATGCTCAAAACCTCTATCTGGTGGTAATCCTAGAGGCAAGTCATTGAAAACTATACTATGCTTATCAAGAATATTTTGACTTTCAAAATGGAAATTACCTTGATTCTTTGGAGAGCTTGTTGGATGGATTATGACTCCTGCTACCCATGCTACTTGTCCTCTTCGAAAAGTCCTCTCCATCCTCTTTGCAGAGATTGCCTTAGGTGCTCCATTTGATAAGCCTCTCAATAAGACTTCTTTCCCATTGGAATGAAATTTAAACTTCATAGTTTGATGGTTCATGTAATAGCCTCCAATAGAGTGCAACCATTGAACACCCAATACAAGATCTGTCTCCCCAATGCTAACAACATAGAAGTCATCACATAACTCATAATCTCCTAAGGTCATTTTGAGTTGTTTCACCACCCATGTGCAAGGAATAAAGAATCCATCAGCTACAGTAACATTGAATCCCTCAAAATCTTCTACTTTAAGCCCTCTTTTCATGACAAATCCCTCATCAATAAAATTGTGAGTCACCCCACTATCAAGAAGAACTATCAACCTTTTCCTTGCTAGTACCCCTCGAATTTGAAAGGGATGGTATCTTGGGACTCCTGATAATGCTGCTAAAGTGCTATCCTTACTGATTTCTTTTTCTCTCTCTTCTTCTTCCTCATCCTTAATGTCATGAAATTCCTCATGCTCAGTTGAATCAAACTCTGAAGCAACTTCAATATAGTGCACTTGACCTTTCCCCAAACATCTGTGTCCTGAAACCCATGGTTCTCTACAAGTGAAACAAAGATTTTTTCTTCGTAATTCACTCCTAGTCTCCTCATCTACCTTCTTTTTTGCCACATTTATCACATCTTTTGGTGGTAGTGTTGGAAAGGTCTTTTTTTGAAAATTCCCCTTATGTTGCCAAAGATTTGAGGGTTTTTGATTAGTGACTGGTTTCATAGGCACTCAAGTTTCAAGTTGCAAGCTTCTTTTGATAGCTTCCTATAAGGTTGAGGGTGAGAAAGCCTTAACCAAACCCTTAACAGAATCTTCCAAACCATCAATAAAAAGATAAATAATTCTCTTTTCACTCATATCAGGTACCATAATAGCCACTTTTTGAAACTCTTCTATATACTCATTAACTGATTTGGTTTGCTTCAACTTTGACAATTCTTTAAAATACTCTTCATCATCCTTGAGGTCAAATCTATCTATCACTCTTTGACTGAAATCGTCAAATGTAGTTACTTGATCATGACCTTGAGTAGTCATTCCATGATACCACCAATCATAGGCTGCATCTTCCAAGTGTAGACTTGTAAATTGAACATCTTCACTCTCCTTCATGGGGTTAAGTGTGAAGAAGGTCTGTAATTTTTGTAGCCATGCTCTAGCTGAAATTTTATTTGTTCCATCAAAAGTAGGTGCTGTAAACTTGCTTATTTTATTTTTAAGCTCTCTTCCACTTATGTCATGCTCCCTCCTGTACTCTTTCTTGGGCATCAAAGTGTTCATCATATCCACATATTCTCTAAAAGGAACCGAACTATGAAAATCATCATCTAAGCCATTGTAAGTAGCTCTTAATGCAATCAAGTTACCTGTAACCTCTTCCATGGGATTAAGGGCTGGATTTGGTACTGGTGGCTCATCTGCAGGCAGGAAAATTGTTGTTGTTGATTTAGAGGGTGTGGGTTTCAGATTTCTTGGCTCCTTTGAAGTGCTCCCTTTCTCATTACTAGATGCAACTCCTTGCAATTTTTCTGTCAATATTCGCAAAGCCTCTCAAGTTTCTGCCAAACTATCCACTGTTTGCTTCTGAGTATTTTGGATGTCTTGGAAGAATTTCTTTGCCATCTCATCTAGGTCAGCCATACTTTTTCCTTCCTTGGATTTTTTACTTTTACTTTTAACTGGAGGTTTGATCAAAAAAAAATTATTCTTTTCTCGCTGCAAATATCTCTTTTCTCTTTCATTTAGTTGCATGCAAACTTCTACAAACCCTCAGGCTGGCAAGATCATAGCTTTGATACCACTGTAATTTCCCCTTTATAATTTTATATGATATTTAAAGCCTCTAATCAGGTTTTTAAAATCAAACAACCAATATTTCAAAGATCCACCAATTTCTCAATAAAACCCAAATCGGGTATGCCCGAAATAGTGCCAAAAACTTCACAGCTTCACATATAATTAATAAATCTGAAAGTGGACATTTTTATATAAATTTCACCAGAATAACAGCCTATAAAATGATATTTCTAGATCTGTATAGCATTTTCATAACAACTCTCAAACGGAGGACAAAAACAATGCTCATCAGGCTCTCGAAAATAACACAAAATAGCCCGAAAACACCACAAAAACACTAATAATATAGCATAGAAGTATAACTATGAAAAAATACATATATTCAACTCTATTTTAACATTTAAATGTCTAAAATATAGAAGCAATCCAAACTGATAAGAAATACTCAACCGGAAACACCAAACTCTTACAAAAAACACACCCGAAAACCCACAAATTTGCACTGTTCAGCATGAGGGCAAACTCTACATGAGCTTGCACATGGAATGGCTTTAAAATCCTATCCTTATCCTTCCTAAAAACTTGAAAACTCCCGTCCTTGGGTCTCCTTCTCCACAAGTTTGGCAGCCTCTACAGAACAACAAAGCAATGAGCAAAAATCAAGTTCTCAAATGAGCCCAAAATGCCTCCAAATCCCTTAAAAGATGGCATAACCCTAACTCACATCCAAGAGGGGTTAATAAAACATATTTTAATAATAATTTTCATTTATTAGTCCATTGGTTTCCAAAGATTAGCCCCTTTTGCCGAAACTTCACCTTTTTGAGCCTGCCTGCCTTAGCAAAGATTATTATTTTTAATTATTTGAAAAGGGGACATGACAATCCCAGTGCTAGAGAGCTTCTTTGCTTTCAGCATCAGGAAGCTTTTTCATGAACCAACATGTTTTCATGCTTGCTAGGTAAAAGCACAAACCAGTGTCACCTTTTATAAAGAAAAGTGATATCAGAATGTGACAGTTCAACATTAATGACAAAAAAAATGGTATTTGCATTTAAAATATGAAGATGATGTAAACTGATGAAATGTGTAGAATTGTATGAATTTTATGACTATAATTTTTATTATTTTTTTGACTAAGAATTTATTCATTTTATTTTATTTTGAAGTCCCTTTTTTAACTGTAAAAAATATAGGATGTAGTTCCCATCAAACAAGTATGTGCAAATCATCTTTTTTTGTTATGATTTGAAAATATTTTATAGATGACATGTATAGCTAGTGCACAAAAAAAGAAATAATTATTTTTGATGTATATTTTCTTTGTTATAAGTACTCAAGTTTGACCTTGTCAGAATCCAATAGTTTTTTCCTCTCGTCAAAACTTCCCTATCAAATCTATACCTTTTTGAAAAAAAATTACATATTCATGAAGAGGATTCTCTCCTCTAGTGATAAATATATTTTTTTTTATTTTTTTGATATGATTTACTATTTTTTTTCATTTTTTGAGAGAGCATCTTCTGAAATGTTGAAATATCGACTTATAATATTTTTAGATTATAACATATTATAACTAATCAAAAAACTCAAAAATTTATATAATGATGATATTGAATCTGAAATCTATAAAAGGGTATTTTTAGTTTTTTTTTTAAATTGAGTTTTGATAGAGAAATGAGATTTGACCAAAACAGGTTTTTGTATCACAAACGGTGACACAGATCTATGCTTTTACCCTGCTAATAGGTTTAGTTTCCCATGTGCATGAAATAAAAAATCAACTTGTGAGGAAGGGTAGCTACTTTAACAAGCCAGTTAATGACTTTGTTCAATTTCTATTTGGTAAATACTTATACATAGTATATTAGATGTTCTCATATTTCCAAGAAGTGCATGAGCGCAACTATTTCCCTTAGAGATAGAAAATTTTGATTTGTTTTCTAGTTGCAAAGTTGTTGATTTTATGTGTGACAAAGATGTGTGTCATTTTTTGATGTTAATGACTCTATGCCCAATAGATTGTCTAAAGGTCACTGATCATATGCTTAGAAATGAAGCATCCCCCTTGAGTCACCAAAAATGTTGACATTTTTGTCACCATTTACCCCATTACAGATAACCAATTAGAGACATATTTCATGGGATAAGTTCTATAATTTTTGGCTGAGAAAGGTTATGTCTTTTTGGGAATTCTCAGGTGCATGAAAACATTGTGTGTTTTCGGGCGTAGAAAGAGTTGGTTGAATGATTTTCTTGTCAAATGAACACTTTTCTACTCATTTGACATTCACATATTGAAACCATGGTGCATTTTCATGCTCGCGCATTATTGTAGGTCAAATTTAAGAGAGGAGCTTTCATCTTGTGCTCTTACGTTGCGGGGCATTTCAAGTGTCAAATGACTGTAGGAGCACCCTTTTTTCTCATTCAACATCATGATCGAGTAATATCATGATCTTGTGCAAGTTGTGATCTTTCACTACATGACATTGTGTGTTGTGTGTTGCAGTATCTTTTTGTGCCGTGATGTTGAATTGAAGTGTGTTTTTGTGCTCTGCGTATCATCCCAAATCTATTATGCAAAAGGATTTTCATGTTGTGATGGTCTACAAGCCAAAACTATTTTCCATTTTTCGTGCTTGCATTATTTTTTCTATTGATTGTGATGCGACCTAAGAGCTCAATATTTATGGTTGAACTGCATTTTTGGGCTTTTTCATGTGACATAAGTGGTTTTCCTTCCTATGTCGCCACTTGAAAATTGTATGGGTATGATTTTATTGACTGTAGGAGCATTTATTGGCCTATTCCATCATCATTTCATGGATCAGATACATATGGAAATCATATTTATTTATTTTTATTCTACTTGGGTTGTTTATTCTTTCTGTAGAGTTCTTCATTTATGGATATTCCCTGTCACTTCATGATCAAATGTACACATAATATGAAATTTTATCTGATATTTCTTGATTTTCTCTCTGTAACTTAACTCCATTTGAGTTGGAGTTTGAATTGTATTGTTGTATATGAGTTATGCTTGATCTCTTTAAAAGGAAACTTGTTGGAGATAATTCTTCAAATTGTATATTTTCATTGATGTTACATAAATGTTAGTATTAATAGAGCAATGGAGAACTTGCAATATTAACCAAGCATATTTAGTATTGACTGATGAGTCAAGTAATGAAGAACATTCAATGTTAATTATATAGTTAGGCAATGAAGGATATCCATCTTGTAGTGTTAACCAAGTGGTCGAGCATCAAAGGACTTCCATTGTTAACCGAGAATTCAATCTCAGTATTGATCAAGTGATAGAAAAATAATCTTGTCTAATAATTAATTGATTGAGGTTGACTATTTAGATGTTTGATGATTATTTGTAAGTTTATTCAAGTTGAATTATAAAAGCTTATGATATATAAGAAAGGTCAAGTAGTGAGGATAAGAGGAGGAAGTGGAATACATGGAATAAGATGGATATGTTTTTCGAGTCTGGAAAATAAGTTGCAAAGAATATTCTAATTAGTAAGGATCTAGAACGAAACCCTAAATAGAGATCTGAATCTATGAAAGAAGTTGCTTCATAAATTAAGTCAAATTATTCTTTGTTGGATACAATTGTTAATTGAATGTTGTCTTTGATGTTACACAAATGTCATATCAGTCATCAGACAAGAGTCTACCGAGCTCACAAGGTTAGCAAAGGAAAGTTAGCTTCTACCGAGCTCACAAGGTCAGCAAAGGAAAGTTAGCTTCTACCAAGCTCACAAGGTCAGCAAAGGAAAGTTAGTATCTACCAAGCTCACTTGGTCATCAAAGGAAATGTGGCAGAAAGTTAACTTCTACCGAGCTCACAAGGACAGCAAAGGAAGGTCAGTGCTAATCAAGTTCACTTGGTCTCGAAAGGACTTTTGCAGGTTTTGCAGTGTTTACCGAGATTCACTTGGTTAATGCTAGAAAATCATTCTGAAGCAGTGTTTACTGAGCTTCACTTGGTTAACACTAGAAAACCATTATGGAACAGTAGTTACCGAGCTGAATCGGCCAGGGAAGGATTTTATTATTTTATTTCATGGAATTAATGTAGTCGACTAATGTTTTTTTTAGTTGTTGTAACTTATATATGAGCCGACTTGATAAATCTAAAAGGTATATATAGATGTTCAAGTTGTGGAATTAAGAGTATGTATGTGAGTGTGAAAAAGTGAATGGAAGAGTAAGTATATGAATGAGAAAGGAATAAGTGATTAATGAGTGAATTCTGATAAAGGATTAGATATCCTGGAGGAGCTGCGAAGTTGTATTTGATCAGTAAGGATCCAATAAAGCACAACATAGATCTGTAATCAGCAAAAGATAAGTTTCATATCATTCAGGTCATTTCATTATTGCTTTCTTATCATTGTAATAGTGAATTCAGAATCTCTTTACAGAGTCGGTCTAACAGCCATTTTGTAAATCCTCTAACAAGGTGACAATTCAATTGAATTTGTCTAAAGACCTCTAACCAGGCCACTCCTAACAGGGTGATTAAATCCTCTAACAAGGTCACACCTAATAGTGTGTATTGTAACCTTTAATAGGGTTGGCTCCAGCAGGGCTCACTTCAGAAGAGTGAAAATTGGTGACTAGTTACTTGGTGGTTTTTTCCATATTGGGTTTCTATGTTAAATCTGGTGTCTCTTGTGTTCATTTAGTTAATCTTTGCATACATATTAATAACTTTGAATGCTAGATGAACAGTAACTAGTTAACTTACCGAGTTAAAGTTTTTCTAAACTATTTACTGAATATCAGTAGTAAATAAGCATTTTAGACATCTAAGGGATTTTTGGACTTGTTTTTGTGGTAACTGATTCACCCCTCCCCTCTCAATTACTTCATCTATATTTCCAACAATTGGTATCAGAGCTTTTTGGTGCTTTCAGGAAAAGATTTCAAGGATCTAAGCTAAAGATCAGGATGTCTTACAAAAGGGAAATTCCAAGACTTAACAAGAACAACTTCTCTGCTTGGAAAGGACTGATGAGACTTCACCTTGCATCCATTGGTGATATAGGACTGAAGTACCTTGATGAAAAATATGCAGAACCTGCTGGTACACTATCTGTCAATGATATTGCTAAAAAGAAGACTCACAACACTATGATGATAGATATAGCATCTGCTCTGAGTTATGAAGAATTTGACAACATAAAGGATTGTAAAAATGCCTTTGAAATGTGGGAAAAGCTAAAAGAAATCTATGGAGGAGATGATAATGTGAGAAGAGCCAAAGCAGAAAGTCTGAGAGGACAATTTGACCAAATGAAAATGAGAGAGGATGAAAACATTGCCAAATATGTTGAAAGAGTTAAAGCATGTGTCAGTGCAATCAAAGCATCTGGAGGAGATATCAGTGAAGAGACAGTTATAAGTAAAGTTATCAGAACATTACTACCAATCTATACAATTAGAGTCTCTGCAATTCAAGAAAGAAGATGTGAAGCAAATCAGAAGATAAATCTAGAGGCCATAGTTGGAAGATTAACTGCATTTGAACTAGACAACTTTGACAACTATGTTCCAGCTTCCAAAAATATTGAATCAAAATTTGAAGCCAAGCTTTCACTCAAGGAGAAAAGAAAAAAGAAAAAGCAATCCCAGTCAGAAAGTGAAGATGAATCAGACCAAAGTTTAGATAGTGATCTTGAAGTGATTGAAGCTCTATTAGCAAGGAAATATTCCAGAGGCAGAGGAAAATATAAAGGTAAAGTTCCTCTAATTTGTTTTTCATGTGAAGAAATTGGTCATATTGTTGCTAGGTGCCCAAACAAACAGAACAAAGATGAGAAGAAATATTTCAAGTACAATGGCAAGAAAGACTTCAAATCCTTCAGGGACAAAGGTAAGAAAACATGTTTTATGGCTAAAGATTCTAATGATCCTAATGATGAAGAAGAAGATGAAATTGTCTACATTGCTGTGAAAGATGAGTCTAATTATGATGAGGAAATGGCACTCATTTCTCATATGAGCAAAAATGATACATGGATCATAGATAGTGGTTGTTCTCATCACATGATTGGTGATAAAACTAAGTTTGAATATTTTGAAGACTATGATGGTGGCACTGTAAGATTTGGTAACAATGAACCTTGTTGTATAAAAGGAAGAGGAAGAATCTCTCTAACCAAAGAACTCATATGTGATAATGCCTATTGGGTAAAAGGTCTAAAGCATAATTTGTTGAGTGTGGCACAGCTACTCAATAATGGATTCAAAGTAGAATTCATGCATGGAAAAGCAAGATTGCTGGATGAAAAAAGAAAACTGATTGGATTAGGCACTAAAACAAAAGGTAACTTATTTTATCTTGAACTTGGTGAATGTTCATATTTTATTGCTCAAGTTGAAAAAATTTGGTTATGGCATAAAAGGTTGTGTCATGTCAATTTTGATAATTTGGTGAAGATAAGCAAATTCAAGAAAGTAAGAGGCATTTCTAACATAAAGAAACCTGAGTCGGTTATGCAAGAATTGTCAGATTGGTAAAATGGGAAAGACTAGCTTTAAAAGTAAAAACTATCAGTCTGAAGATATATTAGAAATTGTGCATACTGATTTATGTGGACCCATTGGAATTGAAAGCTATACTGGAGAAAAGTTCTTCATTCTTTTTGTTGATGATTACTCAAGAATGATGACTGTCATGTATCTAAAGAACAAATTAGAAGCATTTGAGAAATTCAAATGGTATTTGGACAAAGTAGAAAAGGAAACAGGGAAAAGATTGAAATGCTTGAGGTCAGACAGAAGTGGAGAATTCATTTCACATGAGTTCAATAACTTTTGTATTGAAAGAAGAATTAAAAGATAGGTGTCAGCCCCTGGAACACCTAAGCAAAATGGAATAGCTGAAAGGAGGAACAGATTTATCATGGATTGTGCAAGAACCTTAATGATTGAAAAAGGCATTGCTATCAAATACTGGAAGGAAGCTATTAGCACTACAGTTCATACCCTGAACTGAGTATAGCTAAAAAGGGACTCATTCAAAACTCCCTATGAGCTATGGTATGGCTATAAACCTAATATAAGTTATCTAAAAGTGTTTGGAAGTAAATGTTACATTTTGAAAGAATCTAAAAAAGGCAAATTTGATGCGAAAAGTGATGAAGGAATATTTTTGAGATACTCTTGCAAAAGTAAAGCATATAGATGTTTGAACTTGTCTACTAACAAAGTTATAGAAAGTGCACATGTGAAAGTTGATGAGTTTGCAGAAAGGATTGAAGAAGAAAGAAAAAGGGAACCAAAAGATTATAGAAGGTTTCTTTTCATTGAACCTTGTACTATACCAATCAATCAGGAATCTTCTACTCCTAAGTCATCAGTAACCGAGTTATAGGAAGTTCAAATCAAGCTACAGCAACACGAGTTACACTCAGATGCTACCGAGCAAATGTCTATCGAACCTGAAGGACCTGAGCCAATATCTACTGAGCCAGAACAGCCAGAACCTAAAGTTGAAATGCAAAAGGATAACAATGAAATTCATTCAAAAAGAAAAGAACTTGTATTAGCAAAATATGTCAAGAGACATCACTCAGCAGATCAGATCATTGGAGACAAATCTAAAAGAACCATGACAAGAAATAAGTTGAAAGGTACTTGTTTACTTGTTGATTTTGAAGCTAGAAATATCAAAGATGCGTTAGGAAATGACAGTTGGATTGATGCTATGAATGAAGAAATAAAGTAGATAGAGAAAAACAAGACATGGACTCTTGTACCCAAGCCTAAAGATAAAAATGTGATTGGAACTAAGTGGATATTCAGAAACAAGTTGACTGAAGATGGTAAGGTATCAAGAAACAAAGCTAGACTAGTATGCAAAGGATATGCTCAAGAAGAAGGAATAGACTATGGAGAAACTTTTGCTCCTGTTGCAAGACTGGAAAGAGTCAGAATCTTACTTGCATATGCTTCTCACAAAGAATTGAAATTTTATCAGATGGATGTCAAGTCAACATTACTCAATGGTATACTGGATGAAGAGGTTTACATTGAACAACCTGAAGGTTTTGTTGATCCAAATAAAAGAAACATGTTTTGTAAATTACACAAGGCACTATATGGTCTGAAACAAGCCCCTAGAGCATGGTATGAAAGATTGCATAACTATCTTATTCAAATTGGTTTTCAAAGAACTAATGATAACAGTAGCTTGTATATAAAGGAAGGACCAGATGATAAGATTCTCTTGGTAGAAATATTTGTAGATGATACTGTTTTCACAGGAAATGATGATCTTTGCAAAGAATTTTTAGAACAAATGAACAAGGAATTTGAAATTTCTATGTTTGGTGAGATAAAAAAAATTGTTGGTCTTCAAATTCAATAGAATAAAAATGGTATCTACATCACTCAATCAAAATACATCAAGGAGATATTGAAAAAGTTTGGTATGGAAGATTGTAAACCAGTTGGGACTCCTATGTGTACTAGATTAAAACTTACCAAGGAAGATGAATCAAAAGAAGTAGATCAAACCTTGTATAGATCTATGATTGGAAAGTTATAGTATGTAGTTCATACTAGGCCAGATATTACCCTTGCAGTTGGTATTGTAGCAAGATTTTAAGCAAAACCAAGAGAAAATCACATGATCGCAATCAAAAGAATAATGAGATATTTGAAAGGAACTGAAGATTATGGTTTATGGTAAAAATTTGGAGGTAATCTAGATTTAAAAGTATTTATTGATGTTGATTGGGCAGGAAACTTTGATGACAAAAAAAGTACAAGTGGAGGAGCATTCTTTCTAGGAAAGAGGTTGGTTTCTTGGACAAGCAAAAAATAGAATTGTACATCCCAATCTACAGCAGAGATAGAGTATGTTGTTGCAGTAGTAAACTATTCTAATATTGTTTGGTTTAAACAGTTGTTGGAAGGCATGAAGGTGGAAATCAAAGAACCAGTTGTTATGTTCTGCGATAATACAAGTGTAATCAACATATCTAAGAATCTAGTGATGCATTCCAAAACTAAGCACATTGCAATAAAATATCATTTTGTTAGAGAATTGGTGCAAGATAAGGAGATCAAATTGGAATATGTCCATACAAAGGACCAAATTTCCAACATATTCACAAAACCATTACCTAAAGATGCATTCTTCTGTCTAAGAAGTAAGTTAGGGGTCACTCCCCTATCTGAAGTTCACTAAAATGAAGTTTTAGTGATGCATCAACATACCAAGTTAAAGATCTATCAGTTGATGTAGCATAGATAGGAAACATTGCATATGAATCAGTACTAAAGGTACATTAAAATTCATTTGAGGTATGTTTTCTTTGGCATGTGTTGTTAAAGAGGGAGAGTTTTACTTTCATATCTTTTCGAAATTTGTTTGAAAGAAGGGTTTGCTATGTAATTCCTTCACAAAGGGAGATTACTGAAAGAGGGAGAGTTTGCTAAAGAAAGTTGTTCTAACAAGAAAAAGACTTGTTAGACTTGTTTCCAAATTTTATTTTGCTATGACATGTTGTGTTGCCATCAATGCCAAAGAGGGAGATTTTCGGATACAATTGTTAATTGAATGTTGTCTTTGATGTTACACAAATGTCATATCAGTCATCAGACAATAGTCTACCGAGCTCACAAGGTCAGCAAAGGAAAGTTAGCTTCTACCGAGCTCACAAGGTTAGCAAAAGAAAGTTAGCTTCTACCAAGCTCACAAGGTCAGCAAAGGAAAGTTAACTTCTACCGAGCTCACAAGGTCAGCAAAGGAAAGTTAGTATCTACTAAGCTCACTCGGTCATCAAAGGAAATGTGGCAGAAAGTTAACTTCTACCGAACTCACAAGGATAGCAAAGGAAGGTTAGTGCTAACTGAGTTCACTTGGTCTCCAAACAACTTTTGCAAGTTTTGCAGTGTTTACCGAGATTCACTTGGTTAACACTAGAAAACCATTCTGAAGTAGTGTTTACCGAGCTTCACTTGGTTAACACTAGAAAACCATTCTAGAATAGTAGTTACCGAGCTGAGTCAGCCAGCAAAGAATTTAATTATTTTATTTCATGGAATTAATGTAGCAGACTGATTTTTTTTTAGTTGTTGTAACTTATATATGAGCCGACTTAATAAATCTGAAAGGTATATATATAGATGTTCAAGTTGTGGAATTAAGAGTATGTATGTGAGTGTGAAAAAGTAATGGAAGAGTGAGTATATGGATGAGAAAGGAATAAGCGATTAATGAGTGAATTCTGATAAAGGATTAGATATCCTAGAGGAGCTACAAAGTTGTATTCGATAAGTAAGGATCTAGTAAAGCAGAACATAGATCTGTAATCAGAAAAAGATAAGTTGCATATCATTCATGTCATTTCATTGTTGCTTTCTTATCATTGTAACAATGAATTCAGAATCTCTTTACAGAGTTGGTCTAACAGCCATTTTGTAAATCCTCTAACAAGGTGACAATTCAGTTGAATTGTTCTAAAGACCTCTAACCAAGCCACTCCTAAAAGGGTGATTAAATCCTCTAACAAGGTCACACCTAACAGTATGTATTGTAACCTTTAACAGGGTTGGCTCCTAACAGGACTCACTTCAGAAGAGTGAAAATTGGTGACTAGTTACTTGGTGGTTTTTCTCATATTGGGTTTCCACATTAAATCTAGTGTCTCTTGTGTTCATTTAGTTAATCTTGGCATGCATATCAATAACTTTGAATGCTAGATGAACAGTAACTAGTTAACTTACTGAGTTAAAGTATTTCTGCACTATTTATCGAATCTCAACAGTAAATAAGCATTTTAGACATCTAAGGGATTTTTGGACTTGTTTTTGTGGTAACTGATTCACCCCTCCCCTCTCAGTTACTTCATCTATATTTCCAACAATTCTTACCTTCTAACCATTGTATCATTGAAGAAATGTCTTAATAGAGTTGAATTAATAGTCATATTGTAAATCCTTTAACAAGGTCACATTTTAAGTTTGAAGTGTATGAAGACCTCTAACTAGGCTACTCCTACAGGGTGGTACAAATCCTCTAATAGGGTCATACTTAATTGTATGTATTGTAACCTTTAACTGGGTTGGTTCCTAATAGGGCTCACTTCATAAAAGTGAAAAATATTATAACTAGTTGCATGGTGGTTTTCCCAAATTGGGTTTCCATGTTAAATATTGGTATCATCTGTGTTCATGTTATTTTATTTATGCTTTATGTTTCTTCAACAATGTTACTAAAGGTTAAAGCATATTAATATTCATAAGCCTATTTTGTTAACCAAGTGACAACAATAACTTAGTTTTAACTGAGCTAGAAAATATTGAATTATCAGTTAAAAGTTTGATATGACATCTAGGGATAAGGAATTGTTTTATGGTAACTGATTCACCCCTCCCCTCTTAGTTACTCTCTTCATTTCCAACAATTGGTACTGAAGCATTTGGTGCTTGTAGGAAAGGTTTCAAGGACCTAAGCTAAAGATCAAGGTGTCATACTGAAGGGAGATTCCCAAGATTAACAGAGAAAATTTTTCAGCTTGGCAAAAATTGATGAAGCTACACCTATCAAGCATTGGAGATATTGGTATGTTCTACTTGGAAACAAATATTGCCACCACCTAAACCTATGACTATGGAACATATAAAAGAAGCAAAGGATCACAATATAATGATGATTGATATAGCTTCCTCTCTCAACTATTCTAAATTTAATAATGTTAAATATTGTCCTACTACATTTGAAATGTGAGAAAAACTATAGAAAGTATATGGAGGTGATCAAAATGTTCAAAGATCCAAAGAAAAAAGTTTAAAAGGTAAGTTTGATCAAATGAAAATGAAATAAGGTGAGAACATTGTCCAATACAACAAAAGAATCAAAGAAAGTTTGAGTGCAATTAGAGCTACACGAGGAGACATAATCGATGAGGCAGTGGTCAGCAAGATACTAAGAACTCTTCTTCCTATTTATGCAATTAGAGTTTTAACAATTCAAGAGATGAGATGCAATCCTAAAAATAATATAACCTTGGATGCACTTGTGGGAGGATTGACTACTTTTGAATTGGATAACTTTGATAACTATGCTTCTAATCTGAGTAATTTTGAGTCTTAATTCAAAGCCAAACTAACTCTTGGCAGAAAAGGAGGAAAATCAAAAGGCAAACAAGTTGATAGTGATGAAGAAGATTAATTGAATGAAGACCTTGAAGTCATTGAAGCCCTACTTGCAAAAAGATTATCAAAAGGGAAAGGAAAATTCAGAGGAAAAATTCTATTGATTTGATTCTCATGTGAAGAAGTTGGTCACGTTGTTGCAAGATGTCCAAAAAAAGAAGATAAAGATGAGAAGATAAGTAACAGGTTCAAAGACAATAAATACTTCAAGAACTATAAGGACTATAAAGACAAAGGTAAGAAATCTTATTACATTGGTAAAGATTCTGATACTGATGATAATGAACAAGAAGGATTTTATATTGTTGGTATGCATGAATCTAATAATGAGGAAAATGAAAAGATGGCACTTATTTCTCATGTTATCAAAAATGATACATGGATCATAGATAGTGGTTGTTCTCATCACACTACTAGCTAGTGACAAAACTAGGTTTGAACATTGTAGAACACTATGATGGTGGAAGTGTTATATTTTTAAACAATGAACCATGTTATGTAAAAGGAAAAGGAATCATAGAATAAATTGAAGGAATCAAATGTGAAAATGCTACTACATTGAAGGATTAAGAGATAATCTACTCAGTGTGGCACGGTTGAACATTATAGGATACAAGGTAGAATTCATGAATGGCAAAGCTAAACTATTGGATAGAAAAAGACACTTGGTTAAGACCGAAAATCAAACAAAAGGTACACTTTTTTACCTAGATCTCACTAAAAATACATGTTTATTGGCTCAAATTGAGATAAGTTGGCTATGGCATAAAAGGATGTGTCATGTTAACTTTGATAACTTGGTTACCATAAGGAAGAACAAAAGAGTAAGAGGCATACCATGTCTAAAGAAACCTAAGATGGGTATGTGTAAACAATATAAAATTGGAAAGATGAGTAAAAGAAGTTTCAAAAGTAAGTCTTTTAATTATGAAGAAGTTTTGGAACTAGTTCATACGAATCTTTTTGGACCAATAGGTATAGAAAGCTACTGTGAAGACACATTTTATTCTATTTGTTGATGATTATTCTAGGATAATGATTGTAATGTTCTTAAAAGATAAATCTGATGTTTTTCAAAAGTTCAAATGGTATTTGGCTAGAGTTGAGAAGGAAAAAAGGAAGAATTTGAAATTCTTGAGATTGAATAGAGTAGGTGAATTCATCTCAAATGAATTCAATAAATTTTGCAATGAAAGAGGAATCAAAAGATAGGTAGAAGAACCTAGAACACCAAAGAAAAATGGTACAGAAAAAAGAAGGAACAGATCTATCATGAAGTGTGCAAGAATACTAATGATTGAGAAAAATGTTACACCAAAATACTAGAGAGAAGTAATAAGCACATTAGTTCATATACTAAACCGAGTTCAACTAAAGAAAGGTACAAACAAAACACCTTATGAGTTATGGTATGGAAACAAGCCTATTATTTTTTATCTTAGAGTATTTGAAAGAAAATGATATATCTTGAAATATGTAAGGAAAGGAAAACTTGATACAAAAAGTGATGAAGGTATATTCCTAGGTTACTCCAATAAGAGTAAGGCATATAAATGTTTATCTTCCTACTCAAAAAGTCATAGAAAATGCACTTGTGAAGATTAATGAGTTTGCAAAAAAGAGTGAAGAACATAGCAACAAGGATCTTTAAGACGAAAAAAAGTTTATTTACAATGAGGAGGAACTTGAGACTTTACCACAATCAGTTGGAGTCAAGTCATAGACAGAGGTACCCAAGTCATAGAAAAAGTCACCCAAGTCAGAAAAAAGGCACTTGAGTCACAAATAGAGGCACCTGAGTCATAGATAGAGATACCTAAGTTACACTCAAATCAACGAGAGGAGCTTGAGCAAAAAGAAGAAGATCATGGAGAACCAAGTGAACCAAGTTTAGTTTCAAGAAAGAAAGATCCAAGACTTGAAAAATATGTCAAAAGACATCATGTACCTAAAAAAATAATTGGAGGAGAGACAGATGGCATACTGACAGAAAGGTACATATTTTCTTAGTGAATTTAAACTTAGATCTATCAAAGATGCTTTAGAAAATGAAGGTTGGATAGAGGCAATGAATGAAGAAATTGAGTAAATAGAAAAGAATAAAACATGGTCACTTGTACCTAGACCTAAGCATAAGAATGTAATTGGCACAAAATGGATATTCAAAAATAAGTTAAATGAGAAAGGAGAAGTAACAAGAAACAAGAAACAAGGAAAGGGTAGTATGAAAAGGTTATGAAAAAGAAGAAGGTATTGACTATTGAGAACAATTTCTCCAATTACAAGACTTGAAGGAGTCATAATACTACTAGCATATGCTCCACAAAAGTGATTCAAAGTATATCAGATGGATATAATGTTAACCTCATAATGGTTTTTGACACTTGAGTGCCAATAACACTTACCTACTCTATATTGGAGCCAAGTACATCATGCATGCCGAGTCACAAAAAATGCCGAGTTAGGAAAGACTTCAGGTGCCGAGTGATCTTCATGTGCTGAGTAGTTTTTAGATGCCGAGTGAAGATCAGATACCGAGTGTTAACAAGTGTCGAGCAACATAAGGTGTCGAGTGTTAACAAGTGCCGAGCAACATAAGGTGTCGAGCAACACAAGTTGCCGAGTGTTAACAAGTGCTGAGTAACATAAGGTGTCGAGTGATACAGTTTTGTTTAGGTGCCAAGCTATCCAGGAAACAGCATGTGTCGAGTATCAGCAATACTTCAGGAGCTGAGTAACTCAGTAGATTACCATAAGAGTTTGTAATTGCACAAACTATGATGCAAACAGTTTTTACAGCCGACATAAGGTAAATCTCGAAGGATTTAATGATGAGATCGAATATTTTATTTTTCTATGCAATTTACATGCAGACAATAAGAAAAATGATGAAGGCATGCAACCAATAGAAGAAGTGCAAACAATAAGTGGAAAATGGAGATTGAATATGGATCATAGATCCGTACCTAACCCTAAATTCTCAAATGTCTTTATAAGGAAAATGAAATTTCATTGAAAAAGCATGAGTAGACATACAAGGGTGTACAAGGAATTCTATTTTCAGAAGCGAGGATTATCATATCACAAAAGGATCAAGATCAAAGAAAGTAGAACGGGTCATTGCATTCAGTAATCAAGGATTGTAATCTATCAGGTTCATTTTACCTAATACTCTCTAGCAATTGTATTAGAATAAAAATCCTATGGTGATAGGTTAGCTTAATAGCTATTTTGTAAATCCTTTAATTAGGTGATTAAATCCTTTAACAGGGTGACACTTCATGTTAAGTGTTTGTAAATCCTCTAACCAAGTCACTATTGATACAGTGTAAAGTCTTTAACAAGGCAGGCCTTTAACAGGGTAGACCATCAGAAGTGGTTGAACAATATTGCTGCAGTAATTTTTGTGGGTATGATCTCCACCCCAGTTTTACCTTCTTATTCCTGGAGGGTTTCTGGGTTACCAAATTCCAGTGTTATGAGTTGTTGATGCATGTGTTTAGTTTCATGTTTATTTGATGTATTTACATGCATGCAATTTACTTTCAGTTAAAAGTTTTATTGGCTAAAGTGTGATACTTATGATTCACCCCCCCTCTCATAAGTACTCTTTCCATATTTAAATATTCCAACATATAAAGTCATCTTTCTTAAATGGAATCCTAGAAGAAGAAGTCTACATTGAAAAGACTAAAGGTTTCATCAATATAAGATAAAGAGACATGGTATGTAAACTTCACAAAGGTCTATATGGACTAAAGAAGGCTCTGAGAGTATGGTATGAAAGGTTGCATGGATATCTAGTAAGAATTGTTTTTGAAAAGACAAATGATAATAGAAATTTGTATATAAAGGAAAAACCATAGGACAAGATATTGCTAGTACAAATATTTGTGGAGGATATCATATTTGGAGGACATGAGATGTTATGCAAATCATATACTGAAGAAATGAGGAAATAATTTGAAATGTACATGTTTGGAGAGATAAAATTCTTCGTTGGCCTACAAGTTCATCAAATGAAGGATGGCATATTCATCACTCAATCAAATTAAATCAGGGAAACATTGAAAGCATTTGGAATGGAAGATTCCAAACCATTTGGAACACCTATGTCAACTGGACATAAACTATCAAAGAATGATGATTCAAAAGAGGTAAATCAGACTACCTATAGATCAATGATTGGGAAACTTTAGTATGTGGTACACACTACACCTGATATTGCATTGGTAGTTGGTGTAGTTGCAAGGTTTTCTAAAAATCCTAAAGAAAATCACATGATGGTAGTAAAAAGGATTCTGAGGTACCTAAAAGAAACTAAAGAATATGTTTATGGTATAAGAAAGGAGGAAAACTTGAGTTAAGAACCTTTACTAATGTAGATTGGGCAAGAAGTATTGATGATAGAAAAAGAACCACTGGAGGAGCACTCTTTCTTGGAAAGAGATGAGTATCTTGGAAAAGCAAGAAGCAAAACTATATCTCTTAATCAATGGCAAGGGCAGAGTATGTTGTTGTTGTAGTCAATTGTTCTAACATAACATGGATCAATAAATTACTATCCAAAATGAAGGAGGAAATCAAGGAACCAATGGTTATCTACTATGATAACACAAGTGCAATCAATATATCCAAAAACCCTGTGAAGCACATGAAGATAAAACACATTCCAATCAAAATCATTTCCTAAGGGAATTGGTTCAAGATAAAGAGGTGATATTGGAATATGTGAACACCAAGGAGCAGATAGAAGACATATTTACTAAGGAATTACCGAAGGATGTATTTATGTATCTAAGAGGTAAAATAGGTGTTATTCTCCTATTTGATGCTCACTAAAGTACAAGATAGTGATGCATCAACCAAGTAGTGTTGAAGATCTATCAAGTTGATGTAGATTGTCACACTTCATGTGTGAGATGTAGAGCATATTGCATATGAATCAATACAAAGGTACATAGTAAATTCAGATTATGTATCATTTGGCACTTGATGTCAGAGAGGGGTAGTTTGATGTTGAAAAGGAAGAGTGCAAAAGGTACATAATAACTTCAATATGTGTTCCCTTGGCACTTTATGTCAGAGAGGGAGAGTTTGATGTTAAAAAGAAAGAGAGAGAGTTTGATGTCAAAGAGGAAGAGGGGGAGTTTTGTATCTTAGAAGGATAGTATTTAGATGATGGATTTTACAGCAAAGAAGGGGGTATTGACATAAGTACACAACAAAGTGATGGAAAATGTAAGAGGGAGGATTCATTTGGAAGCAGTTGAGACAAATCTAGGAAAAATGATGGAGAGAATTGGTATGGATGAGAATTAGAATGAAACTAAGAATATCATTAAATTCCTTATACTTTTATTATTTTGTATTGCCATCAATGCCAAAGAGGGAGATTGTTAGAAAGAATTCTTCAAATTGTATATTGTTATTGATGTTACACAAATATCAGTATTAACCAAGCAATGAAGAACTTGCAGTATTCACCAAGCATACTCAGTATTGATCCAGTGTTAACTGAACAGTCAAGCAATGAAGGATATCAAGCTTGTAGTGTTAACCAAGTGGTTGAGCATTAGAGGACTTCCATTGTTAACCGAGAATTCAATCTTAGTATTGACCGAGTGATAGCAGAATACTCTTGTCTAATAATTAATTGATTGAGGTGGACTACTTGGATGTTTGATGATTATTTGTAAGGTTATTCAAGTTGACTTATCAAAGTTTTTGATATATAAGAAAGGTCAAGTAGTGAGGATAAGAGGAGGAAGCAGAATACATGGAATAAGATGAATATGTGATCAAAAGAAAAGGAAGAGAAGGAAAGTGTGGAAAATAAGTTGCAAAGAATATTTTGATTAGTAAGGATCTAGAAGTCAAGCTTGAACAAATATTTGAATCTGCAAAAGAAGTTGCTTCACAAATCAAGTCAAATTCTTGTTACCTTCCATTATAGTAGTGAAGAAATATCTTAACAGAGTTGACTTAACAAGCATATTGTAAATCCTTTAACAAGGAGACATTTCAAGTTTGAAGTGTTTGAAGATCTCTAACCAGACCACACATAATAGGGTGATCTAAATCCTCTAACAGGGTCATTCTTAATAGTATGTATTGTAACCTTTAATAGGATTGACTCCTAACTAAGCTCACTTCAAAAAAGTGAAAAACATTGTAACTAGATGCATGGTGGTTTTCCCAAATTGGGTTTCAACATTAAGTCTTGGTGTCATCTTTGTTCATGTTATTTGCTTTATGCTTTATGTTTCTACAACTAAGTTTTAGATTATGGTAAAAGAAAGTTTTGAAGGGACTCGAAACCCTTTAAAAAAAAAGATAAACACTAAAGCACCACTAGGTTTTAGAAGGACTTGAAACCTAAAGTTAAAAACATCAAAACCAAGTTTAATAGGGACCTAAAACCAAAAGTTTAAACTATAGAAAATGACCAAGTTTTATAAGGACCTGGAACCTAGAGTTTTAAACATGCTAGAATGTAAAAGAAAAAACCTAAAAAACTGCCCAAACCAACAACTAGCACACCTACTCCATCGCCAACACCTACAATAGCTCTTTGATGATGTTTGTCACCTCTTTTCTTGCTTCTATAGTACTCTAGATAATGTTAGCTGGAGAAAATAATAGGAGGCTCAAGAGCCTCAGCAACCTTTTTCCTTGTGCTCTACGTAGTTCTCTTACTAGGTCCACTTGGCCTCCCCATCCCAACATTACTAGGAGACATTATCTCCTCATTGCTCTTCTTACTCAAACTAGCCACCATAGCACATAGACTGGAAGTAACCTGTTCCATTTTTTGACCACTTTCCTTTATAAGATGATGAAGCTCATCTTCATATTCTTTAAGCTTATCAAGGATGTTACCAATTTGCACTTCCATCTGGGTTCACTTAGCACATCTAGCATCCAATTCCTTCTGCATAATCCCCATTTTCTTCTTGAGAACCATTATTTCATTATACAACCAAGAATCACTCTAAAGAGAAGTCTCCACTTTAAGCTTAGCAATGTGAAGAAAGGAAAGTTTAGCATCCTAGGAATCATCCCTCCTGTCAACACATTCCTAGGCTTAGAAGTTGTCACATTATTGATCTGGGTATCAGTATTAAAGTCCATATTCTTCATCCTTTCCTCATTTTTACCTTTACTCTAGCTATTATCCTTACTCATAGGGTCTTTATCTTAATTCTCCTTACCCGTATCCTCCTCCATTTTCTCCTCACTGGCATTATGAGAAGGGTGATCACTCTTATTATCATCATCCTCCCTAAGGGCTTCCAACCCCACATTTGAGTTTGAATTTCTATGCTTACTTCCCTCTACATTGTCTTTACCAATAGACACCCCTTTACTCCTAGAGTAACTATCCAGGTTAGAACTAAGATCCTCCATTTCCATTTTCTCATCATTGTCTAAATTCTTAGATTCATTAATTTCCTCAACATGTTTCTTAGTCCTCTCCCATTTGAAAACCTTCTTGCTAACACTAGCCCCTTCTTCCACCTTAATTCTCTTAGAGTGGGGCCCGCTTCCAAATCCTTTCTTTTTCACAAGAATTGGAGAGGTATTTATAGCCTTGCTTTTACAAAAGTTTTCAATAAGTAAAATTAAACCTTCATGAAGCACAGGACAGGACTCTTTCTTTCTATGTGCATAAATGCTTAGAAGCAGAGAGTATTTCAAAAAAAATGGAAAGGAAATCCTATCTTTGTGCCTAAAATGATTTAGGAAAATAAAGTGAAATGTATGGACTCTCTTAGCCCTACCATCAAGAATAAAGTACGCATGGATACATGATAGCACATCCCTCCAGATAACTTTAATTTCATTCAATTTGTAGAAATCCCCATTTTTCTCCAAATTCCTCTCTTCAGCTTCCATCTTTGGAAATTTCTTCAAATCTACATTGGAGATACTAGTCTCCTTATTGAATTTGATCCCTTCCATAGGAAGCCCCCTAACCTCAGCTATAAATTCTTCAATCAATTTAACTGTGACCCAATGCAAGGTAAACCTATCTTTAAACTAGTTTTTGAAGAAGGCTTCCATAATGTAAGGTTTATACCCATGGAGTCTCTTAATGTAGGTCATCATATTACCTTTCTACAAGAGATTTCCCACACAAAGGCCTTAGCCTTCCATACCCTATAGTTTCTTGGCTCTTGCTTTCTTGGTTCCATGCCCATTTAAACAACCTGATAATTGTTGTGAAACACCAAAGTAGCAAAAACTAGAAAAGGTAATAAAGTATTGAAGATTACCAAGGAACTAATAATCTCCTTCCATCCAAAGATTCCAATAACCAATTTCTACAGTCGGCCTCATAGTATATAGTGCTTTCATTGCTTCATCTTTATGGCTAGTAGAAATCCTAATAGGGATAACAATAGCTTCAATAATTCTACTAGTATGGTCCCTCAAAACCCTTCCACAACTAGCTTTTCTAGGATTGCCTTTAGCAGCACCATCAAAGTTACCTTTAATCCAACCCATAAGAGGAGATTTCCATTTAACATTCTATCTTTGATCATCAATTTTGATTTTATAGCCTTTAGTCTACATAGGAATATTGATTTGGAAGTCATCACTAAGTTTTATGTGAGAATTGAAGTTTTCCTTGATTGCTCTAATTATATTATAACCAAGAACCCACTCAAAAATTTCTATCTCTAAAAATTATATTATTTCTTTCTTTCCAGATTCCCCACCAGAGATGGGGAAGAGTAATTTTCCATAGAAAACTAGTGTTAACCTCCTTAGACGGACAACTCTAGAAGCATTGATCAATATTATTCTTTTGTACCCAATCTAAATTCCAATAGTTAAGGATGTAAATCCACACTTTTTGACTATAATTTCAATTTAAGAAAAGATGATTTATGTCTTCATAGTACTCTTTACATAGGCTACATTTGTTAACCACATTAACCGCTCATTTTTGCAAATTGTCCAAAGTTAGAATTTTGTTTTGAAGCAAGATCCCAAAAAAATGTTTATTTTAGAAATAAGATCTTTAATCTAAGCTTTAGTCCATAAGGGTCTAAATCCCTTTTCCTCCATTCTAAAAATAGAGGAGACTTTAAAACAACCACTTGATTCAAAACCCAAAACCATTTTATCTTCAATATGAGGATAGATGCTAAAGGCATTCAAGATTAACTGAATACTATAAAAAGCCTTATTACTTTCAAAAAGGTTAACCCATTCATTGTTAATCCAATAATTCTCCACAAGAGTACAAAAAATCTATTTACATTTGTCAATAAGAATTTTATCCTCATAATTGTCAATCAGGAGATGATCTAGAATCCATACATCATCCCAAAACCTAATCTTTTGCCCATTACCCACTTTCTAAAAACAACCTTTGATTAAAATTTTTTAACTCCCTACACATCTCCCCATTTAGTAGAAGGAGATAAAACATTAGGATAAAAAATAAAATTAGATAAAGAAGGAGCATTAAAGAGGTATTTATGTTTCCAAATAGTACTCCATTCCTTTTTGTCATGATAAACTATCCAACCCTGTTTAGTAAGAAGAGCTTTATTCATACTTCTAACAGACCTAATTCCCAAACCATCATCCAGTTTAGGATTACAAATTTGATCCCAAGCAATTAATGTCATTCTCTTCCTCTCCTCAAAACTAGGCCCGAGGAAGTTCCTTTGGATTTTGTCAACAGAATCAACATATTTGGCTAGAATCTTAAAGAGACTCAAAGCATACATAGGGATACTTTGGAGACAAGCCTTCAGAAGAATAATTTTACCAACTTGACTCAAAATATTACCTTTCCATCTTGCCAATTTCTTATTGAATTTTTTAACAAGATCATCCCAAAAATAATCCAAGGGATTGGACCCCAAAGGGAGGCCTAGATAAATACAAGGAAAAGACCCTATGGAGCAACCAAGAATTTTAGCAATTTTACTCTATATGGAGACAGGAGTATTGATAAAATACATGGAACTCTTATTCCAATTAATCAGTTGACATGATGTAGAAGAATAGAGATTAAGGGCCTTTTTAAGATTCCTTGCTTCCCTAACCTCAAATTTTCCCAAAAAAACTGTATCATCCAAAAATTGTTTGTGGGAAAAAATAAGAGGATGAAAAGAGGGCTGCAATCCTTTGACTTCCCCCAGAAAAAACCAACTTCCCTATATATTTTCCCAAGCAATCAGCCATAATAGTGAAGATGATAGGAGATAAAGGATCTCCCCATCTCAACCCCCTAGTAGGTTTAAAGAACTCTGAGGAACATACATTAACCAGAACAACAATCGTAGTAGTAGAGATCATCTGTAAAATTAGCTTCACCACATTGATACTAAAACCAAAAGATAATAAGATCTTGTGAAGAAAGGACCATTCAACTCTATCATAAGATTTAGCAATATCAACTTTCATAATAAAGCCCTAATTATTAGAAAGAGATAAAGAGTGGGTATTCTCATGGATAGAAATAATAGAATTAAGGATTTGTCTACCAGGAACAAACCCATTCTGTTGTTCATAGATAAGAGAAGGCAACAAAAGCAACAACCTCAAAGTCAAGACTTTGGAAATAATTTTATAAAAAGAATTGCATAGACTAATAGGCATGAATTGATCCAAAGAGTTAGCACCAACTTTTTTTAGAATAAGGCATAGGAAAGTAGAATTAATTTCCTTCAACATTCTTTTAGCCCCGAAAAAATCTTTAACAACATCACACACATCTTTCTCAACCAGATTCCATTCCCTCTAAAAAACAACATAGGAAAACCATCTAACCCAGGTGATTTATCCCCACCTAATGAGAAAATAGCCTTATCAATTTCCTCTTCGTTAGGGATAAAACACAACATTCTATTTTTCTCTTCAGTAACCAAAGAAGGAATAACATATAAAAATTATTCCTAATGAGTCAAGTCAATATTAGGATCTGAAGTCATCAAGGAAGAGAAAAAGGAAACCATTTCCTCTAAGAGTTCCTTTTCCTCAATTAACTTCATGTTACCTTTATTAAGACTTGAAATATGAGTTTTAGTTATATGTTTTAAAGTAGATAAATGAAAAAATTTAGTATTTTTGTCACCTTCATCCAGCCAAACAGATCTGGATCTTTACCTCCAGAAAATTTCTTCTTTAGTAACAATATAATGATACTCCATTGTCTTCTCATTTTCTTCCATCACTAAATCCACAGAGTACCCTTCCCTCTGAATCCTATGTTGGATTAATTGCAAATCCTCGCTGATTTTAGATTTGTTATCAAAAATGTTACAAAAACATCTTTTATTCCAAATTTTAACTTTCTTTTTGACATTTCTGAGTTTAGAAGCCACCCAAAAAAGAGCAGTTCCTTCAATATCAATGTTCCACCATTCAGCCAACCGATCTTAAAACTATGGATGCTGCAACCACATTTTCTCAAATCTAAAAGGAAAAGTGTTTCTGTTATAGATAGTCTCAATAGTAAAAATCAGAGGAAAGTGGTCCAAAGCAATCTTCTGAATAGACTTAAGATTACACACAAAATCTTTAATCCAATCTAGAGAAATAAGAACTCTATCCAAGCGAGCTTAGATACATTCATCACCTATCCTTTTGTTACTCCAAGTAAACTCAATATCATGAAGATCTAAATCTAGTAAGCCTTCCTTGTTAATAAAATCTAGCCTGCCATCTAGCTGACTGGCATTTCCCCCTTTTTTTCATGCTCATAAAGAAAAACATTAAAATCCCCCAAAAAAATCCATCTACCATAGTAATCATTACTCTTTATGTTAGAAAGAGTATCCCACAACTTTTTTCTTGCACTCTTGATGTTAGGTGCATACACATTGACAATTTACCAATCATTATTTTGGGAAATACTCTTACTTTTGATCACCATAAAATGTTTATTTCCGTTCAACAAGGTACCTGAGAACAAAGATCACTTCCACAAAATAATTGTTCCCCCAAATGCTCCTTCTGAACTACTAACCATTATGCAGTAATTATTAAAAGATTTAAGCTTTTCAGCCTTCTCTTTATCCATTTTGGTTTCTTGGAGCATTAAAATATCCGATTTATGCTCTCTAACAAAATTTTGAACAATGTCCAATTTATGAATACTATTCAACCCCCTAATATTCTAAGTGATAATATTCATCAAAAAAAATTAGGGGTAAAATCCAGAATAGTTGCTTGTTTCCCATTAGCAATATTCTGTAAACTCTCACTTTATCTATTTTTTTTTATGGTTTCCTTCCAGGTTTCTCTAGAGTACCAACATTTAGCTTTAGTTTTGGAAACAACTCCAATTTAATGCTTTGAGTCTCCACTCCTTTAGAAATGGTATTACCTTTCTTTTCTATTTTCTTTCTTTGAGTTTGTTTCTATATAGGTTTCTTCTTTTCAGATTTCTCATCCATTTCTTTGGATTCAAAGACATTCTTAAAGGAGATAATCTCTTGACACAAGGGAGACTCAAAAAACTGAAGTTCAACAATCTATGTTTCCTCTAATGCCAAAGATCAACTCCTTTCCTCATGAATTTCACTTCCTCTATCTCTTCTCATTCTTCTAAATCTTCCCATTCCAATTCATTTTTCTAATAGACAACCAATTGATTCATAGGATCTACAATATTCTCTTTACTCTGCACACAAGAGATCTTTTCTAGCTCTATCTACTTACTTGAATTCTAACTTTCAAGGATATCTTTATCCCCAGTCGCCTTCTCAAGTATTGCTTTAGGTTTCCATACCTTTTTTTGGATTTTTACTTCTTTCATTTTCTCCACATTGGCTAACTTAGGTTCATTCTTGCTTTTGTAAGGGAAATTTTTCACCCAATGACCCTATTTTATGAACAAAACAAGCATTTGAAATATCTTCAAAGATTACCTTTTGCATCCTTTTACGAAGTTTTGGAATCAATTCCACCTTCTCAGGAAGGTTCTTCAAATGAGAAACTTTCTAATAGATTCTAGCACACTGAAGTTTTGATTTTGAAGTCGTGACATTATCAATAGCAACAAGTTCACCAAAAAAGCCAGCTATACCTTTGAAAATATCTTCATGTCAGAACCCCAAGGGTAAATCAAGAAGTCTTACCCATACCAGAGTAGTAAGGAAGAAAGCATATGTAAGGTCCATATTTGACTCCCTTTTTTTATTGTAAGAGTACTATTACCAAACGACCAAGGTCTACCACAAAGCACCATGTTCAAATCTTCCTTACAATTAAGAACAAAGGAATAGAAACCATTCATCATCGATGCTATGTCAACTTGGCCACAGATAGCACTTTTTTTTTTTATCATATTTCTCAAAGCATCAATATTAGGCCTAGCCCCTAGAAATTTCCTAACTAGAGTACAATCCATGGATGACACAAAGAAATCAACAATCAAATCTAGAATAAAGATTTGAAACTCACCTTTCTCCCAATAGGATTTTGACATGACCAGAAGGAAACAATATTTTCCTCCAAGTTTTCTTCCAAAAAAATAATACCACTTCCTTTGATCATCTGGCAACTTCTCCTCCATTTGGTCCTCTATCATACAAACATTTGCATTCTCATCCACATTCTCTAAAAAATCTTTTCCTACACTAGAACCCTTCTGAGCACATGACAGGAAGGTAGGGGAATGAAAAGAGCATTCTCATCCCCACAACTTGTAGAGCAAGAATCTATAAGTTTGTCTTTTTCTCCCAATGTTCCATCAGACTCTACATAACCTATTGAAATCCTCGCCTTTTGATTCCCTGTCCCTCTAGGATTAGTCCCTACCACTAAGTTTCCTCCTTCTAGTTTCTTGCCTAACAGAGCTCTGACCATTTCAAATTCCTCATTTCTGCAACTAAGTTACTAAAGGTTAAAATAGATTAATATTCATAAGAATTCTTTGTTAACCAAGTGACAACAATAACTTAGTTTTAACCGAGTTGGATAGCATTGCATTATCTGTGAAAAGTTTTATCTGACATCTATGGACAAGGAATTGTTTTTGTGGTAACTAATTCACCCTTCCCCTCTCAGTTACTATCTTCATTTCCAATAGTTTTGTACATATTTTGTAGGTTATTCTCTTTTTTTTTTTGCAGTAGTCTTATGCTTTACAATTGTATTCATTTTGCCTACCATTAATGAAATAGTTGGTTTACATGTTCTTTCATTTATTTATCTTGTCCATATTTTTGTTTTGTGTTAGATCTTCTTCTCTATGTTCTTAGTTTGCATGTTGTATTTATAATGCTAGTAAATGTTGTGTTATGAATTTCTTCTTCCTTCCAACATTTTCTTAGTTTCTAACTAGCATACAAGTCCTTTGGAGATATATTGGAGTTTAGAATTCTATAATTTTGTGTTTCGTTGATGTGTAGTAAATTTATTGGTAGAGCTAGTAACCAAATTTCAATCTGGTGCATCACCTTTCCATTTCAATAATTTAATTTCTTGCAATCCTTCTCCCTTTTCCTCAAAATTGTTAGTTTAGGTGCATCCTAATTGTAGGAAACTTGGTCTTCTCTAGAGACTCAACCTCAAAGCACAAGTCCCACACTTGGAGGTTGTTTCTATGTTACATGAGGGTACTTAAGGGTCATACCTCAAGAAAGGGTGCAAACTTTTGTGTCAATAGAACCCAATGTGCCTTGTTGTTTCATTACTTCCACTTTTCATTTATTAGACTTGATTTATATTCATATTTGAATTTATGAGGTTATTCACCAACAATATATTTTTGAAAACTTGACATAGCTTGCATAGTTTTTTATTTGAATGTTCATATTTGAGTGCAATTACATATTATTATTTTATTAAAGACATTCATTTTTTAAATAAATAATAATCTTATAAGTCATTTTTCTTAATTAGATGGTTAAACAATCTTTCTTTTTCTATATTACATTGTTTAACCACTTGTTTCATTATTAGTACTTTCATTTTATTTCACAATTATATAAAAGGATTTGAGAGTATAATTGATTCTATAAACTTTTTTTTTTTTGAGTGTGAGTTTCATAAACCTAATGTCTCAAATCCAATAGATTCTAAGAGAAGAATTTTATACTTGTGGTTTACCATGGTTTAAACACTAGTTGCATTGGGCCCAAGTTGGTTGATTTATTCCCCAAAATCTTGGGCAAATCCTATTCTCTAATTCCATCACATATAATGCTTAGAATGTTTTAGAATCCTTTTAATCATATTTCTTATGGTGAGGATGGCTATATTTAACTCAATTGTTTGATAAAAATTTGAGGAATATGTAGTGTTCCTAGCTTGTACAAAGAGAAGGACCATACAATAGATGTAAAAGGTACAAGAGAAAATGGATAGTGGCATACTATGGGGTTAGGGAGAGGCTTGGTATGACAATTGGAAATAGGAGGCCAAAATGATGTATGGAAGAGATTAAGGGATATGGTAGGGACTTACAATTGAGAGGAATAGTTCATACAATGGTTGAAAAAGGGGGATGGTGGAGTATGGAGAGAAAGTAATATGCACACTGTGTATGAAGAATGTAGAGGGGTGTTTGGCCTAGGAGTAGTTTGTCATGAGGTGCGAGGGGGAATAGAGGTGTACATTATGAGGCTCCTAAGAAGTACAGAGTGATGGACTTATGTTGGAACCAGAAGGTTGAAAACACAATCTTAGAAATGCCAAACCTAGTGCAAAATGTGTTAATGATATTAATAAGGAACTTTTCCAAATCACACAAATATATGCTAATAAAAAAAAACTTACCAAGAAAAGGTACCACATCAGATCAAATTTATATTTAATGTGTCATATCCAAGAAAGGTAGTACAAATTATAGGATAGGATGAGGATCAAATCCCACTAAAATCGGAGAAGCCGAGTAGTGAAGATTTTTTACCTCTGAAATGTTGAACAATATACAACTCCAATAGGAATTAACATTGCCTACAACAACCTACAAACGGCTTTACAAAGGGCTTCAAGGAAGCTTCCCATAGGATTACAAAAGCGTTAAGAGACAAAAAGGCTATACAAAATAAAATAAAGAGTGGGCTAGAGAGATAAATACATTGATTATTGGCCACATACTTCATGGTTCTCCTAGCCCAAAATTCTCCTTCCTCAAGAAATTGTAAAGTTGGATGCTCAAGAATTTTCCCACCTTCCTAGGTGGCATCCTCAATCAGAATATCCTTCAATCATACTGGAAACTCCTTAATAGTACAGTACCTAAGCCTCTTTCTCAAACATCTATAATCTCAGTTGGCTTTATAATTAATTTCCACTCTTCATCAATGAGAGGTAATTCCTTCAACACTATGGCACATTGTCCAACTACCCTCTTTAGACATGACATGTGAAAAACATTGTAAATTTGACTCCCTTCAGGAAGCACAAATTTGTATGCTACTTCTCCTACCCTCTTAATCACTTTGCACATTTTTTAGAAGCATAGTTGTAAATTCTCCTTACTAGATGACTTTAGGAAGGATTATCTCTATGGTTGAAGTTGAAGGTATGTCAAATCACCAACCTCAAAACTTCCATATACCTAGTGTCAAACAAAATACATCTTTTGTTGGTTTTGAGCCCTTTGTAAATTTTCCTTGATATATTTTAAGATATCTAAACTCCCTTATAGCCAATCTTTAGCCCTCAGTGCAAAACCCTTACCCAATGCCAAATCCATGATCGATGAAAGTTCATAACCATACAATGCTTTGAACAATACCATGACTATTGACATATGATAGGTAGTATTATAACAATGTTCACCCAAATGTAGTCAATCAACCCATGCCTTCTATTGAGGTGAAACATAGTTCCTCAGATATCCCTCCAAATATTTTTTCATAATATTTGTCTGTCCATCTAATTGTGGATGGTATCTCACACTTGGTGAAAACTCTGTCCCTTCCATCCAAAATAACTACATCCAAAAATTACTAAGAAAATGGCTATCTTTGTCACTTACTATATTATGTGGGAGAACATGTAAGAGGAAAACCTCACAATTGAATATCTCTACCACTTGAGATGTCTAGCATCTAGTGGAGATGGAAAACAAATGGGCATACTTGGTCAAATGGTCAACCATTACAAAAATGAAATCATTACCTTGCACTCTGGATAGCCCAATGGTGAAATCCATTGAGATACTTTCCCACTTCTAGTCATGGATTGAAAACGGTTGAAGAATTCTTGCTGGTAAAGTGTGCTCAGATTTTTTCTATTAGCAGGTAGAACATTTTTGTACATAAGTTACAAGGTACCATTCTTGAGGTCCTTCCATGCAAATCATTCTTGTATCTTCTTATAGATCTTTAGGTATCCTAGGTGTCTAGCCAAAGGTGAGTCAAGCATCTCCTTCAAAATTCTCTCCTTCATTTTGGACTTGGGAACCAAATAGATCGTGTCCTTGTACCAGATGATGTATTCTACCACCTTATAGCTATCATCTTGCACTTGACCATCCCTCAAATGAAAGGAAAATGTGTTATTGGAGTATTCAACCAATAGGCGTTCCTTCCAATCTACTAAAATCTAGACATAGAACATATTGTGGGCCTTCTTGACAGAGCATCAACCACTACATTATTTTTTCCCTTTACATAATCAATGTCTTTTGCTTATCTCTTTCTATGATAGGTGTTTCCTAGGAGCTATGGGGTTGATCTTTCATCAACTTCAACATGGAACTAAAGCTCCAGATCTACATGCCCTTGTTCTATTTATGAGAAGTTTGGCTTGGCTTTCAAATTTGTACTTTTTCTTCAAAGGGTTTCATTTTTCATAATTATTTTTATATTGAATCTGGGGGGTCACAATTTTTTGGTGCACTTTGAGCCCAAGTGGACCTCACCGTTGAGCTCAAAGTGCCCAAAAACCCTTATTTTCATTTTAAAAAATTGTCAAATTTGGACACAATTGGAATTTGAGGCAAAATAATATTGTTGCTAGATTGATCATGTTTCTCGAGGTGGCGATTATCTAATTTTTGCATGTTTCCCAAGGTGCTAATTTTCATATTTTTTGCACGCAAATCAAGATTTTTGGTATGTTTCTCGAGGTATTGATTTTCTAAATCTAGGTGTGCAACTCAAGATTTTTTATTCAAAAATTAATATTTTGTCACGTTTCTTGTGGCATTCCATTTTGCATCTTTTGGCATGAAAATCAAGACTTATTTTGCATGTGAATTGAGATTTTTGGGAACACAAATCAAGATAGTTTTGGTACAAAACTAGCACACTTCCCGATGCAATTTTGAGTACTTATGGGCACACTTTTCAAGACATTTTGGCACAGATCTGAAGACGATAAAAATTTTTCCCTTCTAGCACTTTTTTGACCTACATGTGGTTTCTTAGCCACAACTTGCTCATCCAAGCTCCATCTTTCGCAAATGAGATATCATAAAAAAGCCGGTTCCGAGCCTGTTCCAATGGTGCAGGTTATTTTTAGTTTTGGTGCTATTTTGATGGCTATTTTTGATGTCAATGTCAAGAGTTCTATTTTTCATTTTGGGAGACATATTTTGAGACATTTTATTTTCCAGATTCTGCTCTAGGCACATCCTATTTAGTTCTTTGCTTTTCTACATTCTAATGGATATCTTGGTTGTTTTAGGTCTAGAGATCAATTTTGTTGTTTTAGATAATTTTTATGGGTTATACTATCTATTGTATCAGCCTTATGTCTCTTTTGATCTTTGTTGACATCCTTTTGTAGTATTTTTGTAAGCAGATCATGTCCCTGTATTCAGCAATCAAAGGATTGTAAGCTATCAAGTTTATTATGTCTAATACTCTCTAGCCATTGTATTAGAAAGGAAATCCTATGTTGATAGGTTAGCTTAACAGCTATTTTGTAGATCCTTTAAATAGGTGATTAAATCCCTTAACAGGGTAACACTTCATGTAAAGTGTTTGTAAATCCTTTAACCAGGTCACTATTGACACAGTGTAAAGCCTTTAACAGGGCAAACCATTAGAAGTGGTCAAACATTATTGCTAGAGTAATTTTGTGGGTAGCATCCCCACCCTAGTTTTACCTTCTTATTCCTCGAGGGTTTTTGGGTTACCAAAATCTCAAGAGTTATGTAGTGGTATATGTTTATTTTTCATAGTTGTTTGATATGTCTATATGCATGCAATCTACTTTCAGTTAAAAGTTTTAATGGTTAAAGTCCAATACTTCTTATTCACACCCCCCCCCCCCTCTCTCAGAAGCATTCTTCCTATTTGAATATTCCAACAATTGGTATCAAAGCTAAGTTCTCTCAAAAAAAGAAGCCTAACGGCTTGGAGGAAAAGATCTAAAGATGGAAGTTTTCAAACTTGGAAAGATCATTGAGAACCAGGTGATAGATGTGCATCTCGCTCTACACAAGGTAGAAGAAGCTAGAGTGGAATTAAGAAAATCCTTGAAAAGAAGAAAAGAGATAGCCATAGCTGAAAATGATATAAACTACAAGGAGATTGATACCACACAAGTGTTTTCCAATGGAGATACTAAAGAGTTTGATGCAACAATAGCAGAACTGATGGAGAAAAACAAAGTTCAAGCAGAAGAGATAAGATCTCTCAAAATGGAACATGAATCACAGGCCATAATGTTATGTGAAATCACTGAACAAAAGAAAAGAGCAGTTGAGGATAGAGTCATGATGGAAGATGAAAAAAGGAATCTAGAAAATAGACTTGAAGAAAAATGTACTGAATTAACAAGGATCTCAAACATGCAAATAGATACACTTGCCCAAATGATGAACCTTCATCATGAACTCAATATGAAAGATATTGAGATCTCTACTTTGAGGATGCAAAATGAACAATTGCAAAATGAAATTAACAGAGAAAAAGAGATAGCAGAGAATCTTAAAAAGTCAAGTGAAGCCATCAAGTACTTTGAACAGTTTCTGAAATTCCCAAGATCAGCCCATGATACATCAAGACTTGGATACAACAGCACTGAAGTAGGAGAATCATCAAAAAGTGGTGAGCAAAGAAGTGAAAAAGGTAAAGATTCTAAAGATTCTAAACCAACTTGTCATTACTGTAATAAAAAGGGGCATACTGCTAATGTTTGCAGGAGTAGAAGAATCAATCAGCCAAACACACCCAAAAGCAAGAGTTATTGTCACAAGTGCAACATGCAAGGACATATGACACAAGATTGCAGATCCAAAGTCACAAGGATAGAAATATTTGATGGACATTGTCATAATTGTAAGAAGTATGGACATAGAGCATTTGAATGCAGATCAAAGCCTATGTGGACATCAAATCAACCAGCAAAAACAAAAGGGAATGAAAGTCTCTACCATTGGGATTATAACACTAGGTATAGCTATCATTATTGTCAGGAATATGGACATATCCCTAAAAATTGTATATGGAAACACTTCAGAGGGAATTATAGCAGGTGGCTAAGTAAAACCACTTGTTTCAATTGCTTGAAAACTGGTCATATCTGCAAAAACTGTCCTACAAGGTCAGAGGCACCCAAGACTAAAGTAAATAAGGGCAAAGAAAAGATTGATGTGGAACACATCAGAACAAACATGAAGAATTCATGGCAAAAAAAGAATGAATCAAGTACATCCAATGGAAGGGTCACTTCACCCACAAGGTCAAGTGATCATCTCTCAACCAATTAATCACAAGATGAGCCTATGGGGATGATACATATAATGAAGTATCATACATCATCCCTAAACCATGAAGGAGCAATAGAAAGTATAAATCTGCATGAGACAAGATGTCAAGACAAAAATTTTAAATGATGATGCCGAGTTGTCTTTGGATGCCGAGTTAAATAACTCCAATGGAAGCCGAGTGAAATGGAAATGTAGTGCAAGTCGAGTAATGTTAAAAATCCTTCAGAAGCCGAGTGGGTAGTTGAGCATTTAATGTGATGGAAATAGGGTATAATATCACGATTTCAATCATTCTTCTTCATTGCGATCAAGAAGCAAAGAAGAGAAAGAAAGCAGAGTGACTTCATAGTAGAGAATCCAGTATTCCAAGTAGATTCCAACCTCTTACAATGCATTTTCATCGATCTTGAGGTATTTTCATTTGTGTTGAGCTACGCAATCTCATATTTCTATGTAAAGGAAACCCTAGTTTGTACAAATGGCTTCGAGTTCTAAGAAAACCCATGACAAAGAGTTGTTTGAAGTCCAGCTAGTATCTAATGAGGTTAAGCAGCCTAATTTTCATCCCATCGCTAAAGTTGCATACAAGAACAATCCCGCCAAAGCCCTTTCTCGCATACCCCTAAAAGTTGTAATGGTTCAGGACGTAAGAAGATGCTATAATTGTAAGATAGGAGCCATAGGAGATATGGAAATAAGGGAAGCCTATGAGAAGTTGTGTGTAGATGGAGTTTTCAAAGATGAATAAAAAATTGCTGAAAGGAAGGGTTTAACATGAATTTTAAGTTTTCCCATCATATTTAAGATAGAATGGATCAGACTTGTGATAAGCAAAATTCATGATGGTAGTTTGCGGCTATAAGATGTTCCCATCAAGATCACGAAAAAGAATCATTCATAGGGTAACTGGATATCCTACCCTAGATCGGTACAAGACCTTGAGAAGTGAATCCAAGGAGGTTATTGAGAAAAACATAGGTGCCCAATGGAAGAAAAGAGGAATGACAATTCACACCATCCAAGATCCTCTCATTGAATTTGTTGTTAGAGTTATTGCCCATAAATTCTATCAATCCAGTAGACTCGACAGTGTGCAATGTATTGCAGTAGATGTAGGCTACAAATTGGTGAAAAAGGATCATACTTATGATCTTGCAGAACTGCAACTACAATAGATTAATGAAAACCTAGTAGCTATAAGAAGGACAAAGGGTGCCCACTGAAAATTTGGTGCAATTTTGGTTTGTATATTCTTTTATGTTCAGAATGTATTTCCCTCTTTTGGCAAAGTTACATGGAGAAATGATAGAACTATCATAGCCCAAATTAATGAATGTATAGAACAAATGGGAGATAATTTTGACACACTGAAGACAAGCTATTTTGAGGATTTCAAGAAATCCATGAAGCAAAGGGTAAGAATACCAGTTTCCTTAGTGGAAAGACATACTAATGATATATGCTTCTTAGTTGATATTGATTTCACCTATATCCAAGCAGCAGTTCCAAGGGTGAGATGGCTAAGGCCATTTGGTTATGAGATCAACATAGATGAAGTATCTACAGCAATAACTGCATTATTAGCAGAAGAGACAGACAAGAGTGCCCCACACTTTGGCACTTATGATGTGGTAAGGTCAAAGGTGAATATGGAGTTAAAGACTACCTCCATAATGAAGAAGAAAGATAAATTGGTGAAGAAAATTAAGAAGAAATTTGGTGAAGGAATTGAGGTTGAAGTAGAAGAAGATGATGATGATGATGATGAGGATGAACAAGAGCAAGGCCAAATGGAATTGACTCAAGGCTTAGGTGAAGACAAGGAGGAAGGTGCTCAAGAAGAAGAAGCTGAGGAAGCACCAACCCAAGCAGAGCCAAAGAAAAGAAAGGCAACAGTACAGCCTCCAGCCCAGCCCAAAACAAAGAAGGGTGCTAAGCCAACTCAAGCCAAGCCACAAATACCAGTCACAAGGGCTACCACAAGGGCATCTTCACAAAAGGCCAAGGATCAAATCAAAGAGAAGAAGAAGACAATTGAAAAAACTAGTGAAGCACCAAGAAAAAGAAGAAAATACGTAGCACAACCAGATTCAAATGAGGAGGAAAGAACAAAGTCAGAAGATATCAACCAATTCAGAGTGGTAAGTCATCCTCCCAAATCAGCCTTAGATAAAAATTTTAAAAATATTAAGAATGCAGACTTTACTAATTTGAAAAGCATTGACTTCAACAAGCTTACTAAAGAAGAGAAAAACAAAATAGAGGAATCAGTATATGCCATGATGGCTGAATTCAAAACTACTCCTCTAGAGCTAGACAATACCATGCCTAGAGAATTATATGAGGTAATTGAAAACAAATGGCATCATTATCTGAAAAATTGAAAAGGAGATAAGAGAATCTACCTTAGCATAGGTGATGCCTGACCTAAAAAGAGGTCAAATAACAAAGGCTAATAAGAAATATAGTGGCAATTTCACACCAAAGCATAGAGCCTTTGATATCTTACAAAATAAGATTGAAAATGTTGTCAGTAAGTCAACAAAAATATGGAAGTTGATATATGGCTTGACTACTATCAAAGATGGAGAAGAAGATCCCCTTGAGGGACAAAACATAGAACATGAAGAGCCTAGTGAGAAAGAGGAGGAAGAAGTAAAGAATACAAAAAAAGGAGAAAAAGAGAAGGAAGAAGAAAAGAAAGAAGAAGAAGAGAAGAAGGAAAAAGAAAAGAAATAAGAAGAGGAGAAGAAGGGAGAAGAAAAGAAAGATGGAGAGGAGAAAGAAACAGAGGAGGAGGAGACACAAAAGCAAGATGAAACGGCAATAGCTAAGTAGGAGCAGCAACAAGACTAGAGTGTGCAAGACACACAATTGCCACCTTCTAGCCCTCTTCATGTACTCATCACACCTGTAGACACTATAACTGTACAAGATGTTCCTGACACTTCTGCTCAGAACATCAATCCTTTAACTGCAAAGGATCTCAAAAGAATCCTTGACCAATCCACACAACAAGAAAAATTATGTACAGATCCAGTATTGGTCAGTGTGGATGAATTACAAAAATTAGTAGAAGACACAGTTAGAGATAAGGTGAATCCAAAAGAAGCACCTTCCATCATCTCTACAGCTACAAGTGGTCAACTTCAAATGCAAATAGTTGTTTCATCAGGAATAGTTGACACCATAGTACAGAAGCCGAGTGCAGCAAAAGACAAAGAAGTAGAACAAATAGGACAAACTATTACATTTGATCCTATAGCACAAAAACAAGGTGTACTTCCTAAAATTTCCATAATTGATCAAGGTAGTACAAAGGAGAAGGAAGCAAAGGAAACCCCTAAAGAGTAGGAGGCAATACAACCATTGATAAATTTTCCTACCTCGGGTACTCCTTCAAAACAGCCAAGTAATGATGCAATGCCACTGCAAATATCAACACCAGGATCAAGTACGACAAAAGTTGCAAAGGTACTTCACTATGGAGACCCTGAATTAGATGAGGAGATAGTCATACCAAGTTATGACTCAAAAATAATAAGCATTGATCAAATCAATGAGGTGCAGGAAGTATTGAATAGAAGAAAGAGGTAGGAGATACTCGGGAAGGAGTATAAACAAAAGCAAATATTACATAAGATTAAGGACATCTTTATGGATGCCTTTAGTTTGCAGTCACCAAATGAGTCAAAGCATATAATGAAGCAATTATCAGATATTGTTGACCAGGTGACAAATGAAGACCAAGAAACAAATGTAAAACTTATGGAATGGTCTAAAAGCAAATTCCAAGGGAAAGTAAATGAGAAAATATCGAGTGAAATTTCACTTTCCTAGGTTGAACTGGAAAAAATGCTTGACAAAGTGAAAAAGGTACTTGAGAATATATTCTCATTGTACAACAAGTTGTGTGACTTTTCATACTTCACACAAGAGACAAGCCAGAGAATAATGAGCCTAGAGAGGAATCTAAAGATTTCAAGCATGCAATTACCCAAAGATCCAGTTCATAATGAGAAGTATTTTAATCAAACACTTCACACCCAGAAAGAAGTAGCTATGTTAACAACAGAAGAGGCCACCATCAAGGCCAAACTAATACAGCTCCAATCCTCCATTACCCAACATTTGGAAGTACTCCATAAAGAACAGGTCTATGTTGAAACTATTCTCAAGAAAGATTATAATCTTTCTACCTTAGATGGACTTGTTCACCTTGCTGCAGAGACTGCCATCCAGCACAAATCTCTTGAAATTGCTTTGAGTAATTGGGATGCAGCTCTTAGGATGATTATGGAGGTAAATAGCACATTTTTGGAAAAATATGGTCTTAACCCTTAGCACTCTTTGACATAAGTGTCAAAAAGGGGGAGATATTATAAGATGAATGGGGGAGACAAGATAAAAGGGGAGCATGGAGACAAGATAAAAGGGGGAGATAAGATAATATAGCACAAAATTTTGGTTACTAAGATAGCACAGATAATGGCATAATCAATTCAGGGGGAGTTATAATAATTTTGAGGTATATATTGTAAGTTACAAAATTTTGATCAAGTTTTTAAAACCTCTGCATATATACTGAGCAGATTAGTGAATGTACTCATAAAGTCAGATAAATAATGCTTAGTTAATTGTTCTTGTCACTCATGTCAAAGGGGGAGATTGTTAGTCTCAGAATGGTTTTGACATTTGAGTGCCAACACACTTAACCACTCTCTACATTGGAGCCGAGCACACTACGTATGCCAAGCCACAACAAGTGTCAAGTGATCTTCAGGTGTCGAGCAGCCTTCAAGTGCCGAGTGAAGATCAAGTGCTAAGTGACTTTAGGTGCTGAGCATGATACAAGTGTCGAGTAATATTTAGGTGCCGAGTCATAGATGATGCTGAGAAAAATAGAAATGCAATAGGAGCTGAGTAAGCTAGTTTGTTATATGTGTCGAGCATCAAGAATCAATATGTGTCGAGCATCAAGAATCAATAAGTGCCGAGTAACACAGAATGCACATATGAGTTTGTAACTTCACTAATTCAGATGTAAACCATTTTCATGGCTGACATATGACGAATCTCAAAGGATTTAAGTGATAAGATCGAATATTTTCTATTTCCTATGCAATCTACATGCATCCCATAAGAAAAATGGAGAAGGCATGCAACCAATAACAAAAGTGCAAGGAATGAGAGAGAAAGAGAGATTCAATATGGATCATAGATTCATATCTAACCCTAAGTCTTTGAATGTCTATATAAGGTAGACGAAATCTCATTATATATGGGATGGATGAAGGAGTGTATGGGGAAATTATACTAGAGTTCAGAGTAAAGAGTATAAAGACTTAGAGGAAGAGAGCAGCAGTTAAATATTCAGTTGATCAGAACAAAGCAAGGGATACAAACGAGTATCAGATCTCAGAGGATCAAGATTAGAGTAAGCAGATCAAGTGCCTGTATTCAGCAATCAAAGGATTGTAAGCTATCAGGTTTATTATGTCTAATACTCTCTAGCCATTGTATTAGAAAGGAAATCCTATGTTGATAGGTTAGCTTAACAGCTATTTTGTAGATCCTTTAAATAGGTGATTAAATCCTTTAATAGGGTAACACTTCATGTAAAGTGTTTGTAAATCCTTTAATTAGGTCACTATATTGACACAGTGTAGAGCCTTTAATAGGGCAGGCCTTTAACAGGGCAGACCATCAGAAGTGGTCAAATATTATTGTTGCAATAATTTTGTGGGTATCATCCCCACCCTAGTTTTACCTTCTTATTCCTGGAGGGTTTCTGGGTTACCAAAATCTCAAGAGTTATGTGGTGGTACATGTTTATTTTTCATGGTTGTTTGATATTTCTATATGCATGCAATCTACTTTCAGTTAAAAGTTTTAATGGTTAAAGTCCAATACTTCTAATTCACCCCCCCCCCCCCTCTCAGAAGCATTCTTCCTATTTGAATATTCCAACAGATCCTATGCACTAGACGATTGCAGTGGCGGGATACTTATGCATTTTGGTGAGATGGATCATTTACCATATAGACATTCTTTCATTCCTATTTTTGGAGGCCATAAAGATACCTCTCATCTTGAATTGATCAACTCTTCAAACTTAGTCTTCTCTACCTCGTCATATTCTATACATTGGAGGTTTTTCCCATGTGGTTTTCTCTATTCTCCTCTTTATAGAGATTTGGTTGTGCTTGGGTACCTCATCGAGCCTTGTTGTCGAGACCCAAATTTACTTTCAATAGTAGTTTCTAAGTTTTTAGCTACTCCCTAAGTTTATCTTAAGGGGGGGTGTTAGAGTAATAAGATATTGCCTTATTAATTAAATCATTTTTATTTAATTATTAAGTCACTTATTATCTCTAGTTTACTTAAGCTAAACTTTGGGTATATAATAATTAATTATAATCATGCAACCTAGGTTTTACCTTTTAGGACTTTGATCTCCTTTTATAAGGATTGTTCTCTTTTTTAATTTATTAATTCACTTTTGATATAACAATTTCTGTCTTTTCTCATCAAGAACATCTCATCTATGGATCTAGGAATTCCAACATCTGTAACTTTTGCTTCTCTCTTTCTGTGACAAGTGTTTGCATGCAAGTGATTCTTGGGAGCTATGGGGTTGATCTTTTTTCAACTTCAACAAAACATTTGTAAGTGTCTATATATATGATGGTAAGTGTCTGTAAAATTCACTCTTCTTCTGATAGATTTCAACTCTCAAATGGAATATGCTGACGATCCTGCATCAACACTACCTTGATAAAAAAAAATTATATTGCATCACATCTCAAGATGAAGGGTCGATCAAAGCTAGGTAGTGCAAGCACTAGACATGAACTTGTGACATCCTTCAACTTTTTGAATATGTGGTGTGCCTTCTCTTCCTAGTGAAAAGATCTATTTTTTGGTAGGTATGTTACTGGTGCACTAAGTTGAGAGAATTCCTTCAAAAACCTTCTATAATAGCTGCACAATCCAAGGAATCCACACTGATCAAAGAGAGTCTTGGTTGGCATCCAATCCAGGATGGAATCTGCATTGATTATGTGCCCTAGATACAATATCTTTGTTGTTCCAAATTCACATTTGGATCCCTTGGAAAATAGTGATTGTGACTCCATGATCCCAAGCACTTCATCCAAATGCCTCAAATTTTCCTCCCATGTCTTACTATAAATAAGTATACCATCAAAAAACACAAGTATGAACTTTCATAATTATTTGTTGAACATGTGGTTTGTGCATGACTAGAAAGTAGCTAGAGCATTGGTCAAACCAAATAGCATGACCAAGAACTCATAATGACCATATTTACAATAGAAGACAGTCTTCTCCACATTATTCTCCCTCGTGTGAATTTGATAGTAACCAAAATGGAGATCTATTTTGGAAAATAGACTACATTGTGTAACCAATCCAACAATTCGTTGATCTTGGGAATGAGATACCTATTTTTGATGTTTTTATTGTTCAATGCATGATAGTCCATGTACATTTGAAATTTTCCATCCTTCTTCTTAATGAGCACTACAGATGATGCAAAGGGGATGGAAGTAGGCCAAATCCATCATTTCTCTAGGAGTTCTTGAATCATCCTTTCTATCTCAATGGTAGGGTGTAGTGATGATAGGTTTGGATCCTTCCTCCAACACAATGGTGTGCCCAAAGCCCTTGTATAGTGATTATGGGTTTGGATCCTTCCTCCAATTCAATAGTGTGCTCAAAGCCCCTATGTGGACGTATGATAGGAGGGATTTTGGTAAAGATTGTATTGTGTTTATCCAACACTACTTGAAATTCATCGTCATGGTAGTGAGTTTACTACCCCTTTATCAATTTTTTTGAGATCAAACATTGTGCTACCCAGACAATGTCATCATAGAAAAAATGGCTTAAATCCATTGTGTTGATATTTCCTTTGGCCCTCCATTTGGATTTCCCCTCAAGACCACCTTCTTTTCATCCACTTAAAATCCATCTATTTGAAACTTTGTTTGTACTCATCCAGAGTTTCCATCCACTTGATATCCAATATGACTTTCGTGTCATCCAAATCTACTAAAAATAAGTCATATGTCATTGTATGGTTTCCTATGGTAATGCTCAGTTGTGGGACTAGATGGGTACATTATAGTAGGATTCCTTCTTCTACCTTGACTTGATATCATGCATGTGTCTTTGTAGTTAAACCTCTTCATTTCATGAGTGGTGAGTTAATGAAATTAAGTTTAGCCCCACTATCAAGCATGATTATGAGTCATTGTTCTTGGAGAATTCCTTGTATCTTAAAAATAGTATATCGTGGTGTGCCAGCAAGAGTGATGGTGCCTCTGTGACATACTAGTGCAACAATCCTCTCTACACAATTTATGTTAACCTCCTTAGGAGCTTGTTGACCATTTCCTTTGGTTTCTGGTTACTCATCTTCTTCATTTTTTAACACCACCTCAATGTAGTGGACATTCCTAAGCATCGATGTCTAGGTTTTCATGACTGCTTAAAATCAAAATAGAGCTTCCTCCTCCTCAAATATTATCTCATGGATTTTTCCATTGACTACTTCTTTGGAGGGGACTTGTTGTATTTTTCCTTCAGAGCGAGGGGCATCTTTATATGTGAATAAATTTTGGAAGAAGAAGTGGATGTTTCCATGTCCCATGTCTTCTTGATTGCTTCCAAAAGTGTGTTGGGTTTTAAACCCTTCACCCAACCCTTTAAGGTCTCAGTTAATCTATCCATGAATAAGGCAACAATTCTTCTCTCTGAAATGTTTTTCACTAGTACTAATAGCCTCTAAAATTCATTGATGTAGCTCTCTGTCGATCTATTTTTATTTAGTTGTGTCATTTCCTTGAAGTTGAGCTCCAAATTCTTTATATCAAATCGGTCAATAAGTCTCTCTATACATTCATCATATGAAGTGATTCAATCATGATCGAGGGTGACCATCCCATGGTGCCACCATTCATGAGTGATTCATTCCAGGTGAAGTTCTACAAAATGTATTGCCTCTTCTTCATGCATGGCATTAAGTTGGAAATAGTAGCTTATGAGCCCATACTTGTGTTGATGTATGATTAGATCCATCAAAGAATGATAATTTTATCTTGCTAATATTTCATTTGATGTCATCACTGTAATTTCCTTATCTCTTAGAATATCTCATCCACAAATCCACATAATCCTTGAATGATAATTTTTCTCCAAATCATGTTTCAAACCAATCTTGTCAAAACTAATCTTCATCTCAAGAAAGGTAGGTTCTTGTTCCTCATGTTGTTCTAACCATTGGGAAAATGTTGGAATCATTAGTTGTGTGTGGAAGCACTCTATATGAAGCCTCTCATTGACATAATTATCACCATGCCACCATGCCCATTGTGCTTTCTAATTTTCATTCCTTCTCCCAAAATTCTAAGGGTCTCACCAATTTTTTTCTTGCCCCTTGCCAAGGTCTCACCGAGCTATTGTTTTCCAATTAAAAAGTTTCACAAAGTTTTTGTTGTCCTCTTGTTATCTCCATTAGTAGTTTCATCATCTCAGTGCTTGGTTCACACATCCTTCCTACTGATCAAGATCTTGGTGACATCTAATGTTACTAAAAAGCTTGCAAGATAATTGGCTCTGATACCATTGTAATGTTCCTAGACCATACAGATAGAAGAAGGAGGATTGTACAATAGATTTGATGTGTATGGGAGAAAATGGAGAGTGGCATATGGTGAGGTTTGGGAGGGGCTCAGTACAATAATTGGAAATAAGAAGTCATAATGACATAAAAAGGAGGTAAAGGTGTAAGATAGGGGATTACAATGGAGAGGAATAGTGTCTATGGTTGTTAAAAGGGAGGAAGGTGGAGTATAAAGAGGAAGTAACATGTAGATAGTGTATGAAGAATGTAGAGGGGTGTATAACTTGGGGATAGTTTTTCATATAGTGTGAGGGAGAATATAGGTATATGTTATAGGGCTCCTAAGAAGTTTGGTGTGATGGAGTTATGCTAATGCCAAAAGATGAAATGTGCAATCTTAGAAATGTTTAACCTAGTGTAAAATGTATTAATGAGATAAATAAAGAATTTTTCCAAATTATGCATATATATGCCAATACATAACAACTTGCCAAGAAAAGGTATCAAATCAAATCAAATTTATATTTGTAGACAAAGTTGGCATCCTAGATGCACTAGATCCAAGAAAGATAGTACAAAGTACAAAATAGGGTGAGGATAGAATCCGTCCAAAATCAGAGTAGCCAATGGAATGTCTTCCACCTCCAAAATAGTGAACAACACAGAATTCCAACAGGAATTTGCATACAATAACCTACAAACTGGACTCATAAAGGGCTTTAGGGAAGCTTCTCGAAGGATTTAAAAAGTGTTGGTGGTGACAAGCTATACAAAATAAAATAAAAAGTGGACCAAAAGATAAATACATTGATTGCGAGCCACATAACAAAAATTATTCTTTAATAATATTGGAGACATCAAGTTCTCCTGGCCCAAAGCAATTGCAGACTTGGATGCTCCAAAATTTGTTCACCTTCCTAGGTGGGATCCTCAATTAGAATATCCTTCCATCATACCATAAAATCCTTAATAGTGGGGGACCTGAGCCTCTTTTCTCGAACATCTATAATCTCATTTGGCTCTAGATTCATTTCCCTTCTTCATCAATGGGAGGAAAATTCCTTCAACATAATGACATATTGTCTAACTGCCTTCTTTAGACATGAAACATTGTGGATTCAACTTTCTTAGGAAGCTCCAATTTATAGGCTATTCCTACCCTCCAAACCACTTTGTATGGTCCATAGACACATGGTTTTAACTTCTCCATACCATAAAACTTTAGGGAGGATTATCAATATGGTTGAAGTTGAAGGTATACTAGATCACCAACCTCAAAAATTCTATGTACTCAATGTCAGTCAGCATACACCTTATGTGTGGCTTTGAGCCCTTTGTAAAATTTCCTTGAGAGATTCCATGATATCTAAACTCTCCTATAGCCAATATTTAGCCCTTAGTACATGATTGTCATATGATTCTAGATCCATGTTTGATGAAGGTTTGTAACCATATAATGCTTGAAGGGTGCCATGTCTATCAACATGTGATGGGTAGTATTTTAACAATGCTCATCCAAATGTAGCCAATGAACCCATGCCTTCTACTAAGATGAAGTATATTTCCTTAGATATCCCTCTAACCATTTATTCACAATATCAATCTCGCTATCGTACTATAGATGGTAGCTTGTACTTGGTGACAACTCTCACCCTGCCAGTCTAAGTAATTCCATCCAAAAAGTGCCAAAAAAATGTCTATCTCTATCACTTATTACATTTTTTCGAAGACCATATAATAAAAAAATCTCACAAAAGAATAACTCTTCCACATGAGATGATTGATACCTAGTGGATATAGAAAATAAATGGGCATACTTGGTCAAATGATCAACCATGACAAAAATGCAATCCTTACCTTGCACTTAGGGTAGTCTAATGATGAAATCCATTGAGATACTTTCCCAATTTGGTCAGGGATTGGCAATGATTGAAGAATCCTTGTTGGTAAAGTGTGCTCTAATTTGTTTTGTTGGCATGTAGAACATTCTTGTACATACTCCAAGATATTATTCTTAAGGCCTTTCCATGCAAAATTTTCTCAGGTCTTCCTATAGGTCTTATAATGTATCTTGGGTGTTCACCCAAAGGTGAGTCATGCATCTCCTTCATTTTTGACTAAGCAACCAAATTGATCATGCCCTTATAGTAGATGATGTCATCTACCACCTTATACCTATTGTCTTGAAATTGACCATCCATCAACTAACAAGAATATGTGTTCTTGGATTTTTCAACCAATAGGTGTTCCTTTTAATCTATTGAAATCTGGGATAAAAAACATATTGCAAGCCTTCTTAACAAAGCATCAACCACTATATTGTTTTCTCCCTTCACATACTCAATGTCAAAGTTAAATTCTTGGATTTTTCTCACCCATTTCTATTTTTCATTCAAATCTCTCTACTCCAAGAAATATCTCAAGTTTTTGTGATATGTTTGTACGAAGTTTTTTCTCCAATGAGATATTATCCAAACTTTGTAAGTGCATGCATGATGGTTAGTATCTCTTTGTCATATATGGATTACAACCACTCAACTCTTGATAGCTTCCAACTCTCAAATGTAATGGGGTAACAATCTTGCATAAACATTGCCCCAATACCTTCTCTCGATGCATCATATTCCAAGATGAAGGGTTAGTTAAAATAAGGTAGTTCTTGCACTGGACATGAACTCATGACTTCCTTCAACTTGTTTAAGATATGTTGGACCATCTCTTCCCACTAGAAAGACCCTTTTTTGTGAGGTTTTTTAGTGGTGCACTAAGATAAGAGAACCATTTCATGAACCTTCTGTAATAGCTACACAATCCAAGGAATCTACATAGATCGAAAGCATTCTTGGGTGGCGGCCAATCCAAGATGGCTTGCATCTTTTCCCTATGTACCTAAACCCCTAAAGCATTGATTATGTGCCCTAGATACAATATATTTGTCATTCCAAATTCAAAGTTGGATCTCTTGGAAGACAATAATTATGACTCCATGATTTTGAGCACTTCATCCAAATGCCTCAAATTTCCTCCCATTTCTTATTTTAAATGTCATCAAAAAGTACCAGTAGGAACTTTTGAAGTTGATTTTTGAAGATACGATTCATGAATGATTGGAAAGTGGCTAGACAATTAGTCAAATTTAATGGCATGACCAAGAACTCACAATGACCATAATAACAAAAAAAGGTAGTCTTCTCCACATCATTATCCCACATGTGAATCTATCAGTAACTAGAACAAAGATCACTTTTGGAAGAATATATTACATGTAAGGAAACTCAAGTGTGGAAACAACTTCCTACACTAATCCCTTAAGGAAAGTATTGTACAAATTCTATTTAAATCCTTACAATTTCAAATTTGATATTATGTAAACAATAATATTGCAGTCAACCATGAATAGAGAAAATAGATAGAGAAAGAAAATACAAACACAAAGATATGCCGGAGGGGAAAAACCTTTTGGTAAAACAACCCCACCTCTCCAAAACCTACACAATGTATTATCTTCAACACAAAGGTTACAACACATTTGCAATGCAAGTTCTTTCAAGACACGGAAGACAAATCTAGTTGCAACAAAACACTAACAATTATACACTTTCACTCTCACCTATCTACAACCCTAAAGTCACTTATATCATGGACTTTTCATTTTAGGGCAACTTCTAAAGAAGAACCATATTAGGGTTTTACCATTCTCTTGAAAAGTAGGAACCCAAAATTTTTTAGGGTGATGCCCCAAACCCTACATGCTAGATGGGGACTTGAGTGTTCAGTACTCAATGATCAATTTCCACATGTCTTTATGTCTTAACCCATCATCATATCTTCCAAAGATATCTCTTATGCATCATAGGAATCTATCATAACCATTTCAGTCGCAATCTCCTTACACACTATTCAAGATGCTGACACATGTAAGTGGAGTGACACATCAACATGCCAACTAGACATGTACACTCAAACTTAATTACATTATTTGCAAAAAATACATTTACAAAAAAAAAAAAAAAGAATAGGAATTATCCAAGGTTAAGACACCTTATTCCTAACATTACACTATGTAACTCATCCAATAATTTGTTGATCTTGGGAATGTGATACTTATTTTTGATGTTTTTCTTGTTTAATGCATGATATCCCATTCACATTGGAATGGTTCCATCCTTCTTCTTAACCAACACTATTGATGATGCAAAGGGGTTGGAACTAGGTCTAATCCATCCTTTCTCTAGGAGTTCTTTGATCATCTTTTCTATTTCATCCTAAAACCTTTTAGGATGGTGGTAGGTTGTAGTGACAAAGAGTTTTCTTCCTTCCTCCAACTCAATTATGTACTCAAAGCCCCTATGTGGAGGTGTTCTAGGAAGGATGTCGATGAAGGTCATACTGTACTTATTTGGTAGTGCCTAAAACTCATCATACTAGTAATCAATATGTTTCCCTTCATTGGTTCTATTGAGATCAAACAATGTGTAGCCTAGATAGTTCCATCATGTTAAAAAATGGCTTCCATTTGTTGTGTCAATATTTTTTTCAGCCCTCCATTAAACATTCCCCTTAGGACCACCTTCTTGCCATCCACTTTAATTGAAAGCTTTGTCTGCTTGAAACTTTGTATGTAATCATCCAAAGTTTTCACCTCCTAGATGCCTAGTATGACTTCCATTTCATCCAAATCTACTACAAAGAATACATTTGTCACTGTATGGTTTCCCATGGTAATGCTCACTTGTGGGACTAGATGGGTAGATGATAGAAGTTTCTTCCTACTACCTTGACTTGGAATCTTGCATGTGTTTTTATAGCCAAACCTCTTCATTTCATGAGTTATAAATTAATGAGATTAAGTGTAGCCCCATTTTCAAGAGTTACTATGACCCATTTTCCTTGGAGAGTGTCTCATAACCAAAAAATAATACATCTCAGAGTTCCACCAAGAGCGATGGTGCCTCTGCATTGTACTAGTGTAGCAATCCTCTCTGCACAGTTTATGTTAACCTCCTTGGGAGTTTGTTAAGCTTCCTCCTCAAATCTTGTCTTGTGGTTTCATCCATTGACTACTTCTTCGGAGGGGGCTTGTTGTCTTTCTCCTTTAGAGCAAGGGGTGGATTGGCATGTGAATAACTTTTGGAAGAAGTGGATATTGTCATGCATGTGCCTTCTTGATTTTTGCCACAAGTGTGTTTGGGTTAAAATCCTAGTTAATCCATCCATGAATGAGACAACAAGTCTTCTCTCTAAAATGTATGTCAGTTGTACTGATAGCCTCTTAAATTCAATGATAGATCTCTTGACCAATCTAGTTTTCTTTACTTTTTCCAACTCCTTAAGTTGAGCTCCAGATCCTTTCTGTCAAAGTGATCAATAAGTCTCTCCATGAAGTTGACATATGAAGTGACTCAATCATGACCGATGGTGACCATCCCATGGTGCCACTATTCATGAGAGATTCCTTCCAAATAAAGTGTTACAAACTTCATTACCTCTTCTTCAAACATGGGGTTGCGATGAAAGTATGTATCAACCTTCTAAACCCATGCTTGTGTTGATGTATTCCCAGATCCATCAAATCATGGTAAGTTTATCTTTCCAATCTTTCATTTAATGTCAGCATTGTAATTTTCTTGTTTCCTAGAATATCTCATTTGTAAATCCACATAATCCTTGAAGGATAATTTTGCTCCAAATATAGAATCAAACCAATCTTGTTGAGACTGATCTTGCATATGAAGGAAGGTAGGTTCTTATTCCCCACATTGTTCTAATCATTAGGGAAACATTAGCATCATTAGTCATGTGTGGGAGTGCTCTATGCGAAGCCTCTTCTGGTCAAAATTATTGTCATGCCCATTGTGTCGTTCATTTGTCCTTCCTTCAAGGTCTCACCAAGTTCTTGTTGTCCATTTAGCAAAGTTTCACTTGATTATTGTTGTCCTCTTGTTAGCTCTCTTAAAATTTGCCTCATATTAGTACTTTATTTACCCATCCTTCCTACTAATTGGGATCTTGTTGTCATCCAATGTTATTGGCAAGCTAACAAGATCTCCAACTCTGATACCACTATAATGTTCCCAGCCTGTACAAAGAGAAGGAGAAGGACCATACAATAGTTTTAATGTGTGTAGGAGAAAATGGATAGTGGAATATAGGGGGTTTAGAGAGAGTCTCAATACAAAAGTTTGAAATAGGAGGCCAAAATAATGTACTAAGGAGATGAAGGTGTATAACAGGGGCTTACAATGGAGAGGAATAGTGTGTACAATTGATAAAAGGGACCTGATGGTGAAGTACAAAGAGGAAGTAATATGTAGACAATGTATGGAGTACATATAGAGTGTATAGCCTAGGGGTAGTTTGTCATACAATGTGATGAGATATAGAGGCATATAGTATGGGGCTCCTAAGTACTGTGTAGTGATAGTGTTATGCTGGTGCCAGAAGATGGAATGCACAATCTCATAAATGTCAAACCTAGTGTAAAATGTGCTAATGATATAAATAAGGCATTTTTTCCAAATCACAAATATATTCCAATACAAAATAACTTGTCAAGAAAAGGTACCAAATAATATCAAATTTATATTTTTAGACAAAGTTGACACCCCAACTGTGTAAGATCCAAGAAAGATAGTACAAAGTATGAAATACGGTGAGGATCAAATCTCACTAAAATCTAAGTAGCCAAGTAGGGAAGATCTACCACCTCTAAAATGGCAAACAACACATGATTCTAACAAGAAATTGCATATAAAGAAAATAATCCAAATTGCATGCCTAAAACAAACCTACAAACTGGACTTGTAGGGCTTTGGGGAAGCTTCTTGGAGGATTACAAAAGTGTTGAGAGGTCAACATGCTATACAAAATAAAATAGCAATTGGGCCCAAGAGATATATACATTAATTGTCAACCACATTTAAAAAATTATTATTTAATAATTTTTGGGACACTGCAGACTATTAAAATGAAAATAAAATGTCTTCAAAAAATTGTGAGTCACAAGAGCTTGTATGAAGAGGTAATCCTCTTGATTGAAGGTTTAACAAGTTTGATTCAAAATTATGAACATTTAGTATGGAATTTTTATGTGTTATTGATAACATAGTGTATGAAAACACTATGAACATCACTAGTCCTATTGGAATGCTTGTATATTCCACTCCTCCAAACCAAGTTGGTGGTCACACGCTTATTCCTACATCTCTAACTAATATCTCTACATATACATCTTCCATCATGGCCACTACTACAAAAATGTTGATGTTGCACATGTTAATGAATCTTATTAATTAAATTTGTATGTTCCACCTTGAATCAATTTCCCATTTTGTTTCTCAACCATCTCCTTTTCCTACCTAGACCATAATGTTCCATGTAGCTATCATACATGTTCTTTAACACATATGAGTCTTGAAGCTTAAATGCACATCAAAGTAGAGAAAAGATGTTGAAGAGAGCATGCACATCCCACTTTTTTCTACATTTATTTGAAAGGAACATTGTACTTCAATATGTATAATTATTGTAGTTTGCATGCACATTAAAGTGAGGTCAAAATGTAGATGATAAATTGCATTTTTAGCTCTTTTATTCTTTTATTCTACACTCACTTTGGCCTTGCTTTGTTTTTTATTAAAGAAAAGTAGGTATTTAAGGGACTAAACCCCTTTTACATGAAAACAATCTAACTAAAAGAAATAATAGTGAACTAGACATTGGATAAAAAATACAAGAAATAAGATATGTGATAAAATCACAGAGACCCTAAAAACATTTTAGAAGATTTGCATTCTTTTGAATTGGTTCATCATTGATGTTGTGAACCTTGTTAATGATGTTATTAGTAAGAGTAAAACCTTTTCCTTACTACAATGTCTAGCGGCCAAACAAGGGAGACATCTAGATGGCATCATAGGGCTAGACATGTATTTTACACTGCTAATAAGAGAATCAAAGGAACCCTTTGATAGAACTTGAATAGGTTCTTCCTAAGATTTAACTTCTTTAGCCCATTTGGGTTATTTTTCATTACATTACATCTTACTTCAATGACAACACTTTTTTTTTCATGTACTTTCACAACGGCTTCCTCCAAAAATTTAATGGGTTTCTCATACCCAACTTTCAAGTACTTAATCCCTTTTTCCAAGTCACCTAATAGAAAGTGTTTTATCCACATTATGCACATTGGGGGTTTGAAAATAGCTACCCTTCAAATCATTAATCTAAGATATCATCCATATTAGTAGTATACGTTGCATATCCATAATCTCTTTAACATTTTTGTCCATATGAACACTATCATCCATAGAGGATCACTTCTCCAAAGGGGTATATTTCCCTACAATGATATCAACATGAAGGTCTACATTGGGATCATTAGCAACTGGGAGCTATAGAATAGTGTTCCCACTTTTCTCAATATCCTTTTTAGGTTTTTTCACATGAGAAGAGAGGGAAGTCAAAGGGACTTTCCCTTTACCTTCAGGTAACACAAAGAGAACCCCTTACCCATGTTTCCTCTTCAAATAATTGTTATAGATAAAGGAATCAAAGACATGCTCATCAAAAGAAGTATAGTCTAAACTTTCATCATCAAACAAATCAACTTTACGGTGAGTCTTAGCTTTCCACTTGGGATTTGTATGTTTACCCAAATGACCATCACCATCATCACTAGGTTGGGATCCTCTAGCACTAGGATGTACTCCTTCTAGAAAAAAGTTGACATCTTTCTTAGCTATACCAAATTTAGGATTCTTTTGCACAAACGTAGCTTTAGCCAATTCCATCATAAGGAGGATTAAACTCTTGTATAGATGGGTTGAGGGATTTTTCCTATGAACATTCAAATTATGATACAAGGATGAAAATAAATAAAAAAAGACAAGGATGTGCACTTATCTTGCCTAAAAGTGACCCAAGATAACAAAGTGATAGTTTGATAGGTTACATAAGTGACCATCAAGCATCAAATACCTCATAATTACTTATGTAGTCTCTTCTCATAGTTGCTTGATAGTACCTCTACTAGTATCATTGCCATTGTAAGTCCTTTTAATTTTTTCCTCTCACCTTTCTCAAAGAATATCATCATAGATTCATCTACACTCTTTTTATCCCTACAAAATGTCTTCCCTCTACTAGAGTATTCAAAATCTTTGCTAATTTGAAACCACTAATTTAATATATTAAACACCTTAAGAATACCCCCATCTCACCCCCACCGCCACCACAAATGTAGTTGTAACCTACAAATTTTGGAACCATGCAACTTCTCAATGTATGGGGAGAGGCCTCTAGGTCATAGCTCACTCCAAACTTCAAAATTCTCCTTCTATTTTTGGTATATAATTGCTTCAACTTTGTTCTTATCTTTTCAAGAAAAAAATAGAGAAGCCAACCCACCATGAAGATAATCTAGCTACAATAAATAGGGTCATAAATCCATTGGTGTAATGATGTGCCATTATGAGGGTCAAACAAGTCCCCATGCCACTTTGCCCAAGTTTGGACTTCAAATCCATGAATCCTAGAAATGCCTCTAAACTAACATTCTTTGCACTTCTTTCAAATCAGTATTTTTAATGTCTTGCGGGATGATATCATTTATTCCCCGTCTTCTCACATTAGGTTGCATGTAACTTTAAAGTGTACAAACTCATTTGCTACTGAATTAGCTTCTCAATAAATAGGACAAATATAAACATTTGAAAGGAGCTCAATAAACTTAAACTAGTAAGGATCAAGACTTTCATAGTCTAGCTTGAGGTTTGGGTCCCTTTTGGGAAGTTGATGATATTCAATAAATCACATCCGAACCAAGCCTTTGTAAATCCTTGAGAACCCCCACAATTTTAGTTCAATATAGGTTACATAATTGCCTTAATATAGTAGTTTGTCTAAGAACCTAAAGAAAGGACAATTGCAAGAATAATTAGAACCATTATGGTAATGAGGCAGTCTCACACAACTAGAAAATCTAGGATATCCTTTTGTCGCCCCACCTCTTTGACTTGCTTCATTAAGTCATCAACTAGTTCAATTTTTTAGTACCAAAATTGGAATATTTTTCTGTCAAGAAAGAGAGTACCATTTAAGTATTCACATTGTTCATGTGAAAAGTGTTAAATAACTTTGTGTTTTTCTAATTCTATAATAAATTTATATTTTACCATTTAATCGATTAATCATTAAGATAAGCCATTTGGCCTTTTTAATAAATGCATGAGGTAGAGACTCGTTTTATTTTATTTTGCATGTAAGATGATAATATATTGATGCTTATCATCCATTAACCTACCTAAATCCTTAATGATCTAAACTAATCCCCACCATATGCATTCTTACACCTTTGAATATGTGGTGCAATTCTTTCCCATAAACAATAGTGTATTTCTGACCTTGTCTTTTCCAATTTAAACATCTTTTCTCGCTTTGTTACTTTAATCTTATAATTTTTGAACATTATCTATTGTCTTTATTATCAAAATTTTAAAATAGATAAACTAAGACCTTAGGTATTTGAATAAGCCCTACTTAGGACATTAATAAGAATAAAGGGATCACTAAGAGGTCAATGTAGAAAATATGAGAAAGCATTATTTACAATTTTGATTAACCATTCATAGATTCTACATTAGGCACTTGAATTTTGTTTCTTGCACATCTTTTGGTATTTTTCCATCCAAAAATTGGGTTCAACTATCAATTAGTGAAATGCATTTCTCCATATTATAGGAGGCCCCCTAAACGTGCTATGTAGCATCACTATGTTCCAAAACTACATACAACTAAAGATTACTAGCTCTCAAAGATACTAGTAGAAGACATCCATGCAAAAAGAGCATGTCCAAAGTCTTTAAAAATATAGCTATGGTAGAAGTTCCAAAACATGTTTGTTACAATTTGATAGGTATAGAAAGAACCCCTAAATTCTAAATCTAGTCATCAAGCATATTGTACAAGAAAATGTCTATTGTCGATCATCTAAACTTATATCGAACTAAATAACATTATAAATCTCTCTTATATTTAATATTTGACTAATATATTTGAATTCAACTATTATCAATTAAAATGATATTAAATATAAGTTAGAATACAAATAATTTTATTTTTTATAAATACCTATTTGAGTACTACTCGGACTGACAACCTAGAATACAAAATTTTCAAATAAATAGAACTAGACTAAAAAACAACAAGATTTTTTAAAGTTTACACATTACTTAATATATTAAATTTACATCTTAGAAACATTAAATTTAGAAATAAATTGATCTCTAATTTTTTTAGAGGGTAGACAATGACTTTTAGATAGAAGTGGTGTCCATTCAACTTCTAACTTCACCAATAGACAAAAACTTATTGACGATATACCCAATTTTAAGTACGATACCTATTCAAAATATTAAAAACTAGCAATCACACCTTAGTGTGCAATAGGTACGTCATAAATGTATGGAAGATCAACAAAGTATTTGTAAATTTATTGGTCGCTCTCTCTCATCCTCTCTAGATCTCCCAGTCTCTTTCTAGTATATCTAACCATTTATATCATCTCTCTCTCTCTCTCTCTCTCTCTCTCTCTCTCTCTCTCTCTCTCTCTCTCTCTCTCTCTCTCTCTCTCTCTCTCTCTCTCTCTCTCTCTCTCTCTCTATGTTTCCATGTATATTTCCCTGGATCTATTTATAGTTTTACATCTTGATCGCTCTCTATATATCCATCACGTTTATTCCAATATTCTCTCTTTGTAATTGATCTCTATATGTTCCTTCCTCCCTCCACTCCATATCTGAAAAAATTTCCTTCTCTATCTATCCATCTCTATCAATCAACCCCTTTCATATACTTTTAAATTTTTACATCTCTCTCTCTCTCTCTCTCTCTTCTCTCTCTCTCTCTCTCTCTCTCTCTCTCTCTCTCTCTCTCTCTCTCATCTCTCTCTCTCTCTCTCTCTATAGATATATATGTATGTATGTATGTATGTATGTATGTATGTATGTATGTATGTATATTTATCTTGTTATCTCTTTATCTCTCTCTATCCCTAATATATCTCCTCCATTGAGATGGTCATATTTCTTTTTATTTATCTGCACATAAATCTCCATCTCTATCTCTTTCTCCCTCGCTCTATCTATCTCCCCCACCCCTTTTTTGTTTCCCACTCTTTATCTCTCTCAATATTTATATCTATTTGTATATATGTACTTTCTATGTTTGTTACCTTACAAAATTTTCATTTCAATTGTAGATAATGAATTGGTTCTTTTTCATCTACAAAGTGTTATCTGAAATATCTCCTTATGGTAAAACTAGTGATGCATAACTAGATAGTTAAAATAACCAAACTCATCCATGTAAAGATGCGTGACTGAGATAGAGTGAATCATCTAAATAGTTGGAGGTGGAAAGGACTCTATTATGGGTTGTAAAGGGGTATATCATGAACACATTTGATGCACTAGTATTAGAATCATTCTACAGGAAAGAGAGGACTCTATCATTGATGAGAACCCTATCTAGAGTGTCGATTCTCTTCTTCTACAAGCCTTCTTCAATGATGAATTGATAGTTTGAGATTGTTAGTACACATAGAGTGCATGAAGTGGTTAGATCATACCATAGTCCACTTAAAGTGTTGCTAGGGGTATTGCAAGCATCAGCCATGGAAACTAGTTAGAATAAATAGGAATAAGTAGTTCATATTTTTTTAAACAAAATTTGGAAACCAAATTCAAGCATATCATCAAATAAAGAAAAAAATTAAACTAATATTGAAGGGGAGAAGAATGCACATTACCAGAAGTTATAATTAATAATAACATTACATACAAATACATGCCCTTCCTTCTGTGAGAAGCAATAGATCTACAAAGATAGTTTAAATTATTGTGAAAACAATATACTAATTGCACTTTTGATACAAAGTAAATCATTTGGTGGTACCTAAAGCTCATACACCAAACTAGAAAAAGGTAATTTTCTTCATTATTTTGCAAGCTAATCATCTAACAATATATACATACACACATATTCTAAGCTAATCTTCTTCATGTGTTTCATTCAAAGCATTAATTTGTTGAAGCTTTAATTTGACTACTTCCTATCTTCCTCTTATATCTCCCTACTTATCCTCTTTCCCATTTTATATATACTAACTCCATCTCTATCTCTTCAT